>JAODKN010000063.1:29069598-29095564 GCA_026774425.1 Petrocephalus zakoni
CAGCAATTTCCTAATGTTGTAAGCCTTGCTCAACATTTGGCAATAAAACCATTTCTGATTCTGATTCTGATTCTGATGTTCAGCAGTGACAGCTTTCCAGATGTGAGCACACAAGTGCAGCAGTGACAGCTTCCCAGATGTGAGCACGCAAGTGCAGCAGTGACAGCTTCCCAGATGTATGCACACAGGCACAGCATGCAATGTGCGTTGTTTTGTGTCAATAAAAACATGGCAGTTTAAGTGCCCTGGTTTTCTTATGTTTATGTACAGTACCGTGCAAAAGTCTTGGGCCATCAAAAAAATGATGCTCATTTTGGTGAACTAAAATATTATGTCCGTCAAAGTATTCCAGCTTAGTCATTCCAAAACCGCAGTATTTTCAGTAACCATCAAATACAACCATGTATTTTTTTTACTTACCACTAACACATCTCTTGTCTAATCAATACCTCATTGAGGTTTGTTATCCCTCAACCTGCCAACATATTTAACACCTATGGACTATTGACTAGGGAGATTAACTTAATGTAAAAAGCAATCAAAATAGCAAAATAATAATTCTCTGTTGTCTACAATTTAATTTGGTTGAATGCAAGGTCTCCTGAGATATGTTTGAAAGATGCATCAGCAAGCGAGTCTATACATGGACATAAAAACTGTGTGAGTACAATTATGACACAGTGGAGATAGTCTTTTCATCCTATCTCATCCTATCTCTTGTCTGTTTTAATTTACATAGTGAATCTCACAGCACAATGAGTGTTACAGAAGGACATGGTTACAGTCCTGCGGGGATCAGAACTAGCCGGCCAATGACCTGGGAAGGCCTCGACATGGTGTGGAAATGATGTAGAATTTCAACAGCAAGCTCTGGTGTCTCTGTACATACATTGTCTTGGTGCAGCTGGATAATGGTGCCAGGCTTGAGTGACTCTCATTCATTTAATGGCCGAAGGATCTGAGTGACCCAAACAGTCTCGGCCATTCAGCCTGACGGTGTGGGTGGTTTTGGATTTAGGCTTCATTTGATTGGAGAGGCACTCATCATCATTTTGGGATTTAATCTACAAAGCAGGCCTATTCGGCTGTAATCGGGGGGGGGGGGGCCTTAGGGCCCGGCTCCAGCAATTTTCAAGGACAGTTGATATTGAGGAGATTAATGGGACACGTTTCACCTGCTTGTTCAAGGAAAGCCTTCACTCAGCCGTACATGGGTGGGGACAGGTTAGCTCTCAAAGATCATCTAAGGATCTCTCCGGCACGAAACAACCAATACCTAAGTCCTCCCACTGGAAGAACCAGGGCCAGATGGCCCATCGTTGACATGATTGCCTGCGAACAGAGGCAGCAGTCATGTGGAGTGGCAGCTTGAGCTGTCCGTCAATTAGGAAAAGGCTGGACCTGTGTCGGTCTGTGTTGCACAGACTGCTCCTTCACAGGGAGAAGGCCTGCAAATCTGCTTGCCTGATCTAAGTGTTAGAGAAACAGTCTGGCGAAGTGTGCTACACGTGGAGCCTGTCTACAGCTATGAGAGCAGAGTTGGGGTGTTTCCAGAAGGTTACTCCTTCTCCTACATAAGCAATATGCGGTCAAATGCACCGTCCTTCAGCGTTACATGAGTTACAGAAAAGGGTTTGTGCCACGCTGTTGGCAAATACTTTCAGACGCCAGTGGCAAATGATGAATTTTGCTTTGTTTAAGAAGAGAACATCCTCTTTCATCTTCTCAATAGCATACTGGTATTTGATTGTTTTTGAAGAGGAACAAATTATTTGAATGATCTTATGTAAATTCGATGCAGTTCTTTGAGGGGTCTGCGCAAGTATTTAATTTTTTTGAAGGAAGCTCATTTTAAGCTCAGTTCTTTTCAGTAGTTAATTAACTTTAAATCTTTTTTGATATTTCAAAGCCTAGCATTTATTTACATAATTTAAATGTAACTGTTAGATTAAATAACTGTTAGGACGTTTCAGGGAAGTTGTGTCTTTATTTTACCAAGATCAGACTAGACACCCCGAAATGAACCAGTCTTTGATCCCAATAATCCCTGCATCCATTGAACTGGACACCACAGATAGTGGGTGACCAGGGGGATTTGGGGCCACTGATGGAATGGAAGGTTCTGGAACGGGGCATGCAGGAAGTGCGGACGATTGTCAGACCTGGATGGGGAGGGAACCGAGTTCACTAAAAGGCAGCCAAACGGATCACAAAACCAGGACTGTGAACACAAAGGAATAATCAGATGAATGTAGACCAAAGGTGGGCAGTCTTATCCGCAAAGGGGCAATGAGCATGCAGGTTTTTGGGACAACCTTTAGGTCAGCTGTTCAAACCCAAGTGTGAGGACTCTTCAGCTAATCAGCCCACTAATTAGTAATCAAATTAGGCATTTGCAGAGAAAACCCACATACCCAACAGTCTTTTCTGAATAAGATTGCTCACCCCTGATCTAGAGACCCAAACAATTTGTTTGCTTGGCTCCTAATAAATTTAAACTTAAATATGAACAAACATTAATGACATAAAACAGTGAGATAGTATGTACTTGACATAACACAGGGAGGTAGTATGTATGACAGCAAGGGATGCCTAGTATCAATTAAGTTCCAAGGAATACAAGAGCATCATGGGAAGGGTATGTCCAGAAGCTTTAGCATCGCTGTGATGGTTACACGATGGATCGTAGCACAAGGACCTGGAAGAGATACCTAGAGTTTCCGATGGCTTTGACATGGCTTCCCCCCCCGCTCAGAAACAGGTTTGAAACACAGACAACATGGGCCGACGGCTCCGTTTGTCATCCCACACATGATCTCTGACACGGGGCCGAACGACTGCTTTACTCGCCTCCCACTCTCTCTGGCTCTCTCTTTCTACCCGTCTCCCTGCGATCTGTCACTTCTCACTTTCCTGCTCTAATTAAAATTAAAATTCAGATTCAAGAAGGCCTTTGTTGGCAGGACAGAAGCTGGTTATAGTGTCGCCAAATCATAATAAATTAATTCATTAAAACGCTAACCAGCATAAAGAACACAAATAAAGAACAAGGGAACAATGGAAAAATAAGAAGAACGCCTCTCCTGCACATTTTATCCCTCCCCCACCTGACTCTCCCCTAATCAGGCCCTCTTGTTTATGTGACACTCTGTCCTTCAGCTTTTAACAGGAAAACACATGTTGTGCTTCTAATATGCCCTAGCAGAAGGTGTGGGAGATGTTTGTGTATCTGGGGTCTGGTTGTCTATAATGTGCATCTCAGGTTGTAGGTCTCTGTTGTATTTCCGGAGTGTAGGTCTGTTTGTTGTTATGTATTTTGAGTTTGTGTTTCTGGGATGTGTTTGTATTTGGTTATGCAAGCCTCTGTTGTTTGCATTAGTCTTTGGAGTCTGAGATTCTGTGATCTGTTTGTTTTTGGGGTTACATGGCTGTCTGTTGTTGTATATGGGGTCTGGGGTTCTGTAATGTGACTGTATTTGGGGTTGCAGGACAATCCATTGTAGTTGTGAATCCTCCATATATCCTTGGTGTGTGACGCAGCAGAACTGTGGTACTTTGACAGTCTGGGTTTTTGTGCCCCAGTAGACAGAGCAGTGAAGACTGGCATGTATCTTCTCTGATTGAGTGTGGGTAGAGGGAACTCCATTTCCCGTCAGTCATAGTACTTGACCGCTGTCACCCCCACTGATTTGATTTCACTCATGCATTCTTTTCTCTGCCACTGGTGTGTCTGTTTCTACAACATCAGGAAGAGAGCCTGATTCCATAGTCTGATTGGGGACTGAAGGTAGTATGGCACCAAGACCCTCCTCTTCAGATGCCAGGTGTATATGAGCATTCGTAGCATCTCTCTAATTTGCTGAATTAATCAGACTCTGACGAGTGTCTTGGGCGCAGGTTCTGTCTCAGTCCAGCCCCAGCTCAGGTTGCAGCCATGTTTTGTTCGGTGGCCTGGCCTCATTAATGCTGTTTACAGCCAGTGCTGGGGGAGAATGCCGGAGAGAGGCTTTTTTGTACTTTCATTTGTCTCTGACCGAAAAAAAAAATCCAGCCGAATCCTGGGATGAGTTTGGAAGGTGGTGCTGATTAATGGCTTTAGCCCAGGGGGCCCTACCCCCCTAAATTCACCCCTGGTCATATACATATATAGTACAGAGTATTTGTTGTATTCATCACTACACAGAGGTAGTTTAGCTACAGAAATTCAAAGTAAAAGCAAACTAGTTTAAGATTAAACAGCTGGGTGTAGGAAAGGGACTCTGGGTAATCCAAAGCCAGTACCCTAAAAGGAAGGGCCCTTTTCGTCAGTGACTTACCCAGGATGGCAGCTGCTGTCCGTAGCACAGTCTCTGTAGTACCTCCTACCCAAAGTGACTTTTCCCATGCCACACTAGAGATCGGCCTAACTGCGTCTGTGTGTGTGTGTGTGTGTGTGTGTGTGTGTGTGTGTGTGTGTGCCTGTCTGTACATGTGCACGCGTGAGCCGCGCCTTACCATCTTCTCCGTATCATCTGTGTCCCGCTGTCCCTCTGTGACTGCACCAGGCCTAACTGCGTCTGTGTGTGCGTGGGTGTGTGTGTGTGTGTGTGCGTGTCTGTCTGTACATGTGCACTCGTGAGCCGCGCCTTACCATCTTCTCCGTATCATCCGTGTCTCGCTGTCCCTCTGCGACTGCACCAGGCCCGCCTGCGTACTTCGTCTAATCATTCCTCTTTCTGCAAAATGGATAAAAGGCAGCTGTTTGTATTATTTGCATCCCTGGGGAGAGAAAGACAAATAAAATGGGCGCGAGAGAAGATCGCCTCCCCCCCCCAGCGGGGGCTCCTGTCACGGAGCTGACGGTGACTCAGAGCGGGGGCTTCTCATTCGACTGCCTTCGTTCCCTCTTGTCACTGGCTTCACATATCGCCTGTTGCTTTCCATCCCTGAGATTCTACCCCCCTCCCCCCAATGGCAGGGTTTACCCATGAAGCACTTCTGCCTTCATGTCCACTGCAGTACCTGCCATGTGACCAGATGCAGTGTAGGGTCACCACAAGGGTTTTTATGTCCATGTAGCAGTTTGTTTTAATTATCTCCTGTAATTTTTTAAATCCTATATTCAAATTCAAATCACTAAAGTAGCTTCCCCAAAAGCTGAGCCTCTCTCTGGTTTCGGACTCACAGCCTTCCAGTTCATCTGCCAGGCTCCCCATCAGGTGCCATGTCATTGGCCAACAGGCTTCATTGCCATTTACATGGACCGTTCCGGTTGTCTCAGTGCATGAGGCTTTTATCTGGGTAATTATCCGGGTTATAGCATGAGACACGCAAGTGTTAGCCAGCAGAAGGAAGAGTTATAATGATACCATTAACAAGGGGAGCAAAGAAAAAGTCAGGATTCTTTATCTACAGGGAAAAGATGAACACAGACAAACATTACAAACACATTTTTATCAAAATTGGTCTGAATCAGTTGGCCACATTTTTATACACATGTTGGAGATGGTGGGGGGTGGAATCTCAGGTCAGCCCCTAAAACAACACAAACCCTCACACTGCGACAGGTCTTTCCAGGTTCCCGCCTGAGTCTCCTGTCTCATTTGCCAGGCCGAAACTGATCTTGAGCTCTTGAGCTCAAAAGCCTCATTCCTATACTTCCACCCCGTGTCACCTCATCCTACTCACTGTCCCACATGGAGTGAGTCTTTTGCTGTAATTTATGTGGAGAATATCTAAAAACAAAATAATCTAAAACTGGGAAAGACTAAAAAAAAAAAACTACCCCAACCATCTATCCTCCCATCATCCATCCGTCCATCCATAACTGCTTATTGAGTGAAAAACGGACATACATGTAAAAAGTACCAAATTAAACTGTTTGGATGCATATGGTATACGACAATGGGATAGATCAGGGTCAGGTGATCCAGCACGTGGAAATGAGACAGGCCTGGTGAATTAAGGTGAACTAGAGGATGTACTCAACATCTGGAGAGGCTTGGGGGAGTCAACAGTTAAATGAGATGGGGGAGACCCAATCACATGTGATTGCAGAGTGACGTAATTGACTGCTTGGCTAACAAACAGCCCTGTGATTTGGAATGTGCTTAAATCCCAGACATTAGTAGACAGGTTATCTCATAACCCTTATGTACAACAGGATAACCAACATCATATAAACAGAGTAATAGTGTTAGAGTTTATGTAAGAAAAAGATCACTCAATACGCATTACAGTGAGTCTGTTTAAGTCTTTAAAAGTGACAAGCAGTTTATTATATGCTCTAAATTTGATGGGAAATCAGTGAAGAGAGCCAAGTACAGGACTAATATGTTCACACATTTCAGTTCTGGTGAGAGCACTCGTAGCCACATTCTTTGAGTTAAAGGGTGCATTAATAAAGCTAAATGATATAGTGTTACAGGAATTTCATTTCAAGGTAATGAGTGCATGGACTTTTTGCCCCACTGTTTATAGGCAGCATTTTTTGACCTTGGCTACATTCAGCAGTGGTAAGAAAGACACTCAAGATATATCTCTAATATAATATCCACACGTTAAACCCTTAACTATAGCACAAAGCCGCCTGTTGACCCAGAAACCATCACCTTAAAGTCTGAGAATATGCTTCTCAGTGAACGAGGGGCTGTTAAAACCAATTCTGTAATTGCACAGATTTTCAAAGGGATTACGTATTTAACCCAGTCGTTTCACAGTGACCCATGTCATCAGCCTAACAGTGATAGTTTAGGTCATATTTATGAAACTTAGAGACATAAGTGTAATGGGCCCAACACAGAGCCCTGGGGAACTCCATACCTGAGTATATCAATATTTTATTCAATCAGAGAAGCTAGTAACAGTCTGATACAAAATGGCAAGAGAGATTAACCACAGCCAGGGACAAGAAACACTGTTTCTCTGACAACCACTGTTCCAGTGCTGTGGTGATTCCTGAGCCCAGATTGAACCTGTAATTACCATTGTTGGACTGTAAGAAGACAGACAGCTGCATTCCTGTCAAAGTAAGGATACAAATGGAGTGTTTAAGACAGACCTGGTACTCGACAGATGAAATAGATCCACACGGTGCTTCTTGAGGAGGCCCTTAATTACAGTCACCTTAAAAGAATTGGGGGCATGTCCAGAGGATTTTGGTTTATAATATTTGACGTGGGTTTTTCCAAATATAGACCGAAGCTTCTTAATTAGCTTTGAAGGTAAGGGATTAGTAAGGAAAAGGCTGATTTAGAATTCAGAACGAATGTAGCCAGTCCAGGCGAAGCAAGTAGAACTAACGTTAGATGGAGATGCATCACATGATAGAGTTTGTAGATTTGTTCTTCTAATTCAGACAATTTCCTGGAATCTCACATTAGTTGCACTCATTTAAGTGAAGTTAATTATATTACCAGCAGATGAATATAACTCATGGAGGAAGGAGGCAGTTTTGATGTTCATGGTAATTTCAGTAGAAATCGGTAACATCTTGATTCTTGGAAGGAGTCAGATATGGAAGCACTGGTGGGTCTTAATGGTAGATTCCTGTCTTTATTCTCTTGAATGGTGGAGACAGATTGATAACCTCTACTAACCTGTAGGTGCATGAGCATCAGGTGTGACTGTGCGGCTGCAGATGGCCTAGGTCCAGTAGCTCGCTGGCCTTCAACACGGTTAATCATTCATGTGTTTTCATTAACCATGTCACTCAGAGAGTGTGACAGAGAGCCAAGGCACAGTCAGCCCATAATGTGACTGGTGCTAGCACCTGTACTTTACACAGTTATACAGTATCATAAACTCTACTGTACACTGCCACAGTACACATGCAGCAGGGTGTACACACATGCAGGAACCTTCAGCACACAGCAGGGAGAGTCATCAGTGTGAATTTCATGTATTTGTAAAATTATTAGAACTTCCTGCTTGTAACTGGTTGGAGCAGGGTGAGCCAGAAGCAGTGCATAGGTCTGGCTCCATCCACAAGGGAACTGGCTGGATTCTGAGGCACTTGTTAATTCATGACTGCTCTTCTCTAGGAGGCATGTAATTATCGGGATTTCAGGGAGGGCACATCAGTCTGAAGCATTCCCCGGAAGGAGGGGGTAGGCAGTAGGTCGGTTAGGGCGGCTAAGGGTTTAAAGAGCGGTTAAGGCTGGCAGAAGGAGCCCTGCTGCGTCACCCCTGACAAAAAACAAAGCTTATACTAAACTACGTCAGTTGACGGAGGAGTTTGCTTGGTAACTAAGTGATGTAACATTAGTAGTAGAAAAGACAAGGAAAGGGGGGTGGGGGAAAAAGCCAGTGGAGGACGAGAGCAGAGGAACAAAGGGAAGGAAAAAGAGCGGGTCACAGAGCGGGACGCCCATCAGGAGGAAAACATGGTAACGTAGCAACACAGAAGGGCCAGCTGGGCAGGCACACAGTCCTCCCAGGTTTGTTTCTCCAGGGGAAATGTATGTTCCCGAGGCTGGGCACAGCAGCTAGCTGGTCCCGAGATGCACGTGCTCTGCCAGGATGCACAGCCTCAGTGGTCCAATAGGTCTGTGTAGGCTTTTCTCCCTCCATTGAGTCCCTCTGGGCTTGTTATGAAATCCTTAGCAGATGAACTCACGCGCTGGCATCACAAATATATATATTCATTCCTCACCAGATTTCTATCCTCAGTGATACTTAATGCTAAAATTTAGTAGCAAGAGAAGTATACATGTAAAGAAGTTTAGAAGCTCTGTGATGCACCGAGGTAACTTACCACGGAATAGAGTTAAGGGATTATGGGATATATTGGTCACCCGTCAGTAGGGGTATATGGGACATGGAGGAACTTAGGAGGCTGGGAATGTGATTGGAACCCACTCAATCCATGGGATACATTTTGAGAAAATTTAGAAAACTTTTGTTGGATTTCACGATCACTGACAAATACAGTAACATATGATAAGGAAGCTTGACTTTGTTACATAAACAAATGACGGACTGTGTCGGTTTTGGAAATTTGCCCTTCACATGGGGGTAACATGGGAAAGAGGATTGTCGGGTATGACTGATACTGACCATGAAGATTTTTGCTGGAAACAATCCTAACCCAGTGGGAAGTTGGTAATTTGCTGGTGAAGGAGATTGTGGGACTACGGTACCTTGCTGGGAGAGGGAACTACTCCCATGGGGACTCTGCATGGCATCTCTGAACGCAGTTTGTGGTCGGCCTTGCTGAGTGAGGAGGAGCTGCGGTTTCTACCCCGCCCATGCCGATACTGAGAGCATACACAGATATACATCATCACAGCTCATCAGCTGTAAAAGCCCCCGCCTACAGCAGAGAAACATCCCCCAGAGAGGCTGGGGGCCGCCTGCTCAATGGTCAGAGAAGAGCTGCTGCTGTTTCGGCTCTAGCACTTATATTGCACCCTGTATCAGCGGCAGGCTTCCTGAGACCAAGCTTTTTGGTGGGATGCTTTTCCCTACCTCAAAAAAAATCTGCATTAATCGAAGTCTGTTCCTGTACATTCAAAGACCTCATACTATGATACCAGACTTTATATACTTCCATTGCCTTAGAATGTTTACTTTTTAGCCCGACTCAAGAGATGTAATTCCCAGCACTGCTGAATTCTCAGGTCTGAAGATTGTTCACTTATTTTCTATAAGCGTGCATGTAATGCAAACCACAGCAGTAAATCAATGTGTGATCATGATCTTTAAGTATAACTATACTACAAGAAAACTAAGCAAAATGAAATTGCTGTCAATCACTTAGACAACAACAGTGCTGCAGGCTGGGGGCCAGGACTGTGAGACCAGTGTGACTGTGGTCAGTGGTTAAATACCAACTTGTTGTCAGTTACACTTTACAGTCCTGTTTAACCTGCCTAAACAAGATAGTATGCTAGTCTGGTTTTAATAATCGCCAAACGCTGAATGTTGGGTTTTACTCATTTTGCAGTTGAATATGTATATTTATTTACTTCTACGTATTTCTTTACCTCCATGGAGTGTGTTTAAAAATGTATGATGCACGACCAAGGTTACCACACATTTTACTTACATTTTTCAACCTAAAGCCCGGCCTTTGGGCTTAGCAATGGGAAATTTCGAACTAACGACTAGCTTAAGGTCTTAGCAACGGGCAATTTTTAAACAATGATAGCTCTGTCATATCTAGGCAAACTGTTTAATAGTTGTTCTACTAATAGATGCAGTTTTGAATAAATGTACAAACGTGTAAGCCTGTAGTGTGGTCACTGTGGTATCACGGTTGTGAAGTTCTTTGCCTGTACAGCCATGCCTTTAAACGTGACCGATATACAGCTTGTCGTGCATTAGCCCTTACATTCGCATCTTGTAGCATGGGAATATCTGCTACCCATCATACTTCTTGGAGGTTTTCTATGTTCCATTCAAATGGTATCCAGTGACTAATGCTGATCTGTGATTTATGGCTGACAATTCAGTCCAACACAGGTGGGCTTGTTGGGGGAGGGGGGGCACTTAGGGCACCAGCATTCTATTTTGACAGCTGGTCCATATCTGAAAAACATTCAACTTGAAAAAAACAAGCTTTGATTTAATTTGCTAAAAGCTAGGGGTAGTAGTGTGTGTAACAGAGAGGGAGTGTGTGTAACAAATCCCCCCCCACTCTGTGCTCTCAGACATGATGCATTCCCTGCCATTAGGTTTTATCATAACTCAAAGACACCAGATCCTGAATCAAACTGATGGGAAAAGACAATGGTTGTAGAGGGGCTTATTTGGATCAAGTCCTACACACCCTGATAATTCCCATTTCCGACCTGTGGGTGGGGCCATGGAGGGAAGACTAATCGATGATCTAGTACGTTGACTAATTTACCTGAGCCTTCAGCACTGTCAACATTTGTGCACCTTGCATGTTGCCCAAATGGGTTTTACCGACAACTGTGCCAGTCAGGGATAAACTTTGGTTTTCTGATGGGTAAAATGACAGATTGGGATCTCGGATGTTGACTCCTTTCATCTCCTATCCCCGTGGGTCATTACTGAGAATAGGGCCATAAATTCGGAATGGAAACGCCTTTCCCAGGAACACGGGAAACGAGTTCAGCACTGCCCCCTGGGTTTTCGGGAATTAAGGGAGAGTTTTTGTTTGTTTGGCAATTTACATGTTAATGCGGAGTTAAGCGACCAACAAAGTCGAACGGGAAAGGAGGCTCTGGCAGCAATCCTGCTCTCTGGCAAACAGTGGTGGGGGGGGAGGGGGTAGCTGGTTTAATCAATAAAGGGAGAATATGCTCTACGGCTAAACAATAAAGGAAAGCGATCCTTTATCTGTCCCTTGCCTTTCCTATTAGCCTGAATTTTCAAGGACCGCTGCTAATGGAATGGAAAAAGAATCAACCTCAATATAAATGAGGCCTTTATTTGTCCAATTGACTGAAATGTTGGCCAGTCTGCATTGATATACTGCAGTTATTTATCCTAAGCTCTCGCTCCTCTGGTTTCTCTCTCTCTTGCTCTTGATCCCATTCTCAGCCTCCCTTTTCACGACCACTTCAGATCGGTTCACTTTACAAGCCCAGAAATGATATCTCACTGCCCAAGCACCCTGAAATCAGAACAGAGGAGTCTGATGTATGAGCCCACTAATGCTGTTGTTAGTGAAGGTATTGGTGATTTTGCGAAGTAGAAACACAAATTACAGATAGCCCCTCTCTAGATATAACTGCCTTTTACCCTTAAGATTACCATAGTAAATTGTTTCAATCACCAGTAATGAACATGCCATTAGGAATCCTGAGGACCCTCACAGCAAACTGAACATTCTGTAATACCATACTTAGACTTGTCAGTACCTAATAATCACAAGGGAAAATCTGGACAAAACTGAATGGGATCAAAACTGTCCTCATCCTCTTTCTCTCTCTGTTTTTCACTGTCTGCGATTCTCTTAAAATGTATAGGGTCATGCGTTTTACAGGGTTAGTCCTACCCCATTGTGCATGCTCTGCAGAGTTGCCCCCCCACCTCTCCCCCTTTTATGCCCCCCCCCCCCCCCTGCTGTGACTCTGACCCTCGTACTCCCTCTGTTTCAGGGGGGCCTTCTCGGAGGTCGTCCTGGCTCAGGAAAAGGCCACAGGGAAGATGTTTGCTGTCAAGTGCATCCCCAAGAAGGCACTGAAGGGCAAGGAGAGCAGCATAGAGAATGAAATTGCTGTGCTCCGCAAGTAAGTGCCTCCCCCACACCCCCAACCATGTCCCCTGCAGCTTTCCATGGCCACAGACATAGGACCACACATACATCTGTGGGGACCCAGCACAAAGGCACTGAACACACCTGCCTGACTCTTTATGTCTGTCAAGAAAAACATCTACAGTAACATCTAATATCTACATATCCTGTGTATGTAATACATATGCCAAAATCCATCCTTCCATCCATACATTTTCTGTAACCACTTGTCCTATTCAGGGTCATGTGGGGTCTGAAGCCTATTCAGGAGGCTACGGGCTGCAGGCAGGGAACAACCCAGGATGCCTGCCCATTGCAGAAAACACTCACAAACCATTCACGCACACATGCCTGCCTATGGGCAATTTGTTAACTCCAATTAACCTCAGCATGTTCTTGAACTATTGGGGGACATCAGAGTACCTGGAGGAAACCCCACAACAACACAGGGAGAACATGCAAAGTCCACAACCATGGCGCCATAGGCCAATATAATTTACATTTTTTTTATTTTTTTACCAAAAATGAAATTTTATGCATTTATGCATTATATTTTGTCTTCAATAAAATGTAAGCTGCTGAAAAAAGAAGAAATTCACAACCTTTTTCCTCTATGACCTTTACCCTGTGACCTTTGCCCTTTCTGGGCCATTCACCAGCTGCTCTGTGATTTACTGAGACGCTCAGATTGTGCTGTTTATTCCTCCCCAGGCAAGTTACATGTCCCTTACGCAATACTCCTCCCCTTTTGTGGAGGTTGGGTACTGCAGCTGGACTTCTGGGGGGGTGGTTTCCGGCACACAGCACATATCTTACACACTTGCTCAGACAGCAAATCGCAGAATCTCTGCAGCAGATAATGCATCTTCTGTGGGCACTTCTGAGCCCAATGCTCCCTTGCTTATGTTAACCGGTAATGGGTATCTGGCTTGAAGGCCGTGTCCACGGAGAGACGTTACAAAATTACAGCACACTCACCAACCACCCCCACACAGCTTAGGAAACTTTAGCTGTTTGGTGATTGTGATATGGAGACTAAAAAGACTGAATTAAATAAAAAGAGACGTGAGAGGAGATGATCGGTCAGTGGATTATAAACCGATGCACCTCTCTGTCCCAGGCTAAAGCCAAAGCAAACCGAGCCAACAACCAAACCAAAGTTTTTGTTGTTTGATCTGTTCATCCACCCATACATACATTCATCTGTTCATCCATCATTTAGTCATTTGTCATGGGGAGCCTGGAGCCTACTAGCAATAATCAGCTGTGACAACCGTAACCTTAACCATAAGTAACCAAGCAAAACACAAGACTTTTGGCTATTTCAGTTTCAATTAAATCTAAAAAGTAACATTTGGTCCCTACAATAAATACAAGCCCCCTTCCCCCCTCCCCCACACACACACTATGAGCAATTTAGGGATGACATTTTTCCATCACATTTTTTTTTTTTTGCTTTGTGCGAATTAACTGGAGTAACTAGAGGAAACTCACACAACATGTAGAGAACATGTGTTCTCCACTACTTCTTGTACTGTGAAATATATATATTACTGTGTAAAAACGTGCCATGCTGAAGGCAATAGCGGAACATTTCACTTTCAGGAGTTCAGCTCCCAGACAGGAAGGGCTTACCTGTCATTGGATGAGGCTACTGCAGCCTACCCGCCATCCTGTGAGGCCTCTGGCTCAGGATGAGGCAGTTCCTCTGAGCTTCATAAGACATCTCCCTGACTGCTGGCAACATGCTACCCAGTCTGAGCTGAGAGCTTGAATTCACTGTAGCCACATGCAGCTTCACGTTAATGCAAGACATCTGATGTTTTAATGAGTTACTCTTAATGACTCGTTTCATTGTGCAAATACGTTGGGATAGATAACTAACAAATGTCATGGGACATGAACAGTTATGAATGAAACATCTTGATTCTATGAATTAACAGCATGATGACCTGCCTGTTAATTACTGCTTCAATCCATCATGTACAGTTTGCATGCATTTATGTTGAAAAGCTTCTTTTTATCTGCATGGGTGACTTGATTAATGTCACAGAGCTAGTGGTCTTTTGTTCTACATTGTGGAGGATGTGATTGATGTTAGAAACCTGGTGGTCTTATACATCATGGAAGACGCGACTTATGCTCTTGTTGGGTATTGAGCATTAGTATATTGAGTTTAGTTCAATCCATTCATGTTCTGCCAAGTTGACTGCTTCTCTCTGCAAGTCAACATGTTGGTATATTTTAATGTCATATCCATTTACCTGCAGTTAGGCGGGGCCCCAGTTACTTGTAGGGTATTGTGATGGATTTCACAGATTTAGGAAAGTTATGTAATTATTGTATTCTCACTTTCAAATTTGCAATTGTTAAAGCAAGATACTTGCATTACATTACATAACCACTCCACGGTGAACTTGTGATGGACATGACGAGTATGAGAGAATAGGTGTTAGGAGTCTGGGTGAGTTTTAAACAGCTCAGTCTCTACAGAGATGCTCTCACCCATATCTGAGATGCATCCCAGGCTGCACCTGTAATGAGTTTCCTTTAGTCAGCCGGGGTACTACGGCATTTAGAGCGGGATGTTATAACATATGCACATTTATGCTTTCCGTTATGGATGGGTGGAGGATAACAGTGCTGAGAGCAGAGTGGAGACCACTAACCTGGAGACAGACCCCACTTTGAAGAGGCCTCCTCTGATCACCAGTCTCCCATCATCGTGCGTGCTCCCGTCTCTGCAATTTGCTGATTATCAATGGATCAGCACACTCCTTGATTATGGTCATGCCGTCCAGTTTCTTTTGCATACATTTTCTTGCTGACTACCTTACACCTATATTCCACCTCAATGACACATGTTTTGCCAGAGAGGATATGTGTTAGCATCATAAAAGGGGCTACAAGAATTTGCATGCATACTGTGAAGTATAGACTCATGATTGCCTCACAGTTACCTAGAGTTTAGGAAATTTTGACTGGTGCCCCTAGAGTCTAGTGGCCTAGTAGCTGTAACTGAAAATATAATAGTCAAGTGTTAAATCCTATTTGTTTCATTACTCATAAATGTACCACTGCCTAAGGACTCACCCTCTGCAATGATTTACTTACATATATGGGCCAACTTATGAGCTGAACAGTGATTGGTCCTCACCAACAGAATCACTGTTTAACCATGCCGGGATTGGCTGACACAATACACTTGAGTTGGCTCAGTGTTCTGCAGCAAACATTAATTGTATATTTCTTGGGTCTTTTGAAGATATTTGCTGAATTTTTTCAGGCAGTGATACATTATATCATATACTCATAGGAACTGTAAGCTGTGCGTTACGTCCGTGTTTTAATAGAACTCATTATATTATGTGTCTGACTTTCATAGTCCTTGGAATTAGTGACTTTGAAATGGCAGTGAGGTGTTAAATCATAGTTCCATGCTTTTTTCTTTTGTGCTATATTCATATTATGGAGGAAGAAAGACTGGCTACTAGAGTGAGAATATTTTGGAATGTAGAGGAGTTCACACTCAGGGAGTCGATAAATGTATGATGACAAAAAAATTACACTTTTGTGTGAGCCCTAGTAACCTTTAAGGAGATTGTTGTCACATAAAAACTTGCAAACATATAAAAAATTATTTAATTGAAAGCTGGAATTTATTGGATATTACCTTCTGTTTTCATGCTCTGGGCAATCGAGCCCCGTCTTCAGCAAGCTCCCTGGTCCTGGAACTTTTATATAGGATCGTAGACTGTTGGTCTTGTGGTTTCTCACAGCAGAGTGACTGATAGACCTTTATTGCTTGTCCAATGACCCACTAAGTGTTAACTGGGAGCAGGGCCTTTCCTGTTGATAGACAGTTTGACAGAGCTCAGAAGAGAGAACTCAGCCCTTCTTAACACAGGGCTTTCTCAGCCCCTAAAGCACACAGTAGTAGCATGTCTGTCTCTGTGTTTTCCTCTAGTGTGTGATTCGTATGACCTTCAGTCAAGGGATGATACATGTCACTTCCTTACATCTGGTTAAACAGATAGACTCACTACAGGGGGTCTGTTTGTGTCTGTTTGTGAGGGCATTGTTAACCGAAACCGCACAGAAAGTCTTTAGCATTAGCCTCATTGTTGTGTAGTTATTATGCACAGTGCTGTGTTTCAGAAACAGCCATCAGGTCAGACATTGGAGAGGTAGATTCCGCTCCATGAACAGGCGTCAGCAGCAGCATTAGCATGCAGGATTTAGGCAGGGCACCTGTGTGGTGCTTGGAATGCCCAGCCTCCGGCAGTGAGGCTTGGCTCAGGTGCATCACCATTACGGACCAATACACGGTTAATGCTGGGACAGCCCCAGTAACTAAGGACTGGGGGACAGCCTCCGTACCAAGAGCTCCATTGATCAACAAAGTAAGGATAAAATTTAACAGAGGATTAAAAAATGTCTATTGGCATGGTCTCTACTCTCGCCTGTTTTGTCTGTGTCTTGCACCCCTGAGCTCCTCCACCTCTTCTCTCCACTATCATTACCAGAGTATAAATGTGAAGTCGTGCCTCAGCCCCTGCAAACCACCCCCCCCCCCAAGCCACAGTGGGTGGCTGCCCACACTCTGCATCTCATGGCAGTGGCAAGCGTTGGCGGCCCCCTCCCAATCCCTCAGCTGATAATGCAGCTCCCACTAACGGCCCTCGCTGAAGGACAACCCTAAAGATCATGGTAACAATGTCCTGTGCCCCTACCAAAGTGGGCCTACTTAGCTAGTGGCGTAATACTCACCAACAGCCCTCACAAATACCATCTTAGTTACAGCAGCCTTTGTCATAGCTCTCAATAATTGAGGCCTCACCTAGATGTTCCCACAACTCTCGCTAAACTGGCACAGACGTGGTCATCATCCATACTCCCAACTCAATGCACTCCTCAATGCTAACAGATCCCATGCTAAAACATCCCTCCTACACATCATTGACACATTTGTTGCCCAGAAGCTACCAGAGCCCTTGCTAACACACCACTCGTCTGCATGTTAACATGGCCCTCATCAGGGCTAGCACAGCTCTCACTAACAAAGTCCTTTTCACACTGCTGACACAGCCTTGGCTAGCGCGTTCCTTTCTAAATGATACACTCTTCTCATCATGATGCTAACAGAGCCCACACTAACGCATCCAGATGCTGACACAGCATCCCAGCTAGCTGAGGCCATTCCATGTTGTCGGTTCAAAGTTCATAAACACCCGATTCTCCACTAGTCGCATCAAGGTAGAGCATGATGCAAGCATCCTAATGCAAGCAGAATTAATTGCTTAAAAAGTAGCCCTGGCCCAGTACTGCCAGGCCATGATTCTATGAAAGCTTCATCTCATTCTGGCCAGGTAGTCACTGGCTGGTGCCCTGTGAGGTGGCCTGTTCTCCATCCACACCCAGCTCGCCTCAGCCTCGTCACACTCAAGCTTTGCCACTACTGCTCCCCATGCAGAAGATGCTTTTAGGGCCAACAGCCTCGCATCACGTGTCTCTGTCCAGGTCTCTTGCCACCTGTTTTCCTGCTATTGTCCCCTGTCACCATGGTTCCTAAGACTGTCATCATGACCCTCTGGGCTCATCAGCGCCGTGGCATCGATTAGCATCAGGCCTGTAAACACCTCCTCACGTGTACACAGACGTATTTGCCATGAGCCGGTTGCCGGGGTAATTGACCGTGGAGGTGTGGGCCTCCACAGCTGCTGGGGAGGAAGGAGAGGTGGAAAAGCGGAGCTGGAGTCTCCGTCCTGCACTTTGGAAAATTGGGTGCATTAACTAGCATGAGGGCTGTGTGTGTCACACTAATGCTGACAGTGACCAAAGCCACCAGGTGAGAGGACGCCCGCATAAAGGTGCAGGAAACAGCCTGGAGGGACTGTGACCAGCTGACAGAAGCATACAGGTTCTCAAAAGCATGTGTGTAAGTTCACGTGCACGGGCAGGGTCACAGGGATGGGCGTACGGCAATACGCCGTATGGCTGTCTGCCGACCCGCTCACATGGACGGCACGGCTACGGTTACCACGGGAACATCTATATTCTCCTGTGAAGCACATAAGGAGTATGAACAATGCAGGCTTATATGGGAATCTGTGGTGTTAAAATATTCAGGTGTTAATAATGACCGCCTCAGTCAGCCCGGGACCGTTCTGCCACATACATATTAAAGCAGCGCTTTATAAACGCATCAGTGCTGTGGAGAATTCCCTGCCCCTTTTCACTCCATATTGCATTGCCATTAATTCCAGCACAGGAAAAAACTCAGTGTATTATTAGTTCTCCCCTGTCCTCCTTCATCAGCTATTACTGCACGGCTTTCTACCACGATTTTAATGATGAAAACTTAATGATTTCGCTGGTGGGTGGAGAGTGATGGGATCGGCTGAACTGGACTGACTGAGAATATAAAGTTCTGGGCTTTTTATCTTAAGAGGGAACATGCTGCCAATGGAAACCACTGAATTATCTTTAGTTTTATTCTTGGTGAGAAAAGAGTGATGGATCACTCTCGGATCAGCTGAAATGGCCTGCCTGAGAATATAGAGTTCTGGGCCCCAATACTACAATTTCTCCTAATATCAGTGAGCAATTTTCCTTTCGGTTGTTCCAGTCCTAGAGCAATTGTCAGTGATTCTATGGTTGGTCATCGTTCTTAAGGGAATCCAAAGACTTTGACTGTTATTTTCTGTTCACCCTGAGTGACTCCAGTGGGCCCGGTTCTCCGCGGCAGCATCTAGGGGCCCCTATTGGTCTCTTCTCAACAACAAGTGCCTTCTGAGCGAAAGCCCATAAAACTCCTATTGATATGTTCTGTCCACATATGTGGCCGGAACGTGTCCTTTGTCATACTGAAGGAAGGAGGAAATTATGTTTTAAGTGAAACAGTCTGGTACCTTGGCTTGTGTATGTGTGTGTTTGTGAGATGCGCCTGTTTACTTTATGATTTATATACTCATAAATATCACAGCATAGCACTGTGCTCAGGGACCTGGACTTGAAGGTTTTATGCCCACAGTGGGAACTGATGTACCTTTCAGCAGGGGTTTGTTTATTTCAGTTAATGTCCAATTTAAAAAAAAAAATGTCTTCTGAGTAATTGGGTAAAATAATGTTGGAATGTGGAGTCACTGACCTAATTTTTTTCTTCCAGAATAAAGCACGAGAACATTGTGGCCCTGGAGGACATTTACGAAAGCTCCAACCACCTTTACCTGATCATGCAGCTGTGAGTAGCGCACCCCACCCCCCACCCCCCCGGGGTGTCACCACGGTTACCCACATATGGTCACCATGAGACACCCATCAGCATACATGCGTGTTGTCTTTAGCATGTAAATGAGCCCCATACCACTAGAGGGCACCATCTTTAGGACATCATCATAAGCCGTACCTTAAATAATGGTTCCACAGCTGTTTACTTCACCGCGTGTCACATGGACATTCATGGAGTCGCGATTAAGGATACAAAGCTGGTTGCTTTTCTCCTCGGCTCCATGGAGCTGCTTCCTGGGTGAGTCAGATGCACCTGTGACAGGTGCTGACTAGCCCAATCCCGCCATCTGCTGCCTTGTGAGTCGTTGGCTAGCAACGTGCTGTCTGCCAACACTCCACGCATCGGGGCTACATTCCCGGGAAAAATAATACCCCAGATTGTTTTACGCAGATGATTTCCTTGTATCTGTCACGCCTGAGGGGAGCAGGAGGAAACCCGGCTGGCAGCCGGACAGGCCTAGTTTGGAGATGCAGAGATCTTCCCTCACATACGCTGCATACGGAAAGAAGATTCTGCTTCTTGTAGATCAGTGGGGGCAGCCAGCTTGCATTTGTTTCACCAAGAATTTGAGTTTGCACTGGGTAAGCCTGATCTGTACTCTTCCAGAAGCTGTGGTTAAAGGAACCGGGTGATGGAATCATGAATACAGGAGAGAGGAGAACATTGCCACCATTGTCTGCTTGGGTTAGGCCCAAACTCCTGCGTGTGGTCAGCTGCCAAACTGAAAGTTACCCTTGACAGAGTCGTGGCCCTTACCGATCTCACATTTCTAAAAAGTCCTCCCTTAATCACCTCTGTGCCACCCAAGTCTCCTTTGTCACCAACCATTATCCCCTTAATGCCCCAGGGTCACTCCTTGCTGACCCCCAGGCCTCATCCATCTTACCCATGATAAACTGACTTCCCACCATTTTTCCATCTACATATTACCCTGCAAACCCATAGTCTCCCATAATCCCTCAAATGATTCTCCCCGGCCCAGCATAGCCTGACAGAGCTCCCCGCACTCCAGCTTCACTCCTCTCAGGGTGAACCCAAAGAGTGGCCTCCCCACTCTGAGGCCTGATAACCTCCTGGAGTCATGGTGTTTCCACGATAACATGAAGCAGGGAACAGACAGCATCACCATGGTCCTTTGAGTACTCAAATGCAGGATCTCAGAAACCCACTTGACCGCATAACCGCACACGTGCACACGTGTAAGCACACGTGTAAGCACACGTGTAAGCACGCGATTATTCTCAGTAGGGAACCCTGGCTCTGGAAAGTGTATGTGTTTCTGTGGACTGTGTGGGCACAGCAAATGCAAGAGAAATGCATTACTCTGGGGGGCTTAACAACAGACAAGTGTGATTCAGGTGGGCAGAGAAACAGCTCATTTTAATTTTGTCTGATATGAATACAGGTGTCAGTATATGAGTGCAGGGTAGATGGGGGGGGGGGGGGAGGTAGGTGTGACCTAATCTGCATGCAGCCCTGGCTGCCCATCTCACCATGTCACAGAAATGCTTATAGAGCTCCCCATAGGGCTGCATGCACGCCTGACCATGGGGCTGCTTACACGCCTGACCATGGGGCTGCTTACACGCCTGACCATGAGGCTGCTTGCACGCCTGACCATGGGGCTGCATGCACGCCTGACCATGGGGCTGCTTACACGCCTGACCATGGGGCTGCTTACACGCCTGACCATGGGGCTGCTTACACGCCTGACCATAGGGCTGCTTACACTCCTGACCATGGGGCTGCTTACACACTTGCCCTGGTTGTGGAGCTGCATACACACCTGACCATAGGGCTGCTTACACAGCAGTTCCTTTGCTCTCTGTCTGTGTCTCTCTGATTCTCCATCCCCCAGGTTTGTGTACATGCAGTGTGTTATGCATATAATGGCAGCACAGCATCAAGTCACAGCAAGATCTTGTTGTACAGTTGTACGACTGTGCTGTGGTGTGTTCTGGACACAGGTCACAGTGAAATGCAGTGTGTTATCCTATATGACAGCACAGTGCTGTGGTGTGTTCTGGACCTCGAGCTCTGTGAAATGCACTGTGTTACGCAGCTGTATGTGGTGTGGTGTGGCGTGTTCTGGACCCGGATTGCAGTAAAATTTCATGCATTACATTGCTGGAGCACGTAGCTTTCTGGGTCTCGTCGTTCTTTTCTCTCTTTAGACTTTGAATCTGCTCACACATGTCTTGTTATTGCAGCATAAATCGATGCAAGCTCATTCTTCATCCTCATGGAGCGTAGTTTGGACCCAGTCCAGGAGCGGCCTGACGTCAGCATGGCGGTGAAATGCCTGTGACTCAGGCCTAGGCAGGTGGGGTGGGCCGAGGGGGGGGGGGGGTGCCACTCTATCCCCCAGCACCATCTGGGCTGCCCGCTGCCTGTCCACTTTGCATCGGTCCTCTGTTATGCATAACGTCAGTGCTTTGTGGAATGATAGCAAGAGAAAGGGCGGGGAACAGGAGACGTGCCTTAGGATGTGGAGACTGCCCCCTGCCTGTGACTCACCGCATGTACGCCCCCCAAAGGTCTCTTCTAAACCTCCATGAGAGCCCCGGGGGACAGTGACTGCGATTTTGTTGGCTAATCATGTCGTTTACCAGAATATTCTGGAAAGAAATGGGCTGCCAGCTCTGTGTCAGCTTTCCCTCCACACTGGCCTCCGCTTCAACCCCAGCAGGAACACAGAAAGTCCATGGCAGAAATTAAGCGGCCAGTCCCCCGGCGCACTGCTCTTGGGCTCCACCGGGGGCAGCGGCACGTCGCCGGCGTCTCTGCCGCCAGATACCGGTCACACATGCTTCCTTTTTTTTCTCCTCTGGCCCCATTTTCTCAAGAAATTTCATTACAGTGTTAATTTAGATGATGTCTAATTGGATTTGTTACTGTGTTAGCGTGGAGCCGCGCCATGGGCTTTGGATGGTCACGCCTTCCCTGTTAATGAGCTGCACGTGTGTGTCCGGGACAGCACCGGGGAATAGTGGGCGGGGGGCCCAGCGTCTAGGGTCCGGTACCCTCACGCACCGTGCTCTGACCTAAATGCGGCACAGATGGGTGCAAGGTGGGTTGGTTTGTAAAATTGCTCAGGTTATGGTTGGTTTACGTTAAGGCTTAACTGCAAAATTTTGAGCAAAATGTCCCTCAACATGTTTGTCTCCATACATCTTCCGTAATCACTCACGCGGACAGGAAACAGGTGGTTGGTAATGTTATTTCACAATATTATTTTGCAATAAATAATATATTTCATTTGTTTTTCACCTCATGGAATGCAGCAGTAGTTCCTTTGAATGCCCGTCTATCCGACTTCGGTGTGGGGGGGGTGGTGTGTGGCTCAGTAGGTTAGAATAGTTTGGAATAGTTGCCAATCTCATCCTAGGTAGAATGGTCACATCTCCACTGGACCCTTGAGAGAAGCCTTTAACCACCTCCTATCCCCCCAAATTCTCCAGGAACACTGGCTGATCAGCTGATCCTATGGTCAGACTCCATCCTTTGCTTTCCAGTGCTCATAAGAAGAGTCCAAAGTACTTGTGCAAATTGCTAATAAAGCATCATTTCATTTCTAACTGTTTCTCCTGGTCAGAGTCACTGGATCCCATACCAATCGGCATAGAGGCCAATGCTGGGGTGCCTCCTGACTGAGAAGCCAACAGGTTTTAATTTTTATTTTTCATCTCATAACTTGGAGCAGTGGTTCCTGTCTGTGATCAGCCTGATAATTGGGGATCCAGCTCTAACGCAAGGCTGCTGACATATAGGCGACAGGGAAGCTTATAACGAAAACTGCTTGGTTACGCAAGGGCCGGCGCACCTGGACACGGAGAGCAGGAGGATGCAGCTTCTCGCGAGCCTGGAGCTGCGTACGCTCGCTATAGATGTTACTCGTTTGCTGCAAATGTAAATGTGCTCAGCAGTGAAAGGCTAATTTTGTTCTGAAAGGCAGCAGCTGCAGTTTTATGATCCAGAGCCTGAGGCTGGGCAGTGCAGGAGACTTGTCTGTGATTATCAATCCAGCAGGCAGAGCGCCACCTTGGGGTCTGAAGCGCTGGCTGAGACCATCTATTTAAAGCTAGTGAATCCCAGCAAATGGTAGGGCTAGAGGGAAAGGGGGCGGGGCAGCCAACTGGGCGCTGAGATGGACAGGTCTTGGGTCAATAGAGCAGCAGGGGAGGGGGAGGAGCAGCAGGCTGAGCTCTGTGATGGACAGGCCTTTGCTCCATATAGCAGCAAGGGCAGGGGGCAAGGGGCGGAGCATCAGGCTGGCTCTGTAATGGAATGGTGTATGGGGCTAGACAGCAAGGGGGCTGGAGGAGGGGGGTAGAGGAGTATACTTGAGGGGCAGCTTTTAAGCAGCCTACCTTCAGGATAACCTTTAGGGAGTATTAGAGATTGTGAGATTAGGGCAGTGTGGAGGGTGTAGAGCTGACCAGGAATTAGCTATGCCTCAGTATAGCAGCTTGCACTAGCTTTTCACATGTACTGTGATGAAATGTTTTCCATTAATGTGTTACTGGCAATTATAATGTATTTTGATAGTATTGTGGTTACATTATGGTGGTATCATACAGGGGTTATTCTAGGATTTGACCCTTAGGGGCGACCAGCCCCCCGAAGAAATACAGGATGTCACACACACACACACACACCCTCCCCCCATTATTACATATGAAGAAAGGAGGGGGGATCCCCACGATAAAGTTTGCCTAGCCTCGGGTACGAGACGCATAGGAAAATCTGGAACAAATCGCTAAATGGTTTTAGAAAAATTATTTGTAGGGAGGCTGAGACAAAAAGTAGGCGGAGTGAAGCCCCACAAAATACGGTCTATGGTATTATGGTGTTACTGTGGGGATAGTATGATGATGTCATTGTGTCTTTGTAGTATCATGTGGTATTACCATGGTATCCCATTAGCATTGCGATAGTACTGCAGTATTTTGGTATCACAGGGGTGAGGTGACAGGAGGCGCCATAATTACTCAAATATAATACATAAGATCAGATGTAGAGTGAACTCTTGAAGAGTATAGTTATCAGGTCCTGGAAAGGGGACAGTGCCAGGGTTTTCTCACCTGCGATTAAATAATCACATTTGCTGGAACAGTCACCGTGCCAGTGCGTGTTGGGCCTTCCACTGCGTCAGTGTGCTGCCGCAGTCTCTACCATGGCCAGGAGCCTATTACATCCTCCCTGACCATTTGTCCCTGACTGGCCTGGACCGCACACAGATGGCCTATGATTCCTGGTGTGGGTGGGGAGGGGGGTCGCTTCTCTCCAAGAATGCACCTCCAATTTGATGTCACCGCTTTGTGTGGCAGACATGCGTGGAATAACCCATCTGCAGTGTTACGTGAAGGGCATCCATTTGGGTAATGTAAAAAGACATTTTCATACTCATTTAACAAAATTCTTTGCACCAGAAGGGGGAGCCAGGCCCCTTATAAACTCTAAAATATGAATATAACATTAAAGTTATACATCATATCTTCCAGAAATGGGATGTTGTTGCCTTGGTATTAACTAAGCACAGAAGAAAATGTTTTTTTTTTCAGGAATTGCATTTCTTAGACTTTGTTGTTATATAATAAGGCTTCTGCTCACTGCCTTCAACTGTTCAGATGAAAGATGGTTTCAATTTCCCAATTCCAGAGTCTGGTTATTGCGGCTGGTTTTATCTAATGATGTTTTCCACATGCCCCGGGACATGGCTCTCTGCAGAGTGACCCCCTCCTGTTGGTATATCCTACATAACACCTGCTATCAGTCGCTCTGACTTTTTCCCTTCTAATGATTGCAGCAAGGTGACCATACTCGGCCCCTTGTGGCAAACATTCTTGGCTACCCATGTGCCGAAATGTGATTGTCTCCATCTCTGCCCGTAAAGCTCAGAGTCCCAGACCCCAACCCCCTGCTGTAGGACCACCCTGCCAAGGCCACAGAGCAGGATGGGCAATCCAAGATGGCTACAGTGTGCTGCTTCTCACTCTAGTTCAGATCCTAATTCTTGACTTCGAAGTTATTGTCAGACTGATGATTCTGCTCACACACAACCTCCCTGCGGCAAACGAAAGTCAAAGTTGTTTGCATTGATTATTTCCATCTGTCCCTTTTTCCTAGCAATAACATGAATCGGTGTGTTTGTTTTATTTTGGCTCCCAGTAACTTGGTTATGTTTCAAACATCGGTATCCTGCTTGTGTGCAATCACTGATTTGTGTTATTGTTTTGACATTGGTTGTGTACTGTGATGAATCTGGCCTTGTTCTGCATCAAGTTCTAGTATATAGTGATTACCTTTCAAACCCCCTCTCACAGGCATTGGACAGTGCTGAGTTCTTGCATCTCATCTGCCTGTTTTACCTGCTTCTTCAACTGTCTGAGCTGCCTAGGGTTCCTGTTTCCTCCTGTGTCTGTGCTGCTTGTCTTCCTGTTTTCTCGTACATCTGTAAAACCTGTCCTTCCTGTTTTGTCTTGTGT
>JAODKN010000063.1:29133461-29150879 GCA_026774425.1 Petrocephalus zakoni
ATGTGGTGGAACGGGAGATTTGCATCATGGATGTGCAGCCGACAAATCTGCAGCAACTGCGTGATGCTATCATGTCATTACGGACCAATATCTCTGAGGAATGTTTCCAGTACCTTGTTGAATCTATGCCACAAAGGATTAAGGCAGTTCTAAAGGCAAAAGGGGGTCCAACCCGATACTAGCAAGGTGGCCTGTGAGTGTATATACAGTATATGGTGCATGTATATACATTATATGGAGTATGTATGTGCAGTATATGGTGCATATGTATACAGTAAATGGCGCATGTATATACAGTATATGGTGCATATGTATACAGTAAATGGCGCATGTATATACAGTATATGGTGCATATGTATACAGTAAATGGCGCATGTATATACAGTATATGGCGCATATGTATACAGTAAATGGCGCATGTATATACAGTATATGGTGCATATGTATACAGTAAATGGCGCATGTATATACAGTATATGGCGCATGTGCAATAATCATAAGGGCTTTAGATGATGGGTAAATCATTTGGCCAGATGCCAGCTTTTCGGAACTATACAGACATTAACTTACACCCATGATTTGGTAAGCAGATTAGTAGTATGCCTTTATCTGTCACAGTAATGCTTATAGTGCCAACATGTAACGCTGAACTGGCATCATCTTTGATGATGATGACCTTGGCAGGAATTGGCTGAGCTTTCTATCCATTGGACCTCCTTCATCTGTTACTTAAAATCTGGGAATTTCTCCTTAGTGACATGCCAAGGCCCACTACAGCACTTCCGGAACAGTACAGACACAGTCCTTTGCAGGACTGACCAATGGAAAACAAGAGCACATACTATAACTGTAGTAATTGTTACTTCTGTTGTTTGAACCTGGGACATTGCCTTGCATACACCATTTAGTGCCATTTTTATAATGCCTTATGAATGCATTATTTGTTATGAATGTTTAGAAAGTACTAAAAGCATGGCCTTAAGTAAAGTGTTACCACGTTATTTTTCCCTAGCTTTACCTAGCCTCCACTCATCTGAGATAAGAAAGAGTTATGTGACCTAGTCCGGAGGAGGGCATGAGCAAGCTATCTGATCACAGTAGTTTTACACGATGATGCCAAACGTCTTAGTAACTGGTGGTAGTGTGATGCCTTTTCTCATTGTCCTATTGGTTATGGGAACGAGGATGAAAGAAACAGCTTGGAAAAGCAGGTTAGGGAGAGCGGGGAAATTTGGGAGTGGAGAGAGACTTGTGTAAAACTGCACACAGCGGTGCCGTTTAAATTCAGCTTTGCAAAGTAGCTAATGCCGTCTCTCAGTATTGCACACTGCTTAGTATTGTACAATGGAGAAAGTGACATGTATAAGAACCAGTAATTGCACATAGTACCAGTTAGTGGTTGCACAGTCAACATTGCTGACAGAGTAAATAGAGTTCTGTGGTATATTGGTAACAGTGCAATGTGAAATGTTTAGGTGCTGGAGTTACGGGTTCTGATGGCCTGAAGGTAAAAACTGTCCTTGCTATGCTTTTATACCACCTGTGAGACAATAACAATGAGAAGAGCTGGCGTGGTGGGTGGTTGTGGTCCTTGATGATGGCATTTGCCTTCCACAGGCATCACTGGGGGTTGATGTCCTGAATTTAGATTTTTTATTAAGCGATTAATTGTAATTGTTGACACACCACAGCACACTACAAACAAAATGTGTCTTCTGCATTTAACCCATATGTGACATTGTGACACAGCAGTGGGCAGCTAATCCTGCCAGGGAGCAGTGCTTGTGGGTGGTAACTTGCTCAGGGCACCTCGTTGGGGAATCAAACCAGCAACCGTTCAATCACAAGTGTGGTTCTCAAACCATTAGACCACCACACAGGCAACCCCAAAATGTACTCATTTACTGTGAACAGGGTTCAAACCTGCATGGGAAGACCCCATTAGATTTCAAGCCTAATGCCTAAACCACCCGGCCATCACAGCTGAAAGACAGGGAGACTCTTGCCAGTGATGTGCTGTGCGCTTCACAGTGGATCAGAATTGAACAGGACCTGGAAAACAAATGGGACTGTGATGGGTCGAAACAGAAGGACTGGTGCAAAGATGGACACAGGCAGACTGAAGAGGCAACGTTAATGACTGGACTGGGGATGACGAGCCAATCAGATATTACATAACAAAAATAAGGAGGGGCAGCAAGTAACAAGTGTGGCTGATCAGGGTCACGCTAGGGAGGAGACGGGTGGACATGGCGGGCAGGACGTAACAAGGGCTACCATTAGGTGGCCGACATAGTTACAGACTCAACACATTCAGGTCATTTAAACTGCATGGCTTCACTGGAATCTCAAAACATAGAAGAAATGCTAATAATCAATGTTTCTTTTAAGATTTAATGTATTGCAGTTTTGCCTTATGGTTGTTGTTAAGCATTGCTCATTTAATATACAGGTAGTCCTGGACTAAGTCGAGACACGCTTTGAAATGCCAAAATCACAGAAAAGAACGCACCCTGACACCGAGACAACTGCACTGCTGGCGAGAGTGAGGCATCTCACAAGGCGGGAGATGCGTACATCCCAGCAGCGTCCCAATGTATCGCACCACATAGGCTGATACGTTTGTCTGCCGCACAAAACTTAAAATATTTTACAATTTTGTCGTATCAGAGACTGAAGACAGCCAATCAGGTTCTTCTGCTATAACAGATGAATGGAAACCATAACCACTTTCATTATAGGTTATACCTGGCTCATAAGAGGCAGGCAGAAACATGATAGCCAAGTGACATAAACCAGCCAATCAGCCTCCTATGCTATCTCCTATGCTAGCAAAAAACAAAAACCATTCAATCATATTTTCCCATGTAAAATGTCAGCAGCTAAATCAACACTAGCATGACTTACAGAGTATGTGGAGGAGTTTCCTCTCCTCCCATCCACAGTACAGACTCCACCCCTTCCCCTTAGACCCACATGCCCTTCAGTCTTGTGATGAAGAAGAGACAGGATCCATGTTTCCTTCCTTCACCAGCTTTTTGCTGTACATTGCAAAATTCCCATTTCCATTTCCAGTAATTGGGATAGGAAATTATCATGGAGCTAAACAACTGCAGTGCTGTTCCTTTGCGGGATGCGGCAAGGTTATTATCACTACTGAAAACTTTATCTAAAAGAAAACAATTTCATAAACTGAAACTAAATAAGAACAATTAAAATTGCTTCCAAAACTAATTGAAATAAATTAAAAACAATCATCAAAGACTTTATTACCATGTTTAATACTTAGCTAAAGTAATTTGTAATAAAGTAATTGATTTATCTTTAATTACTAATTAATAATGCCTGGAACATTTTTTGCTCATTTTGAGGGCATTACTACATATGTGCACTGTGTATTCTTGTAGGTTACTCTGCACACAAAAAATCATTCTACAGCTTTCAGCCTATTCCTAGAAATAAAGTTACTAAAACTTAAACTGAAACTTAAATATATAAAAACAAAACACAAATATATCTTTAAAATAACATTTAATTCAAACTAATAAGATCGCACAAAAAATGAACTAAAACGACACTGAATTTCAAATAAAAATAATAAAAAAAAACTAAATTAAGAAAAATCAAAGCTATAATACTGCCGTGAGAAGATGAGGTCACTGCAATTGACAATACAGCCACATTTTTCTCACTTGAAAAGAATTTTTACTCAGAATGCATTCAAAGAGCATTAAAACACACAAAATGTCGTAACTGCTGAAACCACTCTGAAGGACTATATGAAGCACATCGGGGGCGTTTTACAGTGCGCTTCTGTCAGACTACGAGGATTCCTGCAAATGACTGGGGGCAATAGGGTGAGCAGCACTAGTACTTAAGTACAAAGATGGACAAAGGTCTGTGAATGATAAGCCACAATTCTTCAAAAATAAATGTTTCAGAGAGAAGGGAGGAAAGTGTGCCAGGGTTCGCAAGCTGGTTTCGCGGTAAGAAGGTCAGCTCCAGGTTCGTGACATGAAGCAACAGAAACTTAAACAAATATGCCACACACAGATGGACAGTAGGACAGGGAAAAGGAAAAAAAGAAATCAAGAGCATGCAGCACGATGCCGAGTGATCAGTGACAGGCCATCAACACTGTACCATTACAGCCAGTCACTTTGTGTGTTTCTGTCACAATTGGATGAAAACAGGGGGATTATTGGTCGACACAATCAGTAAACACTCCAATGGTATGAGCAGCCTCCGGATTGGTTGCTGGATGAGCCGTGCTGAACCGACCGCAGGGTTTGCACTGAGGCAGTTTAAACAAGTTCTCCCCAAGATGACTGATGGCTTGTTTTGTGGCTGATTGACACGAATGGGGCAGTCTGACAGAGCCAGGCCACCGTTTCAGTCAACTCCATGTGTCCCCTTTGCTCTGGGCCACGGTGAAACATATGCAGGGAGCAGACTCCAGTAGTCTTTCCAGTCTCCAGCAGAAGCCTTTATGGTCAGCAGATGGCATAGTGGTTTGAGGTGAGACTCGCCATTCCCCACTGATTGCCAAACAGGCATATAATATACATGAAGAAATACATGTTGAACATGTTGTGGATGCTAAATACAAATTTAAAAGGCAAAGTGGACACTCACAGTCAGGTTGAGTGGTGAAAAAGCATCCATAGCTGTTTGGGTCGCCATGGACACAGTCAGTTTGGTCATGGTCTGTCCCTTATTTAGTTATTTAAAAAGCAAATGCAATTAAGGTGCTTCCAGCTGAGATCAGATGCCCTCTGCCTAGTAAAAGCGCTACCTACAACGTGTAATTATCAGCGTGATGCCCGCCACTGTTTTCATTTAGTCCTGTCTCAGTGAGAGCAGAACTTTCCACAGAACCCTGTGTGGGCAGACAGTTTGATGCTATTAGTATGGACTATGCGTGCATTAGGGGGCACAAGCTTGACGAGCCCCGACACTACCCCCTCCCACACACACACACACACACACACACACGCACACGCACACACACATACCATGTATTCCTATCTTTATGGGGACACTCCATTCACTCCTATGGGCGTAACCCTGATCCCAACCATGACATCCTTAACCCCTACCCAGCCCTAACCTTAACCATAAGTAACCAAATAAAATATGAGACTTTTGTCATTATAGACACAGATTTTTATAAAATTAAGGTTATCCTTATGGGGACCAAAAAATGTCCCCACAAGGTAGACAATAACTGTCTTTTATCACACTATGGGAACATTGGGTCCCCACAACGTAATATAAATATGTCCAAACACATACACACACACACATACTCCCACATAATGTTGAGATGTAGTTTGAAATGATCAATGAGGCTTTTACCTTAAAAACCCCTTAAATTAAATACCCCATAAGTGGATGAGAAGCCCAATGTCCAAGCTCTAATTAGAGCTCTTGCAAACTGACTGCCTGTTCGCTTCCTCCCCCAGTACAAAATCAGCTCCCAGATCATCTGAATGGACAGAAACAGGCCACCTTTGTAAATCTGTTGGTTTATATAGCGTATTATCAATACTTGAACAGAAAGGATGAACATCACCAAGACTGAGCCTGCCACACCATCTTTAGTCTGGATACACCATTTCATGTGCTTCACTCATTACCATGGAAAACTCCAGTGTTGGCATGACAACCAGGTCTACATCTTCCCCAGAACGTGGGCATTACACCAGAGTCATGGCAACAAGGAACATTACATTATGCAGTCATTCATAAAGAGCCCTTTGCGTGCTTAGAAAAAACACAGTGCTTTTCCTTCACTGCATCAGGTGTTTAAAGCCTGCACAGTGAGCATTCCTTCAGATTCAGGAAATCTGTAGAGCAAACTGTGACTGTTCCTACATAAAATAAAATATATCAAATATGGGAAGCTAAAGGGCAACACATTACTTGAGGGGACAGAAATGACTTGTGCCCGCTTAATAATTTACCAGTCTTGATGTACTGATCCAGTGTTCATCCATCAATAATCAATCATAACGGTTCATGTATGTCATGCAATTACTATATTTGTTTATGATTTGTACTTGAGTATGAATGGAATTACTTTAGTTACTTGTGTCCCCTCAAGTAAAGTGTTGCCACTGGTAACATGCTGAACATGTGGATGTCATGGCAGCTTTGGAGTATTTCATTCTATTTAAGAAGCCCAGAGTGCAATTATTACATGCAGAGAAATGGAAGTTGCTGTAAATAAAACGTGTTTTAAAAAACGTGGTTAGGGTTAGGGGTTGGGATATTTAGTTTCTTTCTGTCTGGGAAATGCAAATGAAATTGGATCACAACTCAGGTTCCGTGTAAATGGAGTAGTACTGGCTGTGTCTTTGGGTCTGGACCACTTCTCACAGAGTTCCATGGTCCATGGTTGGGAGAAGAAAAAGAACAGAGACCGCCCAGCAGCTCTTAGGTAAATTCAGGAGACCCCCCCCCCCCAAACCCGAATCAGCCACCCAAGGGAAAAGCGGGGGGGACCCCAACCTACAGGAAGGCGGTGAGGTGGTGCCAGGCCTGCTGGGAGGCACCGAGGAGCTCCTGGAGCTGCTGCTGGTCCCTGTGGGCACGGCGGGCATCGCGGCGGGCCTGGCGCAGGGCACGCTTCACCTTGTGCACGCGCTCCTTCAGCTGGCGATTCCTGACCTCCAGCTGAGCCAGGCGCTCCTGCAGTTTCTTCACCCGCTCCTCTTCCTCAAAGAGGGCCAGCTGCACAGAGGAGCATAGCAGCTGGAGAAGGAGACAGAGGCCATTTATATGTACTGCATTATACCAACAGTCATAGTTATGCTATATATACCGTCAGGCACGTTATTTTTATTTAGACAGTATGCACCAGCACCCATTTAACGTGTATGTAATATACTCTATATACCCACAGTCATTTGCATTTATTTATGCAGTATATACCAGCTGTAATTTACCTTTATATATACAGGGCGCCCAAAATATGTATACACACTTCGACAGTTATCTATACTCTTTTCGAATACCTGAATTGAATTATGGCAGCAATGAGTAGTAATATATTTTCTCTAAAACTGTCAGTAGTTGCACCATTCAAACATGACTTGCAGCTACCCTATGATATTTATATTAATCTAGTAATAACATTTTTATGCATATATTTTTTATGCTGAAGTGTGTATACAGTTTTTGGGCCCCCCGGTATAGTGTGTATACCAGAAATCATTTACGCTAAAATATACTGTAAACACCAACATTTTAGTTCATGTAAATATACTACATCTCATTTACATGTATATGAAATGTATATTGTGACCCTGGATTTGAAGAATGTAAGATGTATGAATGAATTTATGATTATACTTGTTATTGTTTGTTAATGAATTAATGTTACACAGTTGAACCACTTCACACAGAGGAAAAGAAAGATCTGGGTGTGGGATGGAGAGAGTGAGAGAGATGATCTAGGTAGTAGCAGACGGCCATTGGAGTACATTCAATAACATGGCGTTTTCATGGCTATAAATCCATCGTGAAACAGCCCTTGTTCTGGCTCATTTTTCAGTGCATAAAATCATGAAAATACCCTCACAACACCGGATGACTTCATGCATTTCATATGTATTATGAGGTGTGATACACGGCCAGCATGCTGGCTTAGTGCTTAGTGTTGTAGCCTCACACCTGTATGAAGGTTCTCCCCATGTTTGCACAAATGTCCTCCAAGTACTCAGGTTTCCTCCCTAAATGCGGTCAGGTGACTTAGTGACTCTGAATTGCCTGTAGTGTGTTTGTGCAAGTGTGTGCACTGTTATGGACTGGCATCTTGTGCCTTGTGTTTCCTGTGCAGACTTACCATGACCCTGCATTGGTTAAGCAATTATAGAAGACCAGGGGTGCCCGTGATCGACCAGTAGATCGCAAATGTAGTGCGGGCAGATCGTGCGACATTCAAATTTTTTTTTAGATGTTAGCCTATAATCTACCCTCCCTTTGCATTTGCCACTTGAATGACACAAAGGGCAGCCAGTCTGCTGTTGCATAACATTTTATGTTAGTTTACCGTAACATCCACTTAGATCCCTTCTCTTCTAAAGTATATACATTTAGCATTGTTAATGTGGGTAGATCATTTTGACCTGGTCATTTTAAAGGTAGTTCGCAAGCTGAAAAAGTGTGGGATACCTTGCAGAAGACGGATGGATATCTGACTTATGTAAACCACTTACATATTGTAGCAATGAAAGAAGCACATTTTTTTGATAAGCCTTTCCATTATATGATTTCAATTATAATATTTAATATCTCTGTCCTACATTTCCCTGACCTTGTACCCTATGAGTCCTGAAATAAGATCCAGGATCACTGTGACCATACTTTCGATAAGCAGCTATAAAAAATGTATGAATGGATATTTAATATGACCTCTCTGTTCTAAATGTCACCCTCCTGTATTCTCCTATACAGACCATGTAAGGTGACGGCATATGTGCAATGCATCGTGGGAACTTTTGGGTAGGTAGGGGGCATGTCCTCACTATAACAACTACTCAGTCATCTCAGTAACCGGTCTAGACAACATCAGCAAAGCAGACCACTAGGAACAGCAGTTGTTATCCAGATGGTTGACAATCCATGTCCAAACAAAGAGATCTAGGTGCTAATCTGAAATAATCTTTGCCTGAAGATCTTCATCCAGAAGAAGTCACCTCCCTACCACCCCCTTTCTGACCTGTTTACCATGTTGTCAGTACATAAGTGCATGCCCATACGATTCCTGAACTTTCATTTGCGATTTCTGAACTTTCATTCCTGGCTGGATAGATGTAGGCCAGGGGTGCCCACACTTTTCCGGCTTATAAAAGGTAGATCGCTTGAGAGTGATCTACCTACATTAAAGCTGATAAATATATGTTTTATATATATATAATATATTTTATATTTATATGTACCGTATATGTTGGCGAACCTTGCATCACTGCATGAACCCTTAAAGCGCAATACAATCTAATACATTTATGGTTCCTTACTTGGTCTGGCTCTCCCACTAATTTTTTAATATCCCTTTTTAGTAGATAAAATTTGGAAAGCTAGCTGGGTCACTTTGCTCGCCAGAGTTTTGCATTAGCTCGCAATACATTCCCGTGTTCTTCCGGGTGACACGATAGAAGAGAAGGGATCGAAGTAGTTGTTATAGTAACCTAATGTAACAAAGTTTTAATGTTGCACGATCTATCAGCACTACCTTCGCGATCTACTGATCGATCCTTATTGAGCACCCCTGCTATAGACACACAAGCTTCATTTCAACATCACATTGCTCCCTGTCAGACTGCAGGCTAATAGCCACAGCTCTGTTTTGCTGGAACATGGCAGGACTATTTGACTGCTACTACTGATTGTATCCAGCAGACCAGAAGTTTTGGCCTCTCAGAGTTGTGGATTTATATATAAATCTATAGGGGATATCACAAATCTCTGGACTATTCAGTCTTGATCCAACACCTTTAAGTCAGCAACAGGTCCCAGTCCTGGACATATTTATATGTGAGATTTAAAAGGGTTTAGTGAAGTGAGCGACATTAAACTTGGCAGATGTAGGACTAAGAACCCCACCATTAAGTTTACAGCATCCTAGCCTGGCATAGTTTAGTGAGTTTGTAGGATCTATCTGTCGATGATACTCATGCTTTCCTCATGCTTTGTCTCCTACGCTGTCCCTTGTGGGAGGAGTGACAGTCTCACCGGCGTCCAATGGGAAAGCAACGTAAAGGAACTGAGAAGCAGGACCCCCTTGGGTGCAGCCAAACAGTAGAGACAGAGGATGGGTGAGAAGTGGTCAGATAATGAGTGAGCTGACGGGTGTCACTCATGACTTACACCAACCACAAGGATCAATGCCAGATTCCAGACTGACCCCAGAGTGAGACACTGGATAAAGTTTGAGTTATTCGCAGATGTTATTAGGTCAGAAAACTTTGGCAGACAATGACTGGAATCACTAGCTGCAGTAGAAAGTGCTTGTTGTCAACAACATTCCAAACTAAATGGCAAATATCGTCTGCGGCACTGATTACCTCTTACCTATTTTTAAGAACCACATTTATTGGCCTCTCGAAAACTCATATAATAACCACTCCATGGCTAATTCTTTCCAGATACCACAGGCATTCTTAATAGATATACACCACAGAAGTTTTTATGACCATTTTGGCAAAACAGCATAAGAGATAAAGTGTATATATATTTCAGCTGTGCCTCCAGTCTTGGAGGTGCGCTTGTTCTTTTTCCCAGACCAGCTATTTAGGTCGCCACCATGGACCACGTTACTGAAAATGTTGAGTGTTTAGCTAATTCACACATTTTGCTTTTTATTCAAGTTAAACACCATGGTAGGGCATAAAGGACTGGCTCTCAGGTGAAGAACCTGTCTTATTAACTACCAGGTATCTGTAACATGAAGCACCCTAATCAATGAATATGCTGATTAAGCTTTAATCGCCTTTAACCGGGTTCAGTACCTGTCTCCAGGACAAACTTATAGGCTGGTCTGTACCCAAAGAGTTTGGCCAATCCAAGGCAGAGGGTTTTAGAGGTTCCAGAGCAGAGGAGCTGCCCACCTTAACCTGAGCCAAGGCAGGATGGAAAAGATGTCACACCCTAGCCTGAAACAACCCCCCCAGCTTGTTTTTGCAGTTTGGCCATTCAGGAGACCCCCCCACTAAAGGCTAACCCATCCTAAAGGGGTGCTCTCGGGATTCTTGCCCCTCTCACTACTGGAAGGCTGGAAGAATGGTCTGGCTGGTACCCGTGGAGAATGGATATCTGGCCCGACGAACTGAGCGCGCTCTACACTTAATCACACTAAAGCATTTAGAGCATTACATGACATCCCGATCGTATGGCTGACTGAAGGGCCAAACGAGCACAATGACGCTTAGTCATTCTGTGCTGCTCTTCAAAACAGGGCCTTTCTCAACCCAGGCTAGGCCAGAAGAGGCTTGTATGACTCTCTGAGAAGGTTCATTAACCAGGCGGCAAAGGCGTTAGTCTTCTGCCAGGAAACAGACAAAAGGCAGCAAAGAGCTTTCTCATTCACCAGCTTCAGGACGGAATGTCCTTAGAAAAGCAAGCCTTGAAATGCCTTGAAAATCATTCATTGGATTGAGTGCATTTCTCATTGTAGTGCATCCAGCTCTTTCCTGCTTGTAGAAAAACGGTCTTGGAGTGTCAGACAGGTGACCTGGGGTAGCCCTGAGAGGAACCATCTTTAAGATGATAACCTGACCAGAATGATCATGGGCCAAGTGGCTCGATGATCCTGCACCTAAAGGGTTGGCTCAAGGCATACTGTAAGCAAAGTAAGTGGCTGCTTAGGGCCCAGCAGCAACTTTGGATTAAAATGGCATCTGACTCGAAAAGTAATGGTGGTTTGTCTGCCCTTAGACTCCCTGCAGGCTTGGGGAATTTTATGAGAGCTCAAATTTCCATAAAATTTGAACTACTATCCTGAGTTTCCAGCTCTGGAATGAAACTTGGCTATCTACAAGACGCGCTATCTCAGTGTAAATGGGGTATGCGAGCTGGAGCATTCAGTCATGACATGCCTCCTTTATTCGGCATCAAGACCTACACAAACCGACAACCTATTTCAGTGTTGGCAACTGTCTCACCTGTAGGAGGCGCCAGAGAAGATCTGGCTCTCTGCATGTAACCTGATGGAAATTCAAGACAAGGTCCTAGACTGGAACAACTATATTTCAGCGCATGCATGGATGATCTATACTCGAAACACAGATTGGTTTTTTTTTAAGCACTTATTCCTGTTTGTTAAATGTTTTTCCAAGGGCCCCCCACCTGTACTCGGCTTCTGATTATGACCATAATGCTCAGAGGGTAGGGTACTGTGATGTCTTCCCAATTATGCGGGGGTCAGAAGTTCACACCACCACTCAGCTTATCATTCTTTGTACACCATTATTTAAAAGGGCTGATGAGACCAGTGATTGGTTAATGATTATGTCATCATGGAGGGATTATATTGGCTATGCTTGGATTGTATTAGCTAAGCTTGTTTTACTTCATAGATTGACCCCAAGCCCAAGGCCTGAGAGAGAAGCTGCATTGGTTAAAACCTTTTGTTCTGTAGGTCATACAGAATATGGTCTGTCTCCATGTGGTGAAAGCTACCTCATTGTGCCAGAAATGCCAACAGCAGCATCGTAAAAAAAAAAAAATGCTACAGCACGTCTGGACGAAGCAGGGGAAGAAAAACAGAAAAACATAGTCAAATGGAAGGAGACACAGCTGCCAGAAGCCTTCGCTTTTAGTTGATCTGTCTGGAGTACTTTTCCCGTGCAAGGACTGTTTCATCAAATTTAACACGGACATAAAAGAGGCAGAGAGATTACTTAAATGGGCTGTGGGCCTCCCCCTTTACCAATTTCCTGACCCAGCCTAGCCAAACAAAAAATCAGCCAACCAGCGTGCACTGCGACAGCGTGTGTATCCCATCTATGCAGAGAAACCCCCCCGCCCCCAGGAAAATCCTCAGCACAAGCATCACTCTTATCACAGGCAAACAGGACCTAGGGGGGAAGCAGTCTGCTGGTGTTTGCACAAGGGACCTTAATGAGGTGAATGGTAATGAGCAAGAAAAACGTACCTCGTCCATCCCGACTGGCTATAGAATACAAACTGCGTGCATTCTGATAGCTCGTAATTTACTGGTTGTGAGGGCGCAAACCCCAACTCAAGACAAGCACCTCTTAACATTTGCGACTGCTGACTGAAGCCATCTCAGAAGTGACAGAGATATCAAAATATGTAATAGTTTCCCTAATATGCGGGACAGTATCACAGATATATATATACAGCTCCAGAGGAAATTGAGAGACCACTGTATATTTTTTTTAAATCTGCATTGCTAAATCCTGGTTTAATCCTGGTTCTTCTGGAAGAACACTACACTGAGCAGCAGACTGCTTCCAGGCTGAAAGTTTCTAAGACAGCAGTACACAAGAACAAGGTGAAGCAGGAGACACTGGGAACGACCAGAAAGCAGCCAGGTAATGGGTGTAAGCAACTTCCTAATGCCAGAGATGGCCGGCAACTTATCCAGCAGTGCCTCATAAATCGGAGGTTGACCTCAAGTGACCTTCAAAAGGAATGGGAAACATTAAGTGGTGTGAAGTGCACTGCTAGGACAGTTAGTATCAGGCTCCTAGAAACAGGACTGAAGATCCAAAAAGCAAGGAAGAAGGCCTTCATCGGTGAGAAACAGGGAAAAGACAGGCTGGATTTTGCATAAAATGTACGTTTTATACAGGCACATACCCAAATAACCTGAAAAAAAGTGAAACTGAAAACTGTGGTCTGGTCATTTTTTTCCAGAGCTGTATATACAGACCTAATCTTTATCAACACATTTATATTCAAGAGGATTTAGTCTTCTTTTTTATCTATTGTTTGTTTTGATAGTTGTTGCAGTATTAAATAAAGCAGTTTACATAAAAATCACTTTCACTTAGAATGAAAATATCCACCAGAACATGACTTTAAATCACAGCTACACTTTCTGGGTGAGCCCATGGTTTGGGGGGAGGGGCACAGGTGTGTTCTGGGAAGGTTCTGTTTGGGTCTTAGGCTGGGGTTGAGGCGTTAGGGTAAGATATTCAGCAGGGTGATGCCAATGGGCATCTGCTTGTCTGAAACTGGACCAAACTTGCATACATATACTCCATGTTTAGGGCAGGGGTGGGGAGGAACTTGTTCATGCAATCCTTTCCCTCCCCAAGAAAAAATCGTCTGTTTTCCTGTGAAGAACCTTGACTTATCATCTCTGGCCGTTCACCCCTTTCATCTTCACACGTAGAAGACTGCATCTCTGCCTCTCTATGTCTTCCTGTCTTCCCAATTTCTGTTTCCCTGTCATTTTCCATTGTTTGGGAAACAGTGAGCATCCTCCCACCTTTGATAACTGCTCGTCTAGTACAGGTTATAAAGAGTAACCATGCAGCCAATGCTCATACAAAGAAGTCCTGCATGAAGCCATTTTCTGCACCAAAACATCCCTGGAGTATAACGTGCCACATCTTTTTAAAGCAAAAAGCTCTCCTGCCAAGACTCGCATCTCCGCCGGTTATGACCACTGCATGTCTCAACACAAGCAGGCGCCCCAAGGCGCATCCTTAACCCTTGACCCGCGCCTCCGTCCCTCTCTCCCTTCCTAATTACAGCCCTCAGCCGTCTCCTTTTATATTTCAGAGTGGTTTGTGCGGTCCTGAAAGTGTACTGCCTCAAACCGTAATGTTTACAGACTAGGTGCCAATTTCCTCTGTGGCTCAGGGCATCTGCACGCGAGGCCCGTCCCGGGCCGCTCTGTCGCCAGACAGCACGCCAGCAAATCCCAACCATTCTCTGGCGGCACATATCTTGTTAAACCTCATGTAGAAAAGTGTGTAACAACATTCATCATAAAGACCTCCAAGACCTTCTTATCCTCAGTCAGCCTATCAATCTCCTAACGTTAAAAGAAATCAGACTAGATTATGGTCCCTGCAGATTGATGGTGCTCAGAAGCTACAAAATAGCAAGACAGATTGAACCAAACTTCCAGAAATGGAGCTAATGTAGGAGTCAACCCGCAATGGAAACATTTCCAAAGTATCCTTATGCGTGTTCACGTGCTGGAAAATAGAAGGAAACAATACTAATATTACTATTACAATTACTAATATTACTAATATGCGAGATGATGGCAAGAAAATCTCTGTCTCCATATTCCCACATACTCCTGGAAAAATTAAGAAGACCCAGGTAAGAAGACTGGAAATTGGAACTATAATAATCGAGGGTTAATATTTTAAAACAGATTAAGCTTCTGTGTTTTAGTGTGGCTGGTCAAATACCTGGACCGAAATAAGCATGCTGCAGTGTCCTAGAGCATCTAGCATCGCAAACTTGGAGATTTATTGTATTCTAGGTGCCTTAAACACCTGTGGATTCGTAAGAATGTGCTAGAAAGAAGAATGTTTTCTTAATACTCCAGTGCTACATGGAATATTTGTGCTTACTGACTGATTTACACAAAATACCTCTGAAATTCAACGACATGGCATGTATCTGTATGTAGGGTTGTGATCATTTTTTTTGTTCAAGTTTGCAAGAAAAATGCATTCCAAAGCTACAGTACCACCCCCAACCCCAACTGCTGCCATGGTTCTCAGCTAAAGCATGGCCAAAAGCAGGAATCCTAATGAGGCCTTCCGAAATCTGGCCATTTTCCTAAGCTGGGTGCGAGAAAGAGACCACAGTGCGTGTTACCCGGTTATCCTCCTGGATCTCCCAGTCAGGAGTGAAGGTCTGCAGCGGCTTTCCGTGGGAGCAATTGGAGAACTGAAACAGGCTGGAGAACATCCTCCGGTTCTCCTGGGTGTCTGGGAAAATGGCATCCTGGAAGTTAACCCCATGGGGCAGGATATTGTAGTTTTCATCCATCCTGTGACAAACAGAAAACAAGTCAAGAGGGTAAGATGATTCTCCTGTCATTATCATACGACCTCTTCTTGACCCTCAGACCAGGATTCTCATGCTATTTCTCCTTGTCTTGGTTTAGGCAGGATTCGTCTCACTCCACAAGAAAATACCTAGTCCTGCTCACAATAATTCAGAAAGGCCGTTTGTTCTACGGAAGCAGTGTTTTGACGAAAGGGGCAATGTAGACTCACAATATCTATTAGAAGCCTATGCCACAGCAGAATCAATTTGTAAATCGAATTTTAGGCTCATTCAGTCACAACATCAAAGGTTCTGACCACAGGGTCCCGAACCTCCGCAGCTGAACACAAACACGATGCCGAGAAACGGGCCAAGATAAAAGTGGACAATCGCTGTCAGTTTTGATTAATGCTTTTTTAAGGGGATGTACATTAATGAGAGGCACTGTAATTACCGCTGACCCTCCGCCCGGGCCTCACCCTTCCCATCTGTGTGATGTTGTCAAGCCGAACTGAACTGAGACCCGGCAGAGGTGATGGTGACACACCATACATACTGTACCCGCGGGACTAGTGGTAGCGTGCTACACACCCTGAGGCAGATTCCACGTGTACTACATAACTCACACCTAAAACATCCAGCTATGCCTATACAAAAAACACGACAACAGGGCCCCAGTGACCTCCATCACATGGAACTCGCTTATCGGACACAAGGGTCTATATGGTTTAACTCTGATAGGCCATCAGGGCGTCAGGTACTAATAATTACTCTTCCCCAGGCCCCACATCAGCCCGTGCTTGTGAACAGCCCCAGGTGGCACGGTCATCTGTACAGGAGAACTTCCTGAGGGTATTTCCCATCTGCCAAAACAGGTGGGTGTCTGTCAGAGCACTTTGTTTGGTTTAGGGTTACACAAGGGAACAAGTCTGGTCTTCTCATACTGATCGTTCTGTAGGGTGTGGTCTGTAACTTGTCTGCAGGGGGTGGAGACTGTTTAACTAGTTAACAAGGCAGTTAATTGAAGGTTGGTTGTAAGCTACTGGAAATGAGGTTAGGGGTTAGATTTGACAAACAAAAGGAAAGGAGATTTCTTGAAGAGTCTGCAATTAAGCAGAAGATCCTCGTTGAGTAGGGAGAGGTTATGAGGTGCAGATTTGTAGTGTTTCTTTGGAGTCTGTAAGTGATGGGCTTTTTATACTGCCCCCTGTGCTCATATGTGCAAATACAACCAAATGGTACAATTTGGATATAGACAAGGCTGCTCTGTGAGGACTCTGTGTGGTACTTAATTTAACCATGTGTGTAACCATGTGCTATATTTTGTTTTGAATTTTATTATGATTATTTTTACCTAAAGGCATGGTTTTATTTGCCTACTACTATTATAACTGTGGTCTGAGAAAGGCGACAATGGATTTATGTTACAACAAAAATACAATGACAAAATATTTAAACATGATATTCTTGTAAAATATATTAATTTCGTACTGACTTAAATTAATTCAATTAATTTCATATACAACATAAATATCAAGTCTATAATATTTGGACACATTGAGGAGGCATGCAGTTCCTACCTCAGGAAGAAAATATAGGAGTAGTTTTGGACCACCGTGTGTGAGTGGCAGGAGAAATATCCCAGGCCGGTTATGTTAAGACGCGAGCCGGCGGGGACCTCCAGCATGCTGCCCCACGCCTGGTCGCAGAGCAGCTCAATCTCCGCCGAATAAAAGAGCCCGTCGTCGGCTCCGTCGTACTGGTAGGGCAGGTGGTTGTAGGCGTTAGCCCCGTATACCTCCTGATGGATGGCCAGCACCTTGGCGTAGACGATGATCTCCGCTAGCTCGGCGCGGCAGCTTTCGCTAAGCGGTCTCCACTCCGTAGGTAGCTGACATCCAAACCCGGGTTTGACTTGACATATCA
>JAODKN010000063.1:29150979-29164231 GCA_026774425.1 Petrocephalus zakoni
AATGCCTTGCCCTTATAATTACTTCCAATACATGACGCCTTCTACTTTCATACTTTTAACTTTTCATACTTTTTCATACTTTTATCTATACAGTATCTGCTGTATCATTTAATCACCAGATGATATTTGATTTAATCAAAGTAATTACTGTCCGGGACTGAGTACTCACGCGTCCTATTTGTCTCTTTCTGTAATGAACCTTTCATTGATTAAAAGCGTGAATAAGTAATCCATTACCAGAGCTTATCACCAGGTAATAAGAGTTTCTCTCATCAGCTTTGACGCAGTACTGGGATCCGAGGCGGTTCGTGGGATTCCTCTCCCAGCTGAGACATTCCTGCAGTTTACAGAGTAATCTGGGGGTACATGACGGCAACCAATCAGATGGCCTCAAAGTCGGGCTGTCCCATAAGGGGTAATACTACTACACCCCCCACCCCGATATTTGCATTATGCGCGCGGCTTTACAGACAACATGCATATTTTTATGTATTTAACGCATGAATATATACTTTTTATTACATTTAGACTAGCACTTTATCCAAACGGTCCTCTGGCTTATCGCACTTACATGATTGTTGCGAGGTACATTTCGATACTTTAGAAAGCCTCCGAAAGTTTTAACATATTGACTGTCTGGAAGAGGATATCGGACTGCGATCTCGTTCAGCGCAAGACAAGGATGAGTCAGTGAGATTTATCGTGGAATTTTCCAGTTTGCGGACGTTATTCAGAAGGAGCGTGACTATTGGACTCTGTTAAACGAAGGCAGTATATATCTTGCGCTGTTTGAAGTGCTTAAATGGCGCAATCAGTGCTTATTCAAGGAAATGCTTTGATGACACGCAGAATTAAAGCGCATGGTGCGTTTCCTTCCCTTGTGTTCTTCATATTCTTACCTGCAGGGTAGCAGTGCCACCTATTGTTACTCAATAGTAACTGCAAGGGAAAAATATTTCATTCATCACGCGTCATTAATATTTTTTTCCGGTGAGTTTGTGCGTTTATTTAAACACACAAGTGAAACTCGCCTTGGGACTGGAGCCAGTCCCAGGTGGCATTTTTGACTACCTGAAGGAAACATACCTATGGGACAATATGCAGCACTCACACGGATAAAAGGTGGAATAAAATTAATTGCTTAAATTTGAGTGCAACGTTATAAGTAGTGTCAGTAACTTTAATAATAGTTTGCGGCATCAGGTCGAAAACAGGAAAAGACTCATCAGAGGTATGTCAGGCATTACCCCGTGACTTTGACAGGTCATAATTGTCATTACTTTCTGTTTCTACAATGCGGCGCACCTCTCTAGCTCCCGTCTATACACGTTAAAAAGACAAACTCTCGTAGGTTATTGAAGGAAAATTGCTCCTACAGTTTATGTTTGATAGTTTCTGGAAGACCTGTCGTGTTTACAGTCAATATATTTTCTTCGTCGTGTTAGTGTTAGTACATATTGGCCGGTCGGTCTCGTTTTTCTAGAAACTGTTTAAAAACTGAAAGTAAAACTTACCTATTTTCAATTCGTGTACAGTGTACGACGAAATACTGGGGGTTCTCGTGACAGAGTTGGATAAATATCTAAATGTTTTGTGGGAATGGCAACAAGCGTTTTATATTAATGAGTGACCGTTATAGTACTATTGTCTACAAGGTTACTGGTGGGACAGAACAAGTAAGCAAATAACGATTAACCCTTCATTTTCTTATATGTCCGGGATTACCGATCTCCGATGACCAGTATAATGACTTCCGTCTGTCAGAAGTCGGACAGCGATCCTCCGCTGGACTCCCCTCGGGCGCATGAGAGTGGGCAAGGGGGCGACCATAGTTTGCAGGGGGAGACACTAAAGCAGATGAGGATCCTAATACAAGAGAACAGCGACATTAAGGGTAAGTGGATGGTGACGGTGGTGTGAATCCTGTTCTGGAATATATTTATAATCCCACAACCCTGACCAGGAATTGTTGTTCTTGAAAAGATTATTCCATGCATACAAAATATTTTACATACTTCTGCATATCGATTCATGAAAAGTCCATTAACATTTTGTCACTAGCAGTTTCTGTATTCAGGGATGGATTAATATATCTTAGGGGTCCTACAAACATCAGGGCCCCACCCCAGGAAAATTGGCAACACCTGAACATCCAGTCTGATGTCAGCCTAGGGCTCCCAGATAAGTTAATTCACCCATGTCTGTGCCATAAAAAAAGTCTCAATGAGTGCAGTATTAAGTCCTGGCAAACATCACTATTCTATTCCACTGCTTTGGACAGTGAAGTGTGGGCCCTCTCAGAAAATGGCACCCTAGATAGCCGTCTCTGTCACCTAATGGGTTGACCGGCCCTGTCCAAAAAATACTTTTGCATACATAAGCAAGGTACATACAGTGCACAGACACAAACACCAGTGCAAAGATGGTACACGTGGTGCGAAGAGTTCACAAGCAGAGTAATGCACAGGAAACAAACAAACAAATGAATTAACGAGTAGTGATGCACTTGTGTTGAAATAGATGTATTGAAGCAGCACAACTCCTCAATGAAGGAGCGATTAGAGGAGCTGCTGGCCTGGATGGAGAGACAGGTGCAGGAAAAGAAGCACCTGGAGGGGAAGCTGATGGAGGCCATGCAGCATGTGGCGGCCCTCACCAAGACTAATGAGGAGCAGCAGGTGAAGGAGCCTTGCGGGGGCCCCATCGACCCTCAGATCCCGTCCAGCAATACCCCCTTCACATTCACAAGGGTTAGGTGTGGAAGATCTCTGTGAATGTGAAAATTTGAGAATAATACTTGAGCACCCCTAACCTCGACCCATAACAGTCTGCTAGCCTGAAGGATAACATAAAGGGACTATTTATTACCAACCCCTAAACACACAGTACTGTACTGTACACTATACATGTTAAATTACTTTGTCATCTCCTATCACGACCCGGGGTGAGGAAGCACAGGGGACCCGAATGCAGGAGACAGATAGCTTTATTTACGGAGCTGGGCAACCAGAAACCAAATCCGAAGCCGTAGTCAAGGAGAGAGATCCGAAGAGCTTAGTAGCCATGAAGGTCTGGCAGATGAGGATCCACCAGACAAGGCGAGAAGCATGAAAGGTAGGGAAGATGCCGTGCACCACCTTGAATGGGCCGATGTACCAAGGAGCTAGCTCTGTACGTGCAGAAAGTTATAGATTCTAGGTTTACAGCTTCGCTGTCCTGGTTGATAAAAAGGAGCCAGACATCGTTGACGGTTGGCGAAAACTTTATGTTACTGAGCCTGATGTTCAAGCATGCATTGAAAGGGGAAAAGGCAAGTAGCAGAGTTTTCCCAAGCAATGAAGTCATACTCAGCTTCTAGACTTCTTGATTGATTCATTCCGCTATACCGCTTGACAGAGGGTGATACCCTGATGTTAAGCAGTACAACTAGGAGACGAATAGGGAACCTGAATACCCATTTTATTAAGAGGTCTGCTACTTCGGGAGCAGCGGGGAGTTTTGGTAGAGGAACCAGGGGACACATTTTGGAGAATCAGTCAACTATAGTTAGGATGACGGTGTTTTGAGATGATGGCAGGTCTGTTATGATGGGACTACATGTGAGCGAGAACCAGGAGAGTCTGAAGCAGGCCTGCAGGCTTTAAGCTGAGTGCAGTCTGGACAGGAAGCAACATATTCTTCAACATCCTCCTGCCACCCTGGCCACAAATATCGTTGTGATACTAGTCTTGAGGCAGTGGTAACTCCAGGGTGGCACTCCAGCTACTCTGGAAGAGGATGATTCACACCATCCTGCAGGAGATGTGAACCCACTGGATCACGGCTGAGTGATACTGCGGCAGCACATACACCTTACCGATCAGGCAATGGGTAGGTGGAGTGTGCTAAAGGTTCGCAGCTTGCATAATTTCATCAAGAGTCCATACAACTGGACCCACAAAGCAGGATGGAGGTAGGACAGGCAAGGGTTGCCCGGACTCATCTGGTGGGTCAAATTGTCTGGACAGGGCTTCAGCCTTGTGACTCTTAGAGCCGGAGAGATAAGACACCATGAAATAAAAGTTGGTGAAGAAGAGGTACCACCGGGCCTCACGTGCATTCAGCCATTTGGCATTCTGCAGAAACTCCAGGTTGTGGAGTCACTTCTCAAGCTCCAATTTGATGGCCAGGCTGCTGAGAGCTTCTTAGAATAGTATGCACATGGATGTTGGTTCCTGGTAGTCTTGTTCTGTTGGAGCTGGAGAGCACCTACCCCTGTGTCCAAGGCATTGACTTCCACCTCGAATGGGAGCATTGGATCAATCTGCTGCAAGGCCTTCTGAAGCTTGGAGAAGGCTGCCGTAGCTTCTAGGGTGTTTGCCCCAGATCAGGGAAGACAAGGGCAGACATCATGACGAACAATTTAGTTTAGTTTAGTTTAATTTGCAATGCAATAGTCCCACTTACTGAATGAGCAGAGCAGTACAGTATGTACTCTTACCAGTCTCCAGGGGTTTGCCATCAACCCCGTGCACAGTCAGAGGGGTCGGTAATGTCTCCAATGGGAGACCCAAATGGGACACGGGAGAGCAATCAATGAAATTACCTGCAGCCCCAGAGTCCAGCAGAGCTTTCACAAAGCATTTTTACCCACCTCCAGTAATTTAGACAGGTACTATGACTTGTGTCTGAGTAATGCCAAGAGTCAACAAGCCCGCCTTTACAGAGAATTCGTGACCTGGGGCATGCACTGGACAGTCCTGGAGCAAGTGTTTTGGTTCCCCGCAATACAGGCAAAGGCAATTTTGATACCACCTTTGTGTCTTGGTGGAAGTCAGCGGAGCGTGGTCGAGGTGCATGGTTTTGGGTCTTTCCATCAGAGTGGATGTGGCTGTGGCATGAGCTTCCATTCTGGAGTGCTGGCAGCAACGATCATGGACCATGGGTGTTGTTGAGTGTTATGGAGAGTCTGATGTACTCGTCAAAGCTGTGGGCTTTGCTCCGGGAAGTGAGTTCATCCTGCAGATCAGGGTTGAGTGCTCACTTATAGAGAACCTTAAGACAATCATCTGGTGATGGTCTAGAACTCCGGGGAGAAGTCCACCGTGGTTTTTGTGTCCTGGCAGACATCACAAAGATGATCACCCAGGCTACACCCTAAAAAATGTCTTGGAACACCCTTTGGAAGTCTCTAGATGAGTCCATGAGGGGTATATCCTCCCTATACATAACAATAGACCACTCCCTTGCTCTCCCATCAGCACTGAAATAACCAAGTGAACTGTTGTTGTGTCTTCATAGAAGCAATTAGGATGTTCCTCCATATACATACCGCAGTGCATGAGGAATGACCATCGTACTTTTCTGGGAGTGCCACTGAATGTGGCTGAGGGGGCTTGTGATGCCTGTCCCTGCAGCAGCTAATGCACTAGCGCGGTGAGCTGGTGCTCCTGATCTTGAATCTCCATCTTCTTCCAGCAAGGAATTCTGTCAGGACTGGGGGCAAGGAAAGACAGGGGACCCAACTGCAGGAGACAGATGGCTTGATTTATGGGGCTGGGCAATCAGAAATCAAATTGCAAATCCAAAGCTGTAGTCGAGAAGAGAGATCCGAAGAAGTCAGTAGCAGCGAGGGTTATGCCGATGAGGATCCAGAAACACGGGAGAAATGAGAGACAAGGTTGAAAGACTGCTCGATAGTGTGTTTGGGCAAAAATACTTCACATTGGGTGAATTGGGCTTCACATCGGGGCTGTTCCCTGCCCATCGGGGCATGACATATATAATATACAAACCCTGTATGTAAAGAGTTACTACAATATTTCCAGGAGCACTATGTTTTGGACTCATTATTAAAATTAATGGCACTGTCAAGTGTAAACGTTACTGCAGGAAACTTCAGATTCCATGGTCTGAAAGACAGCTAACATGTGAGTGAGGTTGGTTGCCTGGACAAAGATGCGTGGCATGCACAAGCCAAGACTTTTAATATAAAAAGTATAGCGTGCACTTACACTAACAAATATTAAGTATCTATATAAGATTTTATATGATCCATATAATTTTGAGTAGTGCTTTTAGCTTACGTGTTGTCTGCAAGTTTCAGTGATCTTTCAGCAAGCTCCAAAAATATTCCACTTTAATTGTTCATGGCCAGCTTGCGAATAAGGATAACCACAATTTTCAAGTTTGCGAATGTGAAGGGGTAACTGCATGAATAAGATGAATGTTAATTGGGTGTCATTGTGGAGCTGTAGGTAGTACTATAGCCTCACATTTCCAGGCTTGGGGGTTTGAATCTTGCCTTTGCTTTTTGTGTATATTTTTCACATTACATGGCATTCCTCTGGGTACGCCGCTGTTCTCCTGCATGTCTTTAAATTTCCCACTGAGCATGTGCATACGTGTGCCCTCTGTTATTCTCCTGTACAATACGGGGGGGGGGGGGGCAGCAGTGGATGAATGTTTATGTTTGGTTCCTCCCAGAGAAAGCCAACCTAGGAGGTAGCAGTAGGTACATGTCATTTATGCACTGACCAGTTTCCAGTTGATTGTGTGGTCTGTTAATTTGTTAAGCTGTTTATTTAACCGGAGTCAGTATGTTACTGGTTTTGTGGGGCACACAGAGGGCTGCAGTGGTGGAGGGCTCAGAGGCGGAGAGTCTGAAGGTCCTGGTGGCCAGACTGACGGCAGAGAAGACCGACCTGGTGGCCATGAATTCTGAACTGCAGCTGAAATTGAGTCAGAGGTTTCCTGATGATTTTGTGGCGATTCAGTTTGCGGTGAGCCTGCGTCCTCTGTATAACAGAACTCTGCACTCGGAAACTGTGCTGATGAGTAATTTATATGTTGGTTTTAGGAATGTGCAGAGATAAACAGGCCACATAATTTACTGACCAGCCAGAAGGATTCAACATTTTACACGTGAGCGCCCCCTACTGCATATTTGAGGTAATTACAGTTAAAGTGCGAAGTGAAAGTGAAAACATTTCGCTTCCGTGCAGTACGAAACATGAAGAGATGACAGTGAGCCAGCTGCTGCAGTGCCTGAAAAAGGAGACGGAGAAGGTGGAAAATCTGCATCACGAGCTCCAGGCTGTGAGGAACAGGTCAGTAGTGGACTGACCTGGAAATACCAGCTTTTACCTGGTTCACCTTTAATGAGCACTCATTCCTTGGGGGAGGGGGATCTTGGATGCTTTACAGCAGGAGTCATGTGGGGAACATATTCCAAACTGCCAAGGTAATTAGCAAAAGTTTTATGTCCAGAGCAGCATACAAATGAAGATCAAAGAGCATGATTGGCTAGTCCTTGAGTGTGAGAAAGATGCTATATAAATAAAGCTTATTATTATTATTATTAATATTATTATTATTAGTGTTCCAGGACCTCTCTCTCTCTGTCGCTCTCTCACAGAATGCTAGAACTAGAGTCACGGACACATTTAAAGGACAGAAATGAGATCCCAAACTCCGAGATCCAAGACCTTTGCTGTATGTCCGATGCTAGCACTGACACGGATGGTCAATTACAGCATGGAGCCTCTATGACAGAAGACGTGGTAATGATGTTTCCATGAGCTGAGAAGCTTTTTTGTCATTCTATTCAAATATTTACAATATTACAAAAATTTTAAAAATTACAATATTTGCCTATATTGTTACTGAGAAAAAGTCCCGTGAGTGCATTTTACTGTGAGGTTATTGTAAATTGATAATATTATGAATAATGCAAGTTCCATCCCATGTTTCCAAAGTGCTGTCTTCATCTCCCAGTCTTCTGCAGAGGTGGAGAGCCTGAAGGTTCAGACACAGACACTTGTCAAAGATCTGAAGGATCTGCAGTTCAAGCTACAAGATTCTGAAGACATGAAGAAGAGCCTGCATGACAAGTAAGGGAGCTGGACTTGGGGGTGCCAGACCTGTGAGGCTGTCAAGGGAAGCAGCTAGACGGATATGGGGGATGGAAAGGCTGCTTATTTGGCCTGCTGTGATCTGCAGGTGTAGGGACATAGAAGGAGAGAGGAGCCAGCTGACAGCACAGCTGGTGCAGAGACAGCGGTGGTATGTGAAGATGGAGTCACAGCTGGAGGAGAAGCAGCAGGAAAACAAGATGCTCAGAGCACAGCTGGCAGAGAAGTGGCAGGGGGATGAGAAGATGGAGTCACAGCTGGAGGAGAAGCAGCGGCAGTATGAGAAGATGGAGTCACAGATGAATGAGAAACAGCGGCAGTATGAGAAGATGGAGTCACAGCTGGAGGAGAAGCAGCGGCAGTATGAGAAGATGGAGTCACAGCTGAAGGAGAAACAGCGGCAGTATGAGAAGATGGAGTCACAGCTGAATGAGAAACAGCGGCAGTATGAGAAAATGGAGTCACAGCTGGAGGAGAAGCAGCGGCAGTATGAGAAGATGGAGTCACAGCTGAAGGAGAAACAGTGGCAGTATGAGAAGATGGAGTCACAGCTGGAGGAGAAGCAGAAGGAGAACAAGAAGATGGAGTCACAGCTGGCAGAGAAGCAACAGGAGAAAGAGAAGGTGGAGTCACAACTGGAGGAGAAGAAGCAGGAGAATGAGATGCTGAAAATACAGTTAGACAGCATGAGCTCCTGCATGAAAGCAGCACAGAATAAGACTGAGGAGGGGAGGTAAAATGTAACTCTATACTGTGGTACATGACTTGGACATTCCCAGTGACAAAACCATAGGGATGTAGATTTGATACCATTGATTGAGCATTAGCATTGTTAGCACACAGAGTTAGTGCCAAGGGAAGCTTCCTGATGGCAGACCAAGACTGAGTAGTACCTTTCCATCTCTTCATAGAAGGGATTTGGCTCAACTGAAGGATGCGCATGGCCAGCTCTATGAGGAATACATGGAAATGCAGAAGCAAATCAGAGAATCTAAGGTTGTTAATAAAGGATTTCATTCACTTGTTTTCATTTGTAATCTATCCTGATACTCCTGTTCTGTGTAATACATGTAGAAACCTTATTGCAGCTTGTGATTGTACTTTATGAATTTGAAAAAGGCAGCATTGTATTAATCATTGAATATAATCTTAAAGTGACACTAATCTTTCTTCAGTGGTATATGTACTATGCGTATGAGGCAAAGCCAACCAAATGGAGCCATATGACCTTTGATCCCTGTGCATGCAACCCCTACAGGAGGATATGAATGGCCTTGTCGACAGGCTGAATGTCGCAGAAGATGCCCTGGCTGCCAAACAACAGAAGATTGACGAGATGAAGCAGGAAATCTTCAAGAAGGAGGCAGAACTGGAGACCATCTCAGTGTTCAAAGCACAGGTGCTGCATGTCACAATGGCGAGACATTCCCAGAATGCCTAGCAGTCCAGCTGCAGAAATAAGTCACAGTGCGGATTATTGACAGACACACACCCCATTCTGACTGTTAACATTGACAACTTCCGTAGTAGTACTTGAGTCCAGTCTTGGTCTTCAGTCCATTTTCTCCTTTACTTGGTCTTGTCTCGGAATCTAAAGCTTTTCTACTTGGTTTTGAATTGGTCTCGGAGTACAGCATCTAAGGTTTACACTAGCAATTTTAGAATGAGAATCCTAATGATAAGCTTTCTCATTTTTCCCAGTCCTCTCAATATAACAATACACATTGATAAAATAAAATATACTCAGTGACAAAAATAGTTAAGCACCCAGATGGGGTGGTGGAAATGAAATGAATCTGCACGTGGTGAAAGGCCGTGTGACTGTATCGCAATGATTATAATCAGATATCAGATCAAACCAACAACAGAGTTGGCAATTCGGGTTTGATCCCCACCCCCCCCCCAAAGTCTCAGTCTCAACTCAATCTTGACTGTTCAAAAGTCTTTAATTGGTCTCAACCACCCTAAAGTTTTGGTCTTGTAACTCTTGTAACACACCCACTCTACCCACTTGGTCTTGGTTGGACTCGATATACTGTAGGTCGTCTTGACTCCATCACCATTGACAATAGTCTGATGCCGCAGGGATTCTAGAGAAAGCTAATGGGTGCTGTGAACTGGGGTCTTCTCCAGCATAACTGATGGTTTTTTATTCAAGTTTTAAATAATGTTTTGGCAGATTTATGATTACTTGCAAAACCGTGGCTAGCAATTTTGTGTCAAAAAGAAGTCTATTAGGTACCTATGACTCTAGATGTACCATTCTATCGACAATCTTTTAATGTGTCTGCTTTGGGGGAAGTGGTGGAGCTAAAGCACTGTGTTATTTAAAAAGTCAGGCAATATCCTTCCAGCAGGCCAACAGGTTAAGATTTGCTCCATGCTAACATGTTTGCTCCAAACAGCTCCGGTATGTTCACTCCAAGAACACTGATGATGCAAACTAGGAGTAGGAAAAGTAGGAGTAGCACATAGTTGCCAGGTGAGGTAACATGTGCCCTGCTCACCCTACAGGCTGATGTGTACAAGTCAGACTTCTATGCGGAGAGAGCAGCGAGGGAGCAGGCCCATGAGGAGAAGGAGTGCTTGGTTGAGGAGCTGGATAACATAAAGAAGGAGAACATGCAGCTGCAGGAGCAAATTGAGTCTCTGGGCAGGTACAACATGAGTGAGGGACAAGTACAAGCTGACAAATGAGTGAAATAGAGACAGGTACAGGGTGTTAAAAGGGGAGACAGACAGGTGTGGGAGTCAGAGACAGGTACAGGGTGTAAAAAGGGGAGTCAGAGAGGTGTGTGAGTCAGAGACAGGTACAGGGTGTAAAAAGGGGAGTCAGACAGGTGTGTGAGTCAGAGACAGGTACAGGGTGTAAAAAGGGGAGTCAGAGAGGTGTATGAGTGAGAGACAGGTACAGGATGTAAAAAGGGGAGACAGACAAGTGTGTGAGTGAGAGACAGGTACAGGGTGTAAAAAGGGGAGTCAGACAGGTGTGTGAGTCAGAGACAGGTACAGGGTGTTAAAAGGGGAGTCAGACAGGTGTGTGAGTCAGAGACAGGTACAGGGTGTTAAAAGGGGAGTGGTACAGTAACTCTCACCATGTACTGTATTCCTTATAGTCTGTCTTCTTAATGGAAAGGATGGAAAGTGTACATTTTTCTTGTTGCGTATTGCAGGCAAAATGTGGCTAAGCTGCAACACCGGCATGCATCAGTGCCACATGGGACCAATCCACCAGGAGCCCATATGCCACCAGGTAAGAGATGACTTGGAGCTTAAGAAACTGGGTACAATGAAAAATGTGAGAAATAGCCCAGAGAGTGTGTTAGTGTTCCAGTTGTTTGAGTGAAACCATTGTTGATACTCATTTGTTCATTAGAGCATTATGTTTAAAATCTGGACCAGAATGAACCTCAATGACCAAATCAATATTATATTATGATTTATTCTGATGCATTTTTTGGCACATTTCATGACTGAAGCTGTCAGCCACGAGTCGGACATCCCTGAGTTCCATTGCCCCAAATGCAATGAGATCCTGCCAGATCTGGATAGCTTCCAAATCCACATCTTGGACTGCATTTCCTGAGCTCTGCTAGGGTCTTCATCTCCCAGGCTGCCCCTTGAAGCAACGTCTGGCCATAATTCTGTGAGCATCCTGCAACTCCAAGCCTGCTGTCTCCTGCTTTAGAGGAAGTCTACAGACACTCTGGCTAAAAGCATATTTGATTTCATCATTAAAATTTTTATTTTATGTCAATTAATATTGATAATTATTATGATATAATTAAAGTGGTGACAATGTAGCGGTACACATACTTAATGCATTAATTAACCATTAAAGTGTTAGTTCATCATTAATCAGTTATGATGGTTCAGGTATTCAATACAGGAACTATATTAGTTAATTATAAACTAATTTGTCAACTGGTCACTAATATTTTTTCTGAATTAAATACATGAACCACCTTCACATAAAGCACTTAAAGTACATGACAAAGTTTCCTCTGAGGGAACGCATCGCTCTTCAATGATATAACCTAAACAATTGCATGATGCATATGCCGCTACTTCAGTAAACCTTGCTGTGCGTTTGTTGTGGGTAGGTTGTCCAATCTGAAAAGAATACCATATGATTGTTTGGAATTGCTACCGCATTATGGAATTGTTTCTGTAATGCCACATGACATGTATGTGCTATCAAGCAAGGTTTCATTATTGACAAGGTATCAAAGTTTCTCATTTAAATTTAAATTTTATACATGTCGATACATCGTTTATATCAGCCAGCCCTAGACATTGTGGAATGCGGTGATAATAAACATTTGCATGAGAGCTGCTGTGGATTAATGTTATTCTTTAATACTGAAGTCATTTCTCAGTATTCGCAAATGGATCTGGGCTAATGTTTAATAACATATTCAGGAGAAAACTATACATATGTTTCAAGAAATATTGTGGATCTGAAATAAAAAATGTGTGCATTGTAATTCAAGCCAATGTATTTTTATCAGTTAAATATATAATTAATATATGCAATTACTCATATAGCATTTTCATCATTTTGAATGGTGGCTAGCGCTGTTCTGAAAGCATCTGCTATCTTCCTTTGTGAATGATAATTTTTGCACTAACGGCAACATGACAATGAAAATTCTTATAAATAAATCTTTCCAAGATATCTAGCCATCCAACAAGGTATCAGTAACTTGTTGGAGAACAGAAGTAATTTAGTTTGTGTTGTGTTACTGTTAATATGCATAAATTATGTTGTTTTTTTCTGAGCAAATACACACTCCCTACCCAAAAATATAGCTTTAAACATTTGCTTTGACTGGCTTTTGCAAAGTATGCATTAGGTGGACAGTTCACTGACAAGGGCTAGGCATGTGGTCTGTTCTGATAGGCCTGCAGTCATTACAGCACACTTCAGTTGAATGAACCACCCCCCCCCCCACACACACACACACACAGTTAATTCACTTTGTTAATATTTTTTTAATAAAAATGTTAGTTTAGTTACAATTGCACTCTCTTGCTCTATCAACATAATAAATGTATCTGGTCTAGTTATGCCCTCCGTCACGTTTAAAATAACTAAGACTTTTATTTCTGATTGGCAACAAAAATGTTTGCTTCTTTCAATCATTTCATTTATTTATTTCATTTAATCATCTTTACATGGTTGAGGCTAATAGTTCAAGCCACACCTACACCACAAGGTACAAGGAATATGAGCCAGTCAGTTCCTCACAGCAGTGATGCTGTAATACAGCCATAAAGATGAAATTGTATTTATATGACACCACGTGATATCTCAGTTAATCTCAGCACTGGTTCCGATTGGGTTAAAGCAGACAGTA
>JAODKN010000063.1:29226980-29241326 GCA_026774425.1 Petrocephalus zakoni
ACCACCACCTACCCCAGTTCACCTTACTGTTGCCGAGCATTTCAAGAAGACTCCGACTGGATGGGATGCGATCCTCCGTCACAGGACCGCACTCCTCACATGATCCTCTTTCCCCTTTGTTTGGGAGGGGCATCGCAGTGCAGAAGAGAACAGGGGTGGTGGCGGCTGGCCGCCGCCGTTTGACACAAGCCACGCCCCGTGCTGCCTCGGAGATGGCTTAAACACTGGATCAGGACGCCATTTCTCTGGCCATGAGCCCCAACAGATGGACGGGTGGACGGCCCGCCTGCCTGCCGACTTTCTTCCTGCACGGCTTTGGACAGCCGGCCGGCCGCACCCCCGTAGCTGGCGGGGGCCCCGTGCCTCGTCCCTGCTACTGTGCTCGTCCGCTTCTCTCTCGTGCACCTAGCTGTGTATATTCCGTCGTTAGCCTCTCTTCTGCAGTCTAGTTTAGCAGATCCTCAGTACCTGTAAATCTGTTTCTGTATCCAGATGCTTGGTCTGGTTAGCTGGTCATCAGGGGCGTATTTAAGAAAAGAAAAAAAAAAAGAAAAAAAAAATTAAAATACACCAGTAGTCACTGTACTAGACTTCAGGGCCGTGAACATCCAGCTTCTTACGGAAATGTTGTAGGTTATTTAACAGTGTTAAAAAAGCATTTTGTATGTTACATTTTAACTTTATTTGTGAATAATTGTGTAATTGTGGCATGTTGGGGGCCATGATTTTTTTTCTTTTGTTATTTTTACAGAGGAAAAAAAATGAATAATATGGAAAATATGGTATAACAGTTTGCATTGGACCACTACTTTGCCCCCCCCCCCCATGGAGAATGCAGATGGTGAAGAAAAATTTCAGATTGAAATTTAACTGATCGCTGTGTTGCTTTCGACTGCCAGTAATATATTAATATTGTAACGTTGTACTTTTTTTTTTCCTCCACCCGCCCCCCCGTGTGAGAGAGTGGTTTGATTTTTACCTGTTTTGATGTTTTATGGGCAGAAATCAATAGCGCATGGACCTCTTCAACTTTTTTTTTTTTTTTGTGTGTGTGTGTGTGTGTGTGTGTTGTGTAAGCTCCGCCCTGGATCTCTAAGTCTCGCAGTGAACAGCTTTGAGCGTTTAACACTTTTTACTGGAGTTATTTATTTCTCATAACTATTGAAGTAAATTTAGTCAGTTTCATACAGACTTCCTGTGGTGTTCAGTTGGTCTTTTACTCATAATTAGCTGCTGTTTCAGCCAAAAGTTCTCTGGTGGTGAAATTGTAGATGGTCTAAAAGTGGGGTTTCAGATTCATTATGTAGCGTGAGATGGCTGTGGGTATGGAGTCAAGCAGCAACCGCTGTATGAAGGTGGTTGCTCACTGCAGTGGTCAGACTTTCCAGTATGGGGTGGGTGGGAATACACCAGCCTCAGTGATACATTTTGAAGAACGACGGTCAGATTTGTCTGAAAATTGTGTATATCTGGATATATACACATTGCGTTTCATACACACACACAAATCCAAAACATTCTGCTTTAATGATACCTGGGAGCAAGTGACTTTTCGGAGGAGCTGTTCATGTGACCAGAAATATTTACTGGTTTAGGTTCAGACATTGCACTGCCAGCATACCTGTACAGAGATACTTAACCAGATTGCTTCAGTATAAATATTCCTGTGTGTGAAGAGGCTACAGAGGGAGCTGCACAGGTCAACAGCACCTTTAGAGGAGGTGGGGTAAGTTTCAGGCTGCCTTCTGCAGACACTTTTGGCCATCATCTTGAAGTCCGTCCACCATGTGAGACAGCTCTCTGGAGTTGAGGCCCTGCTGTCATCAGGTGAGCTCTGAAATTTCACTGATCCAGGACCAGTGTGGTAGGGTCACGATGGTGGAAAGGCAGGAAGTGATGGATGGATGAACCCGAATGTTGTGTGGAGCAGCACTGAAGTTCCTTCTGTAGGTTTAAAAGTTTGAGGGGAATTTCAACTTCTCCATGACCTTTAGATCTGGACTCGCAACGTTTTAAGTTTAAATTCAGTAAATGTTGAAATCCAGGGTTTGTTCACTGGTTAAAAAGTTCAACTTGAATAAGAACATAAGAACTATACAAACGAGAGGAGGCCATTCGGCCCATCAAGCTCGCTTGGGGAGAACTTATAACTAATAGTTCAGAGTTGTTACAATCTTATCAAGCTCTGATTTAAAGGAACCCAAGGATTCAGCTTGCACTATGTTATCAGGAAGACTATTCCATACTCTAACTACCCGCTGTGTAAAGAAGTGCTTCCTTAAATCCAGTTTGAAATGTTCTCCCGCTAATTTCCACCTATCCCCACGAGTTCTTGTATTACCTTGCTATTTTGATAAGTAACATTGTCATTTCTGGCTTTCATTATCACTACACAAAAATTTGTGCACTTCTTGACATGCACAACCCCAAAGCCTAAGTTTTAGTAGCTTTAGTAGGATTTCAAGACCCATCAGACTGCCTGTGACCCTATAACAAGTTCTAGTTCTAGCTTTAATAGAGCTAGAGGTGCGTAAGAGAGAACCTTTTAGTCTATAGCGGACCAGGACCTTTCAGTGTCTGCTCCTTCATGGGCAGTAGTCCCAATGCCAGAAGCTTTGGAACTCTATCTTATAATGAAATGGACCCGTTGTATTCATTCCCGAGGAGAACCACATCCAGGAACTTTCAATCAATCAATGAACCTTGATTATGTGCAGGAGACAGTCAGAATTGTTTCTCTTTTTTCATAATTACTTTGATACTACAGTGGGTTATATCATTCCCCAGTCACTAAACTCTTATTTTCGTTGTCCAGATTTTGCTTAAGAGTTTGAGAAAGAAATATTTGGAGAACAAATAAAACAATTTTATGTAATAATTACATTAACCTTCATCAGGCCAGAGTTTTGTTTTTCTTTATTTAATTTCCAGATTCCCAACTTGGGGGAGCGGAGGGGAGGGGGGGACATGGGTTAAAAGGCTGCACAGAGTGAAGTTGACAGAAAAGATGTTTAAAAACAAATATCCCAGCTGCTTCGTCCCATTAGAAACACATCTTAGTTGAAGCAGCCACAGTTTTCAGTGTTTTTCATACTCGTGTACATAAGTATGTAAAATGGCTTGCGTTTAAAAAAATCATTCAATAATGAGTACAGAATATACTATAGCATTCAATGCTTTGTGTTTATTTAAAGGCATAGTTCCTAGACTCTTAAAAAGCACAAAATATAAAATTAATATGAGAATACATTTGTATCAATTCCTTTATGAAAAAATAATTAAAAGCTATTACAAAGCCTTTTTAATGTACTGGAATTTCGTCTTTGAAAGAAGGTTTTTTTTTTATTTTGTTTTCCCATAAAGCTAGAAATAATACATTTACATAATCCTTACAATGGGAAGGCACAGCCGGTACTAACGTTAAAGCACAGTGCAGACGATACAATACAGTTTATTACAATACAATACAAAACGTCAATGACAGAAACCAGATTCACAGCCTCCGATGGAAATTAAAAAGACTTTTCTTTAAATCTGACATGGAAAAAAATGCAACAATTTCACTCCTTTTTTTTTCTTATCTTAACGCACACGTGACGCACCAAGCACATTAGAATACTGACTGTGTGTCTTTGGAAACATTGGCGTCCTGTTCAGAAAGTGTATACATCAGGAACCTGGCGTCAATATACCAGGCAGTTTTGGTCCAGTCACAATTGACAGCGTTGAGCTTGGTAGTCTTTGGCTCTTGGGCTTCGAGGCCTTGCGCGGGTTGGGCCGGGCCGGGTCAGGCCAGGGCTTGGCTGGTGTGACCCAGAGGCAGGATACACAGCAGTATAACAAAGGGCACACACGTGTGTACCAGTTGGGCCCGTGAGCTTGGAAACCCGAAACCGCTAATGGGTAGGGTGTGTGTGTATGTATGTGTGTATGTGGAGGGTGGGGCGGACATTTTAAGGTGTTTTATTGGCTAAAAGCAAAACACAAAAGTTTATTACAAAAATAAATTGCAAAGAAGAAAGGGATTTTCTGTACATGGTTTCACTGAGAATGTGCAAAACCAAAAAAAAAAACTAAAACGCTATCGCTGACTCTGTCCACCTGGACGGCCATGATGATGATGACAATGACAGTAATTGTGGCAGAGAGGGGATGGGTGGATGTGGTCAGTGACCGGAGCCTGTCCGTAAGCTGCGGAGCAGAATCAGGACTTCTGGGCACTAGAGGAAAGCAGCAGGGGTGAAGAGGCCCCGTCCAGGTTGGGCAGGGGCACTGGGATGTGCCCGTTGAGTAGGGTGGGGAACTGCGGACACACAAGACACTTGGTGAGACGGCGGAGCGTGCCTTTGCTCTGCCTGCATCTAAGGGACCGTGTGTAAACAGCTCATTCATTAAACTTAAAAAAAAAAAAACAGTGAGATGGCTGAGAGCAGCTCAGCTTGAAGTGCATTTAAGGGACCATGTGTGTACTGCTTGTTTATTAAGCTCTAAAAACAGACACTCAGTGAGATGACCGCAAGCAGGCGAGTACATTTAAGGGACCATATGTAAGCTGCTTGTTTATTAAGCTCCACAAACACAAAACAGAGAATATATCGCAAAACAATACAAATATCTTTACTGGCTGGGGAGATTTCCGGTAAAGGATGGTGCCAAAGGCACGCGGATGGCAGTTTGCACACCTACTTCCTCCCTAAAGACGACCCATTTAAAGAAGCAGATGTTAAATGACAATGTGATCAAATTGTAAACTAAATGCTGTGATGTGCTGTCGTAATCCTAAAAAAATAATACCTTTCCATTGAAGCCACACCTTAATATTCTGTTATTTCATAAGATAAAGGCAACATGAGGAAACCAGGAAAAGCCGGTTGTTTGAGTAGGCAGAAATGTCCATTTGGTACGAAGCAGTGTATAATGTGAATGAGTAGCTGGGAGGACCCAGTGACCAGACCGGACCACCCCACCACGACCCCACAACCCCCCCACTCCCCCAACCACCATCCTGACCCTAACCCCCAGCACAGGAAATGCCCCCCTCCCCTCGGAAGCTGACAGGAAACATCTGTAGTTTATTTCCATGCAGAGGCAAGCTGACAAAAGGCATTTCTTTTGGGGGCGGGGGTTGAGTGAGACTGAGACGCCGCGGAAACGGAGCCGTGATCCGGCTCTGGCACCGAACCCCCTCCCCAACAATCCCGGGCGCATTTGTGGAAAAGCTGAGAGGGGAGTGAGCCAACCAGAGACTCGAAAGCTAAATAAAAAGCAGGGTGGTGTGGGCCGGGTCTCATATTCACAGCAGCCCCGTCGGCCAAAATAACCCGGTGGGGGGGGGGGGGGGTCTCACGCAGAACCCTCAGAGCCGCTCACAGCATACAGGCAGTGCATTTGGGCTCCCTGTGCCCAAAGCCAGTCCATTCCAACCGCAGACAGAGCTGGAGATCCCGCCAGAACAGTACTGTAGGTCCAGCCGCCGCCGGGTCAGCGCCATCTCCACCGGCTTCTGCGGCCCAGTCTGTGCCCACCAGGGGGGCCTGACTCGCACATTAGTCAGTGGTGACTTCATCCGGGGGGGTGTCGCAATGGGGGGCAGAACGCCCAGGGCAGTCATGTGGCCAAGCTGGAACGGGATGACTAACTGCACTGACCTTTCGGACGCTCAGCCACTGCGTGGGCTGTGGATCGGCTTACTCACCCCCCCCCTCCGCTACCCACACAGAGTGTGCCGTTCCATGCCAGCCCTCCTGGACTGCCACTGGGCCCTGGCCGTGATACGGCGGAAGACCACTACTATTGTTCTTGTCTGGGAGGGGCTGCCAGCGAGTTCACAGGAACAGGATCTAGCTGTGGTCGCCATGGTGACAGAACGTCTTCCTGTTGTCCTTTCCTCATGCTTTTTTTTTTTTTGAATATCCTCACGGGGGCTCCAGAAAGCAGGGAAGTGAGCCGGGCTCCGGGAGCCGAGGCGGTCAAGGACAGCTGTGCGTAAGAGATGCCCTGCTTGCTGACCTGCAGGCTTCCCTTGCACTCAGACAGGAAGGATGCTCAGGATGACCACCCCCCCCCCCAACAGCCGTGCCTGACTGCTGAGACCGCACTTAGCTGGGAGGAGAGGGCAGGGGGGGTGAGTTTGCCATCCCGTCCTGGTTCCTTTATTCAGTAAAACACAACCAATATAAGCTGTGTATTACCTGACTGAGTGTGACTCAGAGCGTAACCGTGGTTACCTCTCTTACTGCCCCTGTCTCACAGCCTTTCCATCCTCCCTGACCCTTTCACTTCTGCCCAACCCCCACTCCATCTCTCGGCCACCCAGCGGTCCTACCTGGAACAGGGAGCTGTGGCCCTGCAGCCGGGCAGGACTCAGGGGGGCCACGGGGCTGAGGCTGCTCCAGAAGTGAATGCTGGACAGCAGAGGGCTGGGGGTCAGCAGCAGCCCTGAGGGAGTCTGCAAGTACAGCACAGGAGGGGGTTAGGGTCAGGGGCTTCCAGCGAGCGGGAAGTTCTCTTTATGTCACATGATCCTTATGGAAATACCCATATTCTGCCTTATATGTGTAGCTGGTAAGAGGCCACGGCTGCTGTAGGCCCTGCTACTGCACATTTAAATAAGAATCGGTATTTGTGCACAAATCATTAATTACATATTGCTTTTGGTGGGTGTTTAAGCTAAGATAGAAGACTGTGGTAGAAGCTTAAACCACTATAATTAGACATAGGTTTATTTGTAAGTGTGTAACTCTCTAACCACCCTTATCTGGTAGTCTCAAATTCAAAAAGATAGGGATAAAATTACTACCACTCCACACCTGATCAACCATAGCTTTTATTGGCATGAAGTGAAGCTGGCAGGAGGTTTCTCCTAATCGCTTTGCCTTATTATGAGTGTATTTAAGAGAGAGATTTCTCAGAAATTAAGTGCTTAAAACATACACGTCTCCTTAATTTTAGTGCTTAGTGAGAGGTTTCACCTTCTGGTGATTATGGGTGAAAGTCAGACATTTTTCCCTTTGGTCAGTGTCATCTTTTGATCACAGGGACAGTGTAAGAGATAAGCTTCTTGCAGATGAATGAATTCCTTAACGGTCAAGCCCCCCCCCCCAATGCCAGGGTGGAGCAAATGAAATCAAGTCTTTGTGTCAGTCCATTCGGCTGTTTTTATTTACTACGAATCAATATTCATTAGGCATGATGGGAGTGTCGTTTAAGAAATCAAGCAGCAGGTCAGCCAATGAAATGGCCTGGAATTCTAAGCCTGTGATTGGTTCTTGAGTTGAAGCTTGTCAGATTTAAGGTGGTCGGGGCTAACAGTAAGTGAACGAAGATATAGCCCATTTAAACTTGGAGACCTTAAATCCGACAAGTTATCTGGCTAAACAAGAAATCCTGCTTCATGATACAGGCCACAGAGCTAATATTATGCTAATATTATTAAATATGCTGTTGACGGTTAGGATAGGCGGGTTTCTGTTTCTTAGTCGTATTTATCCAAGAGTTCATCTGTACCAAGTATCCAGTCCAGTATCCATTTAGATTCTTCATAAGGAACAGATATTAATAATAGGTAGTGCTGAGGACTAGTTGGAGACTAAAGTGCAGAGCCGTGCACACAGGAGCGCTCCGTGATACAGGCGTTTGGCGTCAACACTCACCTGTGCAGTGAAGAAGGCAGGGGTCAAGGACCCTGAGGGAAGTGCTGGGCTGTTGAGGGCAATGGATCCAATGTCACTTCCTGACAGTAACAGGGAGGGGGCTGAGATCTCCAGGCCCTTGGGCTTCTTGGTTTTGGGCGGGAGTCCGTTGCCGCCGCTCCTCTTCTCCGCGGGCTGGGTGGCACGCTCTCTGTGACCGGCGGACAGGTTGAGGGGTTGGGCTCCCAGCTCCAGGTCGTCCATCTCCACCTTGGGGCTCCGCCCCCTCCCAGATGGGAAGCCAGGGCTGGGGGAGGGCGAGGGCGAGCGGGAAGCTGGCAACCGGGGGGAGCCGGGGAGACTGGGGGAGAAGAAGGCCTCTCCAGGAGAGGATGAGGAGGAGGAGGAAGAGGAGGGGCGGGGCGGAGAGGGAGGCTGCGACACAGCTGAGGGGGCCCCTCCCTTCTCAGAGCGGTTGGGCACAAAGCGGATGACGGTCCGCGCCTCCTGGGGGCGCTCCGCCCGTGGCTCCACCTTGACAGCGCGCAGCAGAGGCGGCTGGTTGTGCAGGGAGCTGATAGTGAAGGACGAGTACAAGCCCGAGTGGAGGTAATCGCTCCGGCAGGCAGCGGCGTTGCCGCGCAGGCCTGACAGCGCCATCTTAGGGGGGTCCTCCTCGCCGTCGGCCCCCAGCAGCTCCGCCTCCTGAAGCATGGCCCCGCCCCCCTCACGGCCCATCTCCACCGTTTGCGGGTCCATCTTAAGAATCTCTGGGAAGGACACGAACTTGTACACGAACTTCTGGCCGATCACCTTCTTGATGATGTTCTGCAAACATCAGGCGTTGAGTGAATTAGTGAAAGAGCTTTTAACGTTTCCCTAGAACAGTTACATTTTTTGGAAGTTTTTACAAATGTGACACAATGGTCTCACTCTGTGTTGTGAGGGTAGGACTGATAGACGCTTAACAGCAGGAGTTTAAGGTTCTCTGTAAATGTCACCTGTACCTGTAAACCCATGAGCGAGCACCTCCCGTTGAGCATCACGGAACACGACTGTAGCATTATGATTAGTGCAATGAAACCAAACCTTTTACTGAACTAAAAAATTATTAAGCTGTTTGCCCTCATTGTTCTTTTGCCTGACCGTTCAAAGTGGTTAGTTACATTAAATGCGCTTTCGCTTTTGTCCTGTCCTACTTGTTTTTCCCGTCTAACGTACCGTTGAGCTAATCAAATAAGCGTAACAGCCATCTGTGTTTATCAACGCCCTGTACGACAACAAGCATGTAACGTTTCACTGATTACGCAACAGCTCAGCGCAGTGAATCTCCCTGCAGTGGCTTGTACACAGACTACACACTGACTCACCGTGTCACAGGTGATACATGATCATGTCATAACTATCTGGATCACAGTTTACACGTTGGCTCCCTGTGTTTCTCTATAGTAGCTCACCTTGAGTTCATTCAGATGCTCTGTATTGCAGCTTAGATTTACCTGGTCATGCAGTGACTCTCTGTTTTTCAGCTGAGACTCATCTGGTCATGCACTGTATTTGTCTGTATTTGCATTGACATTGTATTGCAACTCAAATTCACCCTGTCATAGTTCACACACGATCCCCCTGTACTGCGGCTTAGACTCACACTGTCATGTACTGACTCTCAGTAATGCAGCTTAGACTCACTGTCAAGTACTGACTCTCAGTAATGCAGCTTAGACTCACTCTGTCATGTACTGACTCTCAGTAATGCAGCTTAGACTCACTCTGTCAAGTACTGACTCTCAGTAATGCAGCTTAGACTCACTCTGTCATGTACTGACTCTCAGTAATGCAGCTTAGACTTACTCTGTCATGTACTGACTCTCTATATTGTAGCTGAGACTCACCTTGTCATAGTAGTAGCGCAGGGCACGACTCAGCTTGTCGTAGTTCATGTTGGTCTTGTTCTTGCGTAGGCCCCAAAGCTTGGCCACCTCCTCAGACTTAAGCAACTTGAACTCGCCATCATTGGAGGTCCAACAAATCAAGTGCTTGTGGTTCTGGTCCAGAAGCAGCTGCAGCAGGAACTGCCACAGTGTGATCGCGCTTTCCATCCCTAGGACCAGCATTACAATGATCACCAGAGTGCCAAATTCAAAACACCTCTCAGGGTCAGCTATGCCGTAGGACATCTAAAGAACCTTACAGCTAAACACAGCATGCCTAGCATCAATGACCATTATCTCTGCTCTGAGTAGCCCAAAGCTTCCATCTAGGAATTCAAAACATGGCGTGCAACAAGAAGATGGCTGAGTCTGGAACAGGAAGACGAGGAGAGGAGCCAGATGAGGGACAGACGCCATGGCCTCCCTTGGGCTGTTTATGGAAGTCACTCCAGACCCAAACCAACCCCATAAGTCCATTATGGTCCGGGTTGTGAGGTGGTTCAGAGGGGAGCAGCTCCCAGCAAAAGAAGCACAAGAGCACCAATGAGAGGCAGAAGGCCTAACCACAGGTCAGAGACGGGCACAGTAGCTGCATGAGCCTCTGGCCCCGCGTCTGGGCTGGATACACGAACACTGCAAGGCTTTGAACTGAACTTCACGTGAGCAAACTGGCACAGGAACCCTCTTCTTGCTTAGGATCCAGCAGACATTACAGCGCCTTTCCTGCTCTGCTACATGTTAAGCAAAGCCCGTAAAAAGCCCGTGTCAGACATCCAGGACGGCCCGTGGTCGTGCCAAGAGCTTAATTAGCTTGTTCAGGAGCTTTAGGGGCTGATGTCATCAGGGGCTTCAGGAGGAAGGGGCTGCTGGTGACTCATGGCAACTTTTACTTTTAGCCTAAAAGTTTTTTTTTTCCTTCAAAAAACAGCTCAAAAAACAAGATGCGGATGTAGATTTACATTTATCAGGTCAGGTCCCTAAACTAAACTGTAGATGTCATTGAGGTAAATGACAAAATAAATCATGGCTGAGGTTTTATCGTAAAATTAACCTCCAATTACAATCTTGAATGACAGCAGGAAATTATATGAGGGAGAGGAAGGTCTCTCCAAGCAGAGGAAGATCAGGAGGGACAGGTTGGGAAGGAAGGCCCACAGCCCAGAGCACGTAATGCTGATGAAGCGAATCAACTGGGATTGCATCCCCTGTCCCCAGCGTGCACCTTTGGCTAGCCTGTCAGATGCCTGCTACTTACTGGCTGTTACCTGTGAGTGTCACATTAATCTTCCTATCAGCTTGTAGCCTTCCCACACAGCCATTGCGGACTTGTGGCATTACGAAAAGGGTGGGATTTGGGGGAGTGGTGCTACGGCTCCTGCTAAACACAGAGCCACAGATGCTGAAACCAAGAAGTCGTAAAGAGGATGGAAATGAGGGGATCATACTGAGCCGCTTCCGTGCCCACGATCCCACAGAAGAGCCTGTTTGCTGCTGTATTTTTGGACCCAGAGCAGTAAGTAGCACGTCTATATTGAGGCAAACGCTCCGGTCATCTGGAGCAAAGAGCATCCATTTGCTGCAAGCATTCCGAGATGTGGCTGTGTTCAGCACTCCAATTAGCACAGGACCTGAGCCCTGCCTTCACCTGCCTGGGCCAGACCAATGGGCTTGGAAGGGGGTCCTGATCGGCGATAACCCCCCCCCCCCCGCCATGCCCCAGGTGCAACAGACCAAAACACATCAAGAAGAGCGTCTATTTTTCAAGTGGCCCAACAAACAGAGGCATGCCTCTAATTCACATAGAATCCTTTATTATTCTACATCCCCTTATTGGAAAATTCCTAGTCCCTGTCCTTAAAACCAGGATGACAATTAGGTTCCTTTATAAAAACAGCCTTATTTATCATGCACCATGACTGTAGCACATAAACACTCAATGTATAGCATACACAGCAATATGACATATTCATCTGCTTTTTATTATTATTTGTAAGGCAGCCTAGCTTAAGCGCCCTCCTCAGGCGTGCGATGTCAGGGTCCCACCCAACATTAGAACCTGCTCCTGCTTTCTGATGGGTTTTAATCACGCTCACAAAACAAGTCAGACAGCAGACAGCCCAATGAGTGCGGAAGGGAAAAACCACATTTAGGCAAATGACTACCCACAATGCCCCACTGTCATCAAATTTACCCTTACTGCCTTATAACATTCCAGAGGTGTGTGTAAACTGCTTCAAAGAACAAAGCAGTCATTCAGGTATCAATTAAACTATTTCACGTGTGTTATTAACATCACTGGTTAAGCTGTTTATATCGTTTCCTGGTTCAAAACGGAAACTTCTAGACACAGACGACGTACAGGAAGAAGAAAGTCTTTCTGGTTTATTAATAGAAATGCATATCTAGTCAAAATTACTTGCAAGATATTGAAATTGTTTGTAACCAAGCAGAAAAGCATTTCTCCTTTGAGGGGAGATTAAAAGGGTGTTGCTAGGCCTCCTGCACTGGGTGACTCAGATTGCCGAAAGGGGTGGTGTGGATGATCCTGCCGGTGCCTCTTTCTGTACTGCTTCTGCAGCGACGGAACCGGAAGATGCACCAGTGCAGCTGGGTGAGTCGTACTCTCAGAGAATTTAGGGGTCAAAAAGGTAATCGATACTTATCAGGAAAAAGCGGTATCAGCCATGTAAACACCAAATCATGAAGCTGAGCTCCACAGAGATCATGTTATTATGATCTCGTGACCCAGTTCTGAAGGGATGGATGATTATTTTCATGTTATGGGTTGATGGCAAGCGCTGGGACCTCACACCCCCAGGGAGAGGGATGTGTATTATCATCATTAAGGTCCCACGGCCCACTTCTGAAGCTCTAGGCTGAGTTGTCTCTTGTCTGGCTGGTGTCTCACGTTCTCCTCCTGCTCATGTGCGTTTCCTTCAGGAGCTTTCCCTTCCCAGTCCAAGGATGTGATGCGGATTACGGGGCTCTAGACTGCCTGTAGTGTCTGAATGTGTGAGTGCGTGTGTGTGCTCTGGGATGGACTGGCATCCTCTCCAGTCTGTTCCCTTGCTCTGGATTATTAACAGCTTAGAATATTTTACCCCAAGCAACTTGTATAACTTACAATTTAACCCAGTTACTGACCAATTAAGGTAGTTTTGCCCACGATCAGCCCAGCATGACTTCTGGGACGTTACCCAAGATGCTTTTGGTCTCATAGCCCCTCCAGCCTCTGATGCCGGGGGAGGCGTAAACGTGAGCTGGACTGCTGGAAGGCCCTATTCGAACCCGTGTTCCTCAGGGGCCCAGGAGTGCATACTGGGGGGGACAGCAGTGGAGGTCAGGCACCCCGCCAGCATGTCGGTAGCAGGAGGGGGCGGTGTCGGGAGAGGGGTGATTCCTTAAAGAAATATGCTGCGGTCCAGCAGCCCCCAGCTCTACAGGAAACGGGGAGGGCCAATTGTAGGCCCACCGTCTGGGGGGGAGGGGGGGGAGATAGCGTTGTTGCTTGTGCCGATCCGCCTAAAGCAGGCCAGGCTGGGCACTTATGAATACGTCACACTGTCCACCATCACACTGAATTCACCCAGCCACCCCCCCCATTCTGTGAACAAATAAATGAGAGAGGCAGCCGTGCACACTGGCCCGTGCCGCGGCGGCCCCGCCCTTCGCCCGTCACAATCCGTTTACTCAGCTGACGACTTGCTGCCTTCTCCTTTTCTCTTCCCCTCCCCCTAGTGGCAGGGGGAGGTGGGGGGGAGGCGGGGGGCCGGCTGGCTGCCGGTCAAACAGACAGTCCCCTCGCGTGCTGAAAGCAGAAATCTGCTCTACCTGCTCCGACTGACTGGTTTAGTGCAGCTGTCGAGCGCCCGGGGGAGGGGGGGGGTTCAGCGGGTCCGCCTGTCGGGCCGGTACCACAGAGGCCTTCCCCGAGCAGCCGGCGGGGTGGATCTGCCGCCGGCTTAGTGCTGCCCCGCCTGGGCCCAGATGGTTTACGGCCTCTGGATCCCCCGTCCGTTTCGGGAAAGGGCTCGTCACGCTCTGGAATTTATGCGTCGTTCTCACTGCGCCAGGCCGACCTCGACAGGCCCAAGGAGGACGACGCGAGGCCTGTTTACTCTGACGCACTGGGTAAAAATAGCAGTGAGGCCTAAAATTACACTAATAAACTCTTCAATCAGGACGTCTGCGGCGCTACGGAACAACGCTCGATTAAATATAGACATTTAGTCACTGATTTGAGCGACTTTCGATGTGTAGCTGGGACAAATATGCATTAATACAGCTGGATGCGTCACTGGGATAGTACAGGTTGTCATCACACCAGGGTACAAGACTAAGGTCCGTAGAGCATTAATACCAGCATGCAGAGAGCAATGCTATCTGGTAATCCGACAGCAGTGCAGCTGACCAGCACTGACTATGGTAACTACACAAGTGTCATGTGTGATCAGAACCGGGTTTGAACCATGCTGTTACTCTTGATGTTACTAGTGTGACTTTTATTTAAATCAGGTTGTTAAGAGGCATCTCTGCCCCCCATAACGACTATTAAACTAATGCGCTACAAAAGAGGGTAGTGGCTCCTAGCACCGACCCGCATAGTCGTGAGTCAGGTCCGGGCGTCTTGGCGTGGAAGCCAACCACAGTGCCTGCAATGAACTCTGAAATCCCCCTTTACCACACCTTCCGTTCCTGGTGAAAAACAAACTGTCACGTGACCACTTCCCATCCGGTGGGGGGGGGGGGGGGGAGTAAGTTGGGATGGGGGGGGTTTTGGGAAG
>JAODKN010000063.1:29285059-29297195 GCA_026774425.1 Petrocephalus zakoni
GCTTTCCCATAGGCACTTTTATTGCTGCTAAATTAAAACTGCACAAAGAAACTTAAATGGTTATTCAAATAACGGCGCAATAAACGAAATGAATACCCAAATCACCGGAAAATTCCGAAAAATAAAGACAGTTCTCTTACTTCCCGATAATCAAACTTCCATTCTCGACCACGGGCAATTTTTGCATCCCGTTTTTGGTTAGGAATCTCTCTCCACCGTTGCAAACTAAGACGACTTGCTTCGCATTTTTGACAAAAAGGCGAAAATCTGTTTCTTTTCTAACAGACATAACTTTGCTTTTTAGTTTTTAGTGTCTAAACGTTGTCCGGTTACTTGAAGCTAACTGCGCGTTTTCCCCTTATGCACCGGACTTTGAGGTGGGCGGGCGGGACAAATACAGGAACACCACGTTTTTGAAAACGACTTCAATGCACCAACTAAAACTGCTATTTGTCTACTGACTACGCACAATAACAGATGTGCACAGATGAGACATTTTCAGCTGTATAAACGAATGTCAGCCCTTATAGTTATAGAGCCGAGATTGAGTAAGTGAAGCAAAGGTTATTTTGTCTTAACTGTCAATATGTCTAACGCTGCCCAATTTCGAAATGAACGGTGGCAATGAGAGCAATTAGACCGCTAAAATATACTTAAATTGCCAGCTAGTGGCCGTTGTGAAATCTGCAGCATAAGTACGCGTAAGCTTGGTGCATGGTTACTTTTTTGATACGTGTCGAATTAGTTTCATTCGCCATTTGCACAAGCACGAGTGCAGGTAAATGGGAATTCTTTCATTTCACACATACCGTCTTGGTTTCCTATGGCATCCACACACATATTCACTTCCACAGGTAATTCAGGGACCCTAGGCAACTGACTATACCTAGGTAAAGAATGGGGTTAGCCTTTTATCTGGTATCCCTGGAGAGACGATGGTATGATTATTCACTGTGGCCGGAATTCGGACCTGTAACCTACCGGGACACACATTGTCCAAAATGAGCCCTTTGTGGAATGTTAGTTAATTTTCCAGTTCAATGACGCTCCAAATCCTTAGATTTACACTTCATTCCCTAGATGATACCAATAAATAAATAAATAAATAATGGAGACACCTCTTCTCTGCAAATAAACATAGGTACAAAAATGTTCTGAGGGCAGAATAAAAAAATTATGGTTTAGAGAAATCAACCGATCAGATGTCTTGGGCCTGCCTTGTCTAGTTGCTTGGACCAACCTTCTCTACACCTTCTTGGACACCCCTTCTCATCTACCTTCTCTAGATTGGTTCTCTCTCTGAACCAATCATTTTTCATTCTGCCCCGAGAACATTTTTGTGTAGGTAAAAAAGCCCATAAACTACTGGGAATACCTTATTCTGGCCAACAAGGACAAAAAGTTTACTTTGTTTAATAAGTCTGCTATAGTATGTCTGTCAGTCCTGTCTCACCTGGACCATGCATTACTGTTTCATGACGATAGAGACGGCTGCTATAGTATGTCTGTCAGTCCTGTCTCACCTGGACCATGCATTACTGTTTCATGATGATGGAGACAGCTGCTATAGTATGTCTGTCAGTCCTTTCTCACCTGGACCATGCATTACTGTTTCATGACAATGGAGACAGCTGCTATAGTATATCTGTCAGTCCTGTCTTACCTGGACCATGCATTACTGTTTCATGATGATGGAGACAGCAGCTATAGTATGTCTGTCAGTCCTTTCTCGCCTGGACCATGCATTACTGTTTCATGACGATGGAGACGGCTGCTATAGTATGTCTGTCAGTCCTTTCTCACCTGGACCATGCATTACTGTTTCACACAAATGAAGCAGAGAAGAGAACAGACTAATATGAAGACAAGGCATTGCCACTGGAAGTCAGTTCTAATGTGAGGTGCTACACTGAGAACATAATGTGTTTGACAATAACAACACTTGATCAAAGCAAGTAATTGTGAGGCCACTCCATCCATCCCATCCTCATAGTAATCTCACTCTTCTCTTTCTTGGGATATGCAGAAGTCACTGAAAATGGCAAGTGCATACAAACATTTTTGATCTCATCACAGCTTTTATAAAATACAATTTTCCATTCGAAAACAGGAATGATGTTTGGCAAGAATGACAACCATGAAGCTGCCAAAATTAACTATTAGAAATGGTTCAGAATCCATGAAATTTCAGATGATTCAACTGATGTTTCCTTAACCCTCCCAATGATTTATACTCCCTTTCACAGGTATCACAAGTGTACGGTTCCACCCTTGCGTGAATCAGTTCATGCCTCTTTAAGTGTCCCATTCTCCGGAAACTTCTCCCACAGTACGTACAGCTGTAGGGCGTTTCCCCACTGTGCTCTCGTTCATGTGCCTTAAAGCTCCCTAACTGTCGGTAGCGTTTCCCGCAAAGATTGCAGGTGTATGGAGTTTCCCCTGTGTGGATTCGCATGTGTACTGTCAAGTTTCCCTGAACAATGAAACATTTCCCACACTCAGTACAAGAGTGACGTTTCTCTCCCGTGTGAATTCGCTGATGTTCTTTTAAGTTCCTCAGTCGGATGAAACTCTTTCCACATTCAGCACAGGTTTGCGGTTTCACTCCAGAGTGGAGAAGCAGATGTTCTTTAACACTCACCAGTTGTCTGTATCCCTTCCCGCAGAGCATACAGATGTGTGGTTTCTCCTCTGTGTGAGTCTGTTGGTGTGCTTTTAGCTGCTCAATTTGACTAAAATTCTTACCACACTCTGTACAGGAGTATGGTTTCTCACCAGTGTGAATTCTCCTATGAGTCTTTAAATTACTCAAGACAGTAAAAGCTTTTCCACAGTCAGTGTAAACATATGGCTTTTCTCCTGTATGAACTCTCTCATGTTTTCTTAAACAGCTTAATAAACTGAAACCCTTACCACATGCAGCACAGAGATGCTCTTTCTCTCCAGTATGAATGAACTGATGCACTTTCAGTTTGTGTGGAGTAGCAAAGCATTTTCTACAGTCACTGCATTGATATTTTTTCAGGACTTTTTGTATTTCCCGTACCGTGTCTGGATTTGCTATTGATACATTTCTTTTAAAAACACACCCATTTCGCACAGTGTGATGTGCACAGAAATTTCCACCACCCGCTTCAGTTATGTGTGATTTCCTGGCTGATTCTCCCTTTATTGTGTCTGAAGCAGATTGAAGATTGTCGAGCTCTATTTTCACAATATCCTTTTCATCAGAATCCATTTTTACTTCCACACCAGTGTACTGGTCAGACTCATCATTACTGATGTCCTCAGTCTCAGACTTTACTTTGTCACATCAAATAAATCTGGAAATCTTCTGAGGAGTGTTGACACTGTCTTTACATGCATCTTTGCTAAGTGGCATTGTCTCTGTGCAGGATTTGCTAGAATACGGCTTTTGGTCAGCAAGATCCTCCAAGTAATCCCAAGCATGACAATCTGTTTTAATCTGGGAAGGTTTCAAAATGGGTAAAACAGGGGTGAAGAACTCCATCTTAGACAGATTGGAGAGACATGCAGCATTTAGTCTCGATGTCTAACATGTCTGTAGCTCCTGGTCTGGTGTTGTGTTCCTCTGTTACTCAGATGACACTGCAGATTCGCAGCCATCCAAGCTGCTCAGTGAGAATCGAGGGGAGGGATTGAAACACAATGGTTTAAAACAGAAATGCAGACTGGGGCAGAATTTAAATTTTCAAAAATGACCTGCAAAATTAGCACTTGTTATTTTTTATTGTTTGTTTGAAAAACCTGAATGCTTTGCACATTAACAGTATTTTACTCTACTTGAATCGTTTATTCAGAATTAGTAACACTTTTGATGATTATAAAGATATAAGTAACTGAACACGTAGTTAAAATATTCATTAAAACTATGTTATAATTAAACCAAAAAGTGCCACTTCCCTTTCCTTACACAAACCCCTGCATAACAAAAATAACAGGATTAATATTAAGTCTGTACCTCCAGAAAAACAGACCACCTGTTGTCCAACTTTTACTAGTTATAAAGTGGTACGGGAGTGAAAAGCTCCTACCTCAAGTTCGGTTTAGACACCTGTACAATCCGCTTAGTTTAGCAAACAATTATTTAAGATAAAACAAACATTCAGTGCATTATTAGTATCCCCAAAATACAAACGCGCATGAACAAACTTAACGAATAATAAAATATCTCTCAAGAGAAGGAAAAACGTAAAAAATATAAGAAGAACAATAACTTAAATGCATGCCGTGGTTTTCAGTAGTTGTTAAACGTGTTTATATTTTTCCAGAATATAGGAGGGTGTGTGTGTATCTCCCCGACATGTCACGAGCTGGCCCGGACGGTGTGTGACGCACTTCCGGTTCCGGCGCAGACAGTTTACGTAATCCATGTTTTCAAAACATGCCTCTCGGCCAGTGTGCATATTTCCAGCAAAATTAGCAGTTCAGCTTTCGTTGCATTTTTTCTATTTTTCCGTATGCCTTCTAGAAATCAGAAGGACGCCAAATTTAACATTTAGTTTAGGTTAGCATATGTTATTTTTGTTGAACTGATTTAATTTATTTTTTAGTAAAGTTTGTCGAGTCCGTGTCTGTTAGTACTGTACGGAGCCCCTGAAATGTCAGAGTGGAAAAATATTTTTTTGAAATTGTTTTGCATTACTGATAATAACTAAAGTACAAAACCCGCTTTCTGGAATATTTCAGTATAGATTCGCATATCCCCACATACGTCATCAAGCCAGAATACCAGGAAGGTATACCCGAAAGTGGGTTCGAGTTAATACCTTAACTGTGACACTGCGGTAAAGCTACCTTTATAGTGTGTTTATACACCGTGTACACAATTATTATTATTATTATTATTATTATTATTAAGTCCGTATTCTAATGGACAATAATCTCCAAGAGCATTTTTGTCAACTAAAAACCATATTAGCTTCATTATTCACTAAGCGTAAACATTTTCAGGTGACTTAATTGCTTTATTGGGAGAGAGTATGGCTTAAAGTGAGGAATGCCTTAAATTCAGGTCTGCATAATTATGAGGCAGATTTTTTTCTGCTGGAAAAATGGGCCGAAAAGGAGACTTAACAGAAGATAAAATGACAAAATAGTTAACTGGCTTTCACAGGGCTACAAAACTATTGAAATTGCAAAGATGTTGAGTCATGATCACCGCACAGTCAAAAGATTTGCCAGCATGAGACCATAGAGTCGTAAAAAGCATGTTGGGAAGAAACTATGCAAATTAACAGGAAGAGACTTGAGAAGAATCAAATGGGAAATATGCAGGAACCCTTTAGCCTCTTTCAGAACTGCAAACTTCCTTTACTCTGCAGAAGTACAAGGTGTAGAGTGCTTCACATGATTGGCAGGGTCAGAAAGGCAGAAAAACAGCCTCCTTTAAATAAAAATCATAAGCAAAAGTTTCAAGAATGGGCAAAGAAATATACAAAGACAGGTGATGAGACCTGAGATGAGATGAGTGACCTGATGGGTGGGCCCATGGCTGGGTTGCTGACCGGTATCGCATACCAGTTCTACTGAAGCATCAGCAAGGTGGGGGAGGGGTAATAATATGAGCTGGAATTATCAAGAGTGAATTAGCTGGACAAATGTGGGTGGAAGACTGCTTGAAAATGAACTCCAGAAACTACTGCAAGTTCCTGGAGGACACCTTCCTCAAGCAGTGGTACCAGAAGAAGCCAGCATCATTCAAGAAGTTCGTGATACTGATGCAAGACAATGCTTAATTTTATACATCAAAGTACACCAGAGATTGGCTGGCCAGAAAATGATTCAAGGATAGTAAAATGATGACTTGGCTCCCTTGCTCACCTGATTTGAACTCAATAGAAAACCTGTGGGCCCTCCTAATGGGGGAGATCTACAGATAAGGAAAGCAGTACACATCACTGAACAGCTTGTGGGAAGCTGTCTTGGATGCTTCATCAAAAATTAGGCACATTGACATAAGAAAACTGACAGGATCAATGTTAGAAAGGAAGGGTGGCTATATTGTCAAATAAAAGTATTTCCAAGTGTGAAACTTCTAAATTCCTAAAATCATAATTATTATTTAGAATTATGTCAAAATGTTTTTCGTTCTTTGTTCATGAAATTATCTAAAAATTGTATTTCTCAGTTGCATAATAAATGTGCACACCTATTCCAGTTTTTAAAAAAATATTATATTTCCCCTTGTAACATACAAATCTAATTCTTTCTATATATTGCATTTTTTGCAATGAATGAATTGGTATTGCTTAAAATGTTGTCTGTTCATTTTTAAAATCTGTAAAGCACACATTTGCATAATTATGTACACAATGTAGTACCTATGTATACCTATACAGTTTAGTTTTCCAGCTGTAATATGTAATATCTTTCAACAAAAGCAAGCAACACCCTTTGGTCTTACAAATTTAATTACGGCCAAATGGGTCAATGTTTGTGTCTGCACTTCATGTTTAGTACCCTAGCTGTCTTGCCTAGTCCCAGGCGGTGAATGGACACAGCACAATTATTAATAAATATGTATAAAAACACATATTACGGAAGTTGTATGGTGTGAATTATCCCCCAAGGTTTAATGCTTAAAGCGCACTTAACTAAGCGCACTTAAGTTTTTACATATTAGTCCATTCATTCTGTGTCTTGTACACAGTACAGTGCAGAGCTCCTAAGATGTCAGGGTGGGGCAAAAATATTGCGAGGGAACACAAAACTATTAAAAAAAAATATTTTCCCATCCTGACCTATTAGGAGCTTCATAGTACTGGAATCAATTAATGTGAATATTAAAAGCAATTTTCCTTCTGATCATTTTGAACTGGCCGTTTCTTCCACTATGCCGTAAGTAGCACAGACCTGGGTACACTACGGATTGAGATTTAATAACAAAAAAAATGAATGCTGCTAGATTTATGAAGAAATAAATTAAGTTGGTGGCACTGGATAGCTCTGCTGCCTCTGTGGAAATAAAGATGAAGCTGCTCTCTGAGCTGGCCATAGTGTGTGTGCCCACATAGTGTGTGTGCCCTGCAGCGCGCTGGCATAGAGCCAAGAGTGTATGCTGGCCTTTTCTCGTGGCTTCATGGAATGGGCTCCAGGCTCACCAAGGAGATATTGACTGACAGTTGCATGAGTTTAAGTTAAACTGAATTAAAATAAATAAGTAATGTGATGGTAATAATTAAGCCATATCTTGCTTAATTGGTGCTCATGAGAGAAATGTATATAACCTCCCCCTGTATATAACCTCTAAAAATACACCTCCTATTTTTGCCAAGGGTACATTTCCTTCTCAGATCTCTTGTAGATGTGTAAAATCAACACAGAAACTATTTGGTTAATTATAGTGGATGACCATAATTCATAGAAAAACAAAGCCTGACATAACCAAAAGTTTGAAAGATCTGCCAGGCCCACTAACAATCTTAAGTATGAAATTATGTTATTTCAAAATAAGATTAATCCTGGTATGTTATAACAGACAGGCCATTCATGGAGAAGTCCCTGGAAAATAAGATTAACTATAAAAATGTAGTAATTATTGAGTCAGAAACCATCAGACGGGTTTATCAATGTTCTTAAAAACACAGTCTGACACCCAAATATGTAAAACCTTTTAATTAAAACTGTAAAACAAAGTATTTGGAAATTAAACAGACATGAACTGTAATTATCATATTGTACGGCATTATGACAGACGCTTACCCCAGCATTGTGCCAGAAAAATGCCAGATTCTAGAGGAGATATGTTCCAGGCAGCCCCAGCAGAATGCTGTTTAAAACAAAATGGCGAAAAATTAATTCAAGCATTCATATGTATGTATGGCATGGTTCCTGTATGGTTCCTCTCTCACGTGAATCAGCTCATGCCTTTTTAAATGCCCTGTTTGACAGAAACTCACAGTAAGCACACCTATACGGCCTTTCGCCACTGTGCTTTCACTCACGTGCGTTGAAGCTCTCTAATTTACAATAACTTTTTCCGCACTGACTACAAGTGTATGGAATCCCTCCAGTGTGCTGTCACATGTACACTATCCTATCATCATAGTAATCTCACTCTTCTCTTTCTTGGGATATGCAGAAGTCACTGAAAAGAGCAAGTGTGTAAAAACATTTTCCGTCTCATCAGAGCTTTTGTAAAATATTTGAATTTTCCATTTAAAAACAGACGTGGTATTTGCCAAGAATATCAACCCTAAAGCTGCTTTGACTCCAAAACTAACTATTTAAAACAGTTCAGTATTCATGAGGTTTCAGATGATTCAGCTGATGTTTTAACCCTCCCAGTTATGTATACTCCCTTCCACAGGTATCACAAGCTGTAGGGCATTTCCCTGCTGTGCGCTCGCTTTAGATTGCAGGTGTATGGCGTTTCCCTTGTTTCGATTTGCATGTGTACTGTTAGATTTATTTGTACGGTGAAACACTTAACACACTCACAACAAGTGTCAATTCGCTGATGTTCATTTAGGTTCCTCAGTGAGTGAAACTGTTTCCACATTCGACACAGGTGTGTGGTTTTACCCCAGAGTGGAAAAATATATGTTTACTAAGACTTTCTGGTTGCCAGAACTCTTCACACACACAGTACAGTTGTGAAGCCTTTCCTCGGTGTGAATACCCTGATGCCCTTTCAAATGCTCCAATTTATTGAAATTCGTCCTGCACTCAGTACAAGAGTACGGATTTTCACCAGTGTGAATTTGCTTGTGAAATTTAAAGTTACTCAGCTCTTCTTTAATAAATTGCTTTATGAACTGAAACTCTTTCCACATTCTGTACAGAGACCTTCTTTTTCTCCGGTGTATAAGATGTCATGAAGTTTTAACATATGAAAAATAGCAAAGCGTTTTTCACACTTCATGAATAAGTTTTTGGGCCTCTGTGTCTTACCTGAAGACTCACCCGGTTTTCTGATGGTACTTCATTTGCCCTGGATGGTACAAATGCACAGTCATTTTCTAAGGTGTTTTGTGCACTGAAATTTGCAGCTAGTGTTTCTGTCAGCTTTTACTGTGTCTGAACAAGAGTGTAGAACATATGGTTCATGATCACATCTTGGTCATCAGAATGCTTTTTGTCCTGGACACCAGTGTACTTCAGCATTGTATTCTGACAGAGTGAATAAATCTGAAGTCCTTCTCTGCTGTATTGACACTGTATTGACATGTATCTTCAGGATTTGGTAGAATAAGGCTTCTGGTCAGTAAGATCCTCCATGGAATCCCATGCCTGACAATGTGTTTTCATATGGGAAGGTTTCAAGATGGTTAAAGCATCCTGCTCTGCAGAGGTGAAGGGCGAAGACAGTTCCTCTCTTGAATTAGCTTGAATTAACATTTTCAACAGGGGGTGCGTACCTTGCAAATCCAGTCTTTCATCTTTTAGCTTCCCGTGTACCCAACTACGGCAAGGTAAGATTGCGGGTGTGTGTATGTCTACCTGCTGAACCTCAGAGGGGCTCCAGATCCCTTATTGTATGTCATACCTCACAGCAATCTGAGCCAGGTGGTTCCCAATACTTGCCATTATCAAATGACTTAGTGGATATGTCAACAGCTGACAATAAAACAACACAACATAATTAAAGCCACATCCACAGGCAGTTAGTTAAATTTCAAATAAATCAAAGAGTTACTGTAGTATTAGATTGCTCAACTATCAGTGCAAAAAACCTGCAGTAAGCACTAAGAAGCACACACTTCAAACATTATTGGGAAACATGGGTCAACATTAGCAAAAAGTTCAGGAGTCCATATAAAGGTAAACCTTCTCTTTTAATTATTGGTGTATTTTTAAAAAGAAAAACACCTTTCACAAAATATACTTGCTACTGTAAGATTTCTTAGAATCTTAGTAAGTTCTTAGAATATTTACAGTGAACTCTGCATCTCCCTCTGATATCCAAGTGTCCTGCAATGTTAGGTAATGATATTCTTGTAGTTAAACCAAATGTGTTATTTCCTGAAATTAATGTCTCCATCTGGTTGTTTTGTAATACTCACTGAAGTGCTACAAGAAAATAAAATTGAACAACAAAAGTTATTCCTGAATTTAGGTGTCCACCGAGTGATTTTAAGTCTGTGTCCAATAAAATATGAATAGCAACTCTCTGGAGGTGGAAATAAAAATGTCACGTTTTTTATATTAATTTCTTTTGCCTGTAAAAATACATAGAACATTAAAAAAGAAACTCAATCAACACAGAGCAGCAGCAAAATGTCCTTCGTGCTATCTGTCAGTAGTGATAGTTTTACATTTATAAAGTTTGTTATTCATCAGCGTTACTTAGATCAGTTTGGGCCAGTGTCTCTATGGACAATAAATAGTATATAGTGGCAGTGATGTTTATGCTCTTCATTCTTCCATTTTTTTGACTAAATTAGTATTTTCCCATATTGTCAGGCCCCGCCTACCGGTCCCTCCTGTTTTCTCCCTAGCATGGCTACAATGTGTCACACCTGTTAAGTATTTGTTTTACCTCTCATTCCTGCCCATATGTGATTCACTCCAGCTGCCTCTCGTTTGCTCCCTCTTTAGTCCCTGTATAAAATGCTTCCCAGTCCGGTGTTCCCCAGTTCTGTCATTGATGTCGCTTCCTAACATTGCCTCTCCTGTTTGACTGTGGTCCAGTTACTTTTCAGTCTTTGTTCCTTTTGTCTAATAAAGCCCCTTTGGTTCATCACTAAGCCTGCTCCCGAACCCTTTGTCCTTTGTGAATGGGTGTGTATTTCAGCAAGAAAGCAAAGGTACCCTAGAAATAAATGACGTGAGGACTGTGTGTCCAAAAGCTTTGGCACCTCATGTTTGGCTTCAGTTTTTGGGTTGGTCATGGTGGAATGTCATGTCATGTGACTGCTTTCTTGGCTTGGTGTGACAAAATTAGTTTGAAAGTAAGCTTATTAACTTAAGGACTTTTTTGAGGTTACATTATATTAATGATTAAAATACTGTCTACTGACCTCCAATGTATGTACAATCATCTTGTTGTTTTTTTGTTAACTCGGCCTAGTAATGTACTATTGTTGAACTAATAACATAATTTCAGCCACTGCCAAAATGGAGTCTGCCAGCAGGGGGAGATATTGAGCAGCAGTCCTGTTGTATTTTGGCTACCACTTCAGCATAAGAGTTCATCCTCAGTTTTTGAAGCGGTGAAGTTTAAATGCTGCTGCAGTATGAAGTCATTATGAGACACTTTACTTACAATGCAAGTAGAGAGAGTGGAAAAACAACCAGCAGTACTTAATGAGAGGGGTGTGCCTGAAACCAATGTCTATATTATCGCAGGACCTGTTAGCGCCTGAAGGCATCATACATGCTGAATGTGATGCAGAAGCATACAAAAGATTAAAGAAAATATGTGAAATGATGAGGCCTTTACATCTATTCTGTATATCTAAGTCTAGATAAATATCAATAAAGCTGGAAACACACTCTGAAAGATAGAAACAAATTGAGTCTGTATATTTATATAAACCCTTTATGATCAAGACATAAAATAGCACATAAAATAGCACTTAAAATTCAATGCACAATTTGAAAAATAGACGTAGAGGATGTCCTAGGGAAACAAGGACCAGTCGAGGGCTTTGGAAAATTGACTGTAAAACAATGCAGGGAGTGTCCCCATGTCATTCAGCCAGGGCCGCGTCATAAACCCAGGACATGCAAACCATCTCGAAAATGGCTACTAACAGGAGGCACATGGTGCTGTAGTGATCAAACAGCTGGAATATGTACATCCTGTCTTGTGGAGGAGTGACATGTGGCTTATAAACATTTATTTGTCTTAATATCTGGTAGAAAATGGTCTCAGAAGCCTGTGACTATTTCTGCAGAATGTGGTCCTCTCTACAGGCAAGCTTACCATTTCCTCCTCATGGACAGCAGGCTTTGGTCAATTCTTTCCAAGCTTGTTATGTAGCTGTGATGTCAGCAAGTGAAATATAGCATCAGCATCATGCTTATCATGCAATACAAGGTTCCACATATGCCTCCATGAACCCAACCTGCTAATGATGCCACTCTGCACTCATATAAGAACATAAGAACTATACAAACAAGAGGAGGCCATTCGGCCCATCAAGCTCGCTTGGGGAGAACTTAACTA
>JAODKN010000063.1:29315630-29327223 GCA_026774425.1 Petrocephalus zakoni
GCTCTGCTATCCAAATTTTATAAACATAAGGATACATCAAGTTTACACATATTAGTGTCGTGAATGTCACCTGTTGCGTGTTTTGTGTTGCCTCTTGTTTCAGCCCTCATGTGGATCACCCCAGCTGCTTCCTGTTTGCTCCTTAGTCCTGTATAAGAGTGCTGCCCAGCCGTGTGCTCCCCAGTCTGGCCATTGACGTCATCCCCTGTGTATTCCTATGATTGTCTCTGCCCTAGAGCTTCTGTGTTTTGGCCCCATGTGACCCTTTCGGTTTCCCCTGTATCCATTATGAGCAGAATAAAGCCTCTTTGTTTACCCCTATGCCTAGTCTCATCTCTGGTGGCTTCTGGACATGATAATTACTTACTTTTAGATGTCATCAAATCACATCTCATTAATATTTTAGGTGCATTATTAATCAGCTTACCAAATTGTTGGCGTAAGTAAATGTCCATATATTCCTGCAACAGTGACGTACCCCGAATTTTGGTAAGTCGAAACTTACCTATCACTTACCTGTCACTTACCTATCCTAACACAGTTGCAAAATCATAATTTAGAACATAAAAACTATGGCTCCCCTTCCTTGTTTGCCCCTAGCATGTTGCCCTTGCTCCTAAGACTGCTGCATGGCTCAGTGGGCTGATCGTGCAACACTGTTATCCCCACCAGCACCAGCTGGCCAAATGGGGAAAGACACAAATGATGCAGCGATGACCTCGCTGCATCGGCTCATTTTCATTTTCGAAAAGTACATGCTGAAATCGTTCCACCACGAATGAGTGTAAAAAAGTCGCCGCCTGCACGTAGTCCATAAGTATGAAGCTATCAGCGTAAGCTGAAACAGTTTTTATGGGAGTTAGCGTCGTAAACTCGAAATGTCATTTTTCGAGAACCTCGTAACTCAAGGACTCCCTGAAGTACGAAAACCTGGCGTCCAGACAAATGTTTCGCCTGTCGTCAGAAGCCCTGGTGATTATTGCGCATGCCTGCTAAAATATCAATGTGATATTGCCCAGAGAAACATGCCTATACTGTGTTATGCTTTTTTCATCGCTTGATCTTGGAGTCTGGCAAAGTCCAGACTTGTTCTCCTAGTAGGAGGCAACCTACTGGATCTAAGCTGGATCTTCAGAGTAGCAACAACAAGTCTGTGGTCCGAATTCACAAACTGGGCACTTCTGTAGACTCTGCAGTTCTGCAGGAGCCTCCAGCATTTGGCCACAAGGATGTGATCGATCTCCTTTGCCGCACCACCAGTATTGGAGTACCAAGTCCAACGATGCTGGAACTAGGACCCAGCGACCCGCAGCCCTTGAACTTTTGCAAAGTCAAGGAACATGGAGCCACTTTCACCTCGGTTGCCAGATCCATGGGGACCAACACAATCCTCATAGCCAGCCCTATCAGTGCCAGCGGTCGCATTGAAGTCACCCATGACCAGAGGGGTGTTACTTCGAGGGCACCCATCAACTACCGATAGGAGTTGTGAGTAGAATGTTTCCCTCGTCGAGACGTCACTCACCGCAGTCGGAGCATACACTGAGACAGCAGACAAGATGCCCAACGAGTGCCTTAGCCTGAGTCTCATGATATGCTCATAGAAAGGAGTGATGTCGGACACCACTGGGAAGAGCCAATCTGCCACAGCAACAGCTACTCCCTGAGTATGGCAGCCATCAGAGCGACCAGACCAGTAATAGGTATAACCACCTACAGAGATCTGGCCACTCTCCGTTCTGCGCACCTCAGACAGAGCCGCCACTTAAATGTGGAGTTTATGGAGCTCCCCTGACAGCAGAGAAAGATGGTCATCTTGCCGAAGAGAAGACATTCCATGTGCCCACCCGAATGGGCCACCTCAAGTTGGGACCCAAATGCCGCCGTGCAGCAGGCGACACCTCAGCACCACACCAGCTCCTATCTGGAACAGGACTGTACCTATTGGCTCTCCAGCAGTTTAGACTCTTCCAGGGATGGGGTTCCAGAAGGCTTTCCCCCATCCACTTCTCAATGCGTGCAGCCTTCCTAAAGGCGGCTGCAGCAGAGCTACTCCCGTGGAGAGCAGAAAGGTTTCCTACAAGCTTGATCGCAGCTGAGTGAAGTGTTTTACAGTGGCTGGAGTGCCAATCCCACCACCAACCTCCAGGTTTTCACTACAATTTGTGTAACGCTTACGGAGAATTTTTAGGGGGGCTGAGTACAAATGTTAGGGGGGCTAAAGCCCCCCTAAAAATGGCCTAGCAACGCCCATGGTATCATGTATGTAAGAGGCTTATTTCTGAGTCCCCAAGAATCTACTCGGCTAGCCCTACTTACCTTTATTGGCCAAATCAAGGCCAGTTGGGTGTCAGTGAGATGACTTGAGTTCTGGCATGGCAGGGGCTCCCACAGGGTGAGATGGGCTCAGCCCCTCCATTCTTGGAGCAGAGGTGGGGGAAGCACCATATGTTGCCCAGCCATATGATCAGCACAAACTCCACCTTGTTGTTCCACTGCTCTTACTCCTTTATTTCCCCTCCCACCTGCAGGATGATGCAGGTGTAGCTGCAGATCATGCTCTACATAGAAAGAGCTAACCTTCTCTGATCAACCGTCATCAGTTTGGGGAAAATGGAGAGTTCATACCAGGACATTATTAGCAACACCAGGCTCTTCTTTCCAAAAGACCTGGGCCATAAGAGGAACCCTGTTATTCTGGGCAGGGAACAATCCCTTGCTGTTTTCAGACAGGTTATTCTTCTAAATGGTTTGCTGTTGTTCTAATAGCCATCTTTCTATTGCAGAGAGGATCATAGAACAATGGCTGAAGGCCAGGGGCCTCCATTAATAAGGGGCCTCAAAACCTTTATTAAAGCTTCAGAGCAGAGGATGACCCCAGAGTTGTGTCACCAGGGTCTGAGGCGATCTGTAGAGCTCAGCTAAGTAGGATTTAAAGAGCCTACCTCCTACCTATCTCCTCCTACCTCCAAGCATCTCAGCGGGCTGTGAAAGGCTGATTTAGTACCACCCCCTCCCACCATGCTTTGACATGCACACCCCAGGTAAAACCAAAAATGATTTGCTTCGCAGAAGTGTTTTGGGCTGCCTTTGCCTGGCTGGTGTAGTCCTAGCATTGCTATTGGTCTTCCTCTGTCAGTTGTTCCTCTTTTATCAGTGAAATTTCTAGGACTAAATGGTATGGTTAACATCACTTTCGATCAGTCTCTGCTTCGACACGTTCCCAAGCTGTTTCATCGCCCCTGCTTATTCATCTCCCCACTATTTCCATGCTAGTACAACATTTCCTCTGATTCGTCAACAAAGGTCCTTCTTCAAAATATTTGGAATGCCCTGTGATGTTCCCACCCTTCACATAACAGTTAGCTTTACTATCACACTGCACAATACTGTACAGCAACAGTATAAGTAGAAGTAAAAATTCCAAGGTTCACACTTACCTGTATGTGCATCTTGCCAAGAAACAATTTCACTCAAGCCCCCTTTACTGACTATTGGAGGGAAGTATCATAACACACCGAGAAACATGGGGACAGCATGCAAGTCCCGACAGAGCAGGGGCGGGATTCACACAAGCGACCCTGAAGGCTTGAGTACTACCAATATGTCTCCAGCAGAAGATCCTCATCAGGTTGCACTGCCATCACTGTGTGTGGTCAGATACAGTGGTGCTTGAAAGTTTGAAAATTTAAAATTATCTATATATTTATATGAATGTCACCCATCTGCTTTTCAAAAAGTCCAAAAATTAGGTGAAGAAAACCTAATTAAACAAATGACACAAAAAATATTATATTTGGTCATGTATATATCATTCATCCACAAAACATTCTTCCAGTATCCTTCTGGTTTGTGCACATGATCTTTAGATGGTCAGCAATATTTTTTGGGGGAGAGCAGTGGCTTCCTCGTTGCTACCTTGCCATACACACCACTGTTGATCAGTGTTCTCCTAATGGTGTACTCATGAACATCAACATCCGCCAATGTGAGACAGGCCTTCAGTTGCCTAGAAGTTACCCTCTCTGACTATTACACGCCTTGCAGTTGGAGTCATCTTTGATGATTGACCACTTCTGGGTAGAGTAACCACAGTCTTGAATTTACTCCATTTGTACACAGTCTGTCTAACTATTGATTGGTGGATTCCAAACTCTTTAGAGATAGTCTTGTAACCTTTTCCAGCTTTATGGGCATCAATAACTCTTTCTGAGGTTCTCAGACACCTCCTTTGTTCAAACCATAATACACATGCACAAATGTGTGGTATGTGTGATCAGGCTTTGCTGGGCTCCTGTTCTTTAAATAAAACAGAGGCTTGCACTTACCCCTGATGGTCATCCCATTGATTGAAAACACCAGACTCTGATTTCACCTTCAAATGATAATCCAAAGGATTTGTTTGTTTTTGCCACATGCAGATATGTTATTGGATCTTTTTTTCAATAAATTCATGGCCAAATATAATATTTTTTTATTCTTTTCTTTAATAAGAGTTTCTTCATCTACTTGTAGCATTTGTTTGAAAATCAGATGATGTTTTAGATCACATTCATACAGAAATATAAAACATTTTAAAGGGTTCACAAACTGTCAAGCACATTGTATGTTCAACGGGAGGCTCTAATGAGATGTGTGCCATTTGAGTGTGTGCTGGGCGCATTCCAGATGCCTTGGTATTGTGTGTGTGTGTGTGTAGCCTTGTGTGGAAATTATTTACTGACTCTGGAACTTATGTAAGGGCATGCCAACACTGTAGGGTCCTAAGGTTAAGGTGACTGTGATATAAAAGGTGCTGGCTCAGGCCCAGGTAGGGTTTGTCGCCCTCTATGTGTAATGTGTTTAACCTGATCCCCGATAGAGCTGACGGTACAGACCAGGGGTGGGCAATCTTATCCACAAAGGGATGTTCTGTATATGGGTTTTTGTCCTAATTAGGTTACTAATTAGAGGACTGATTGGCCCAAAAGGTTTTCACACCAGGGTTTGATCAGCTAACCTAAAGGTTATCCCAAAAACCTGCAGAGTTATCTATCATATTACACAGGTGTTAGAGAATCAATGAAATAATAACAACAAAAACAGCAGCAAGAGTAATAGAAATGCTTATTATTATTATTAGTATTACTACTACTACTAATAATAATAATAATAATGATGATGATAACGATAAAGTAATCAAATCCCAGTTTTAACCTCATAAATGTGAAATCATCGCATCTGTTACCTGTATCGCACCTGCAGCTTCAGTCTCAGCCAGGTCAAGTCTGTAACGTCAGCTAATCATTATAATCAAATAACACCAGTAAAACCATCAAGAATGAAAATACATCTGCACTTTATTGCACAGGCTCTTTTCCATCCTTCGCAACCTGGTGGGATCCAGTGTATGGGGCAGCTCGGATGCTGTGTTCCTAATAATCATCATGAAAAGGATATTCTGGGTGATCACTCCACCTGCAGAGCACAGCATTGCCTTTAATAACAGCAGAAATGGAGGTGGGCTCACAGGTAACCAATCTATCAGCAAATGTGTTTTAAAAAGTGCTGTACATCCATCCATCTGGCAACCGCATATCCAGGGTAAGGTCATGGGGAGCTCCAAGAGACCCAGTACCCATTGGTATGAATGGGAAAGCGTGTTATAGAATGGGCCAATAAGGTGCTTTGACAGGTAGTGGGCGGGACTAGAGCAGCATTGTATGGCTTGTTCAGGTGCACTCACATGAGGAGCTCCACAAAGCGGATGTTTTTGTTCAGGCCTTCGATGGCTTTCATCTCCTCTTCAGTGAGAGAGAAGTCAAATATCTACAAAGGGAAAAACCCGAAAGTCAAGAGGTCAAGAGTTATGTGTCAGTGCCTGCTTTTATAGGTATGAAGAACAGGAGCCATATAATGTATTTTTGTGTGCTGTAACCATCCTGAAGCAAAGCAGCTGACAGGATGTAGCCTTTAACACGAGGATGCCCCTCTCAGACCTACCTGGAAGTTCTCCCTGATACGCTGGTGGTTGAAACTTTTGGGAATGACCACCACACTGCGCTGCACGTTGAATCGCAAGACCACCTGGGCTGTCGACTTCCCATACTTCCTGCTGATGGAGACCAGGAGCTCATCCTCCAGTAGAGGGGGACACTTTAGATTGACCCTGGTGTGGGAAAAGTGAAGAGAAATAAGTCTTTGATCAACCTGATAAACACAAAGCAATGCCCTGGCCGACGGCACCATCATCATCATCACAGTAATTAAAGGGAAAGAGGGGTTTTGGTACCAGGAGGCATCTCTAGAAGTCCCAAGGGGGCTGTAGCCCACAATGATGATGTCATTCTGCCGACAGTATTCCAGTAGCTTGGGCTGAGTGAAGTATGGGTGACACTCCACCTGCAGGAAAGCATCCAAACCCAGATTTACATCTGCATTCATCTGCATCTGATTTCATTTTCCTGCACAAATGGATCTCATAAGTGACAAGACTCCACAAACACACTATGCTGTGGTTACCCAGCAACACCATTAACATATCAGTGGGCTATGTTTATACCTGGTTAGACACAGGCCTGTGTTTGAGGCCTGGTTTGTTCAGGATCAGCTCCAGCTGTCTGCGGTTGAAGTTGGACACTCCAAGGGATTTTGTCAGTCCAGCATCTTTGCAGGCTTCCAGGGCCTGTTGGGTGGTAAGATCCACACTTAGCTGACTAAAGCTAGCTAAATCTATATGAGTATTCCTTTAGTATTATATAGCGGGTGCATACAGTATATGGCCAGGGCCAGTTGAAGCCCATTTAGGGGGTGGGGGGTGGTATTTATTGTGCAGCTTGGTGGGGTGTGTTGTTTATGTTACCTGCAGGAATGGCCAGCCCTATACAGTATACGGGTACTTGGGGTGTATTTGGGTTTATTCCAGAAGCCAGCAGATTGGTGAACAGTAACAGTGCAAGACATAATAAGTTTACTAAGGTACTTGCACATTAACTAGCCTTAATCTCACATGCTTGGGTGTATGTATGTATGTATACTACTTTTTTAAAGTAGATTATCAGTATTTTAAGGATATTGTTTTAGATCGTCTTAAATTATTATTATATTTTCAGTAGACTGTTTTAGATTGTTAGTATTTTACTGTGTATTTGTCAAAATAAATGTGTGTGCACTTTTTTCCTCATCTGCTTACCTTGAATTGCCCCTCTCGGGACAAATAAAGTATTTTTGAATTAAATTTAATTGATTTTTAAGAGGGTTCCCTAAAGCAGTACACCATGTTGTAGATGTATGTTTGCCTGTAGTATACTGACCCCACAGGGCACTCTGATATAGCTCACCTCCCATGTTGCACATAGGTCTGTTTCATGGTAAATATGCTTTCCATTCTCATCTTTGGGGTAAAACGTATCTCCAGGCTGTGGATGAAACAGGCATTTCTTTGTTCAGCACTGACAAAAAACATCCCTGTTCCAAGGTAAGGAATATCTGCAGTTTGGCAAACTTTTTTTTTTATGAGGGAAGGCAAAGGTGTTCAATTTGGGCACATTTGGAAAGAACAGAACTCATTGCAATGCTATGAGAATAATACCTTGTCCTACTATTATATGAGTTTCCATGCTCATAGGAGTTTTACTTACACTAAGATGTTCTGAGAACAGACGAAAAAATGAGAGATATAACCAATATCAGATCTCGTGTCAGATATCAGACCAACCAAACAGATGTCTTGATCCAGCCTCCTAGTTGTTTGGACCCACCTCCTCTGCAATCTGATTGGTTATCGCTCTCAGCCATTCATTTTTCATTCTACCCTCAAAACAGTAAAACTCCCATGAAGAAGCAGTTTGTAAATAGAAGGACAATGTCTGTATAATGAAAATCTCTTGTATGGTTACAGGTGATTTAATCTCTGACATGGTTACATTTAGCATAGCGGAGTATCACATCTGAACACCAGTCCATGGAGAAATACCTTTAATGCTCACTTAGCCCAGTTAGCCAACATCCTTTGGTTTGGAAGTGCTAATTTTCACTAAATCTACACCATTATGGTAAATATGAATCAATATGTGGTGAGAAGTGTAAGTGGTAACATTTCAGATACAAAAAAGCTTTAACAATGAAAGAAAATCTTGATCTTCTGCAGTATTTATAAATAAATATTATATTAGGTTTGGTTTGACAATTGGTTAGGATTTATGTGGCCTGCCCATAACCCTATATAAGTCCTGATATTTTTAATATGTGAGTCATTTATGTTAAGGCAAAAGTCTGGCTATAGAAGACCCATGTGTATGTACCTTAAAGGCCGTGGGGAGTTCAATAATATAAAGATCCACATAGTCCAGCTGCAGAGTTTTTAGGGTCCTCTCCAGGGCAGGTCTCACCAGCTCCGGGGGATGGAAGGTGTTCCACAGCTACGAACAAGTAAAATGAGGCTATGGCTAGTCTAGTGAGTCTAGTAACTAGACTCATTTTAGCTTATGGAGGAGCGAAAAACAATCACAGGCAAACCTTCCCGCAGTAGAAGATGTCCTCTCGCCGGACAGTGCCGTCCGCGATTTTCTCTCGTATCGCCTGACCAACCTCATGCTCGTTGAAGTACACCAGGGCGCCATCGAGGTGTCTGTATCCAGCATCAATGGCCACCTTTACCGCCTCATAAGCCGTTCCTTTGGGTGTCTGTCAGAAGAAGCATTTATCATCGACACTAGCTGAACACAATGGCATTGTCAGAAAGGCGTGCCAAGATCAAGGGGTGGTGTGCAGCTCAGTGGGTTACGCCTCTCTGTGGTCAGAAAGTTGCTGGTTAGAGCCTTGGCACAATAGCCACATAATCGTAGGGCCCCCCCACCCACCCAAAGAGCTCCAGGGGCACCAGAGAAATGGCCTGACCCTGTACTTGGACCCCAACCTTTGCTCTTAGTTTTATGCATATGAATATCTCAAAGATATGGCATGATGGGATATACCAAAAGAAGAATTGCAAAGTAGTTCTGCGAATGGCAAACACAGGATCAGTGAAATTGGGACTGGAAGTGAACGAAGAATTTTGAGGAGCCAGAGCAAACTATATGGTCATGATGTTACTCCAGTTGGAGTCAGAAAACACACAACTGATTGCATTTGTAGTGCTATGTATTTTTTACTTCCATTAAAGCACATTGCAGTGTTACCTCTGTATCCAGAAAGAATACCTTCCATTACTTTAAGATGTGCCATTGAGAGATACAGTAGATCATGTTGGACAGTATTTGTGCCAGAATGAACCAGTTTTTCAATAAAATTAAGAAATACGATGACAACCACATACAACTCACTTCTGGTATCTTAGTGTGTCATGTGCAATACTACAATTGAGAACTGTGGTTTCAGGCAAAGTTTATGGACCTATTCGGTAATGCTTTACATTAACTGCCCCTTCATAATGCATTCATTATGCATTAAATAGAACATTTATAAGCAGCATGTAAGTATACCATAACATCCTAACATACCATAACATATCATAACAGCTTAATATACCTTAATAAGGAACATGATATGCTTATAATGTTTGCTATTATCATATAATATTTGTTAAAAATGTATATTATGTATGTTTATTAAAGCTGTTAAGGTATGTTAGTATATTATAGTATGCTGCTTATGACTGCATTATGAAGGTGCATTGCATGTTCTTTGAATTCATTATACAGTAAAGGAATTATGAAGGTGCAGGTAATGTAAAGCAATGCATTTAAATAATTACAATCATCCATCTGTCTTCAAGAACTGCTTAATCAGTATAGGGACACAGTCACTAGTACAATCAAAAATGAAAAATCACTGAACAAGTAAACTGAAGAATAGGATTAAAAAGGCAAATGAAAATATATCTTACTGTGCGGGGGTCTCCATAGGTTCCCAGCCCTATAAGGGGGATTTTATTCCCATCACTAAGAGGAATACTGTGACTCTCAGGGGTTAAATTCATCTTCCACAATGAGCATGATGCAGCGCGTGCCTAGTTCAAAAGTCCATCCCTGGGGAGGGGATGAGGGCGGGAGAGAGAGAGCTTTAACAGGAGAAATGAGCTGTTGCATAATTAAAAATTTAAATGCAGTGTTCAGTTCTTAAATTTCTGTTGTTCTCCTAAACTACATAGCCACAGCTGATTCTTTCTACCTATAACAGTTTTTTATCATTTTCTTTTATGTATATATATATTTTTTTTCAGAACTGCCATTCATCCCTCTATCTTGCTTCCAACTTGGATGAATAGAGGACGGATGCCATTAACAGCTGCCAGGTTTAATAAGTGATGTATTCCCTTACCTTTGATCCAAGTATATATTCCCTGTGCTATGTTCTTTATGGGTCACAGTTGAAAACAGCCAGAGGTGATTAATCATAACTAACATCTTGTTGTTCTTTTGAGTATATAAAATGAGTCAGACAAATGAAATTACACAAACGTACACACACGCATAAAGGACACAAAAAAAAGCATATTTCATACTCAGTCGCAATTCAAAGTGCTTTATGTATAAACAGTCAAAAACAATTAAAGAAAACGAATAAACACATTTTTAATATTTTATATTTAATATTTATATGACTGTCTCATGCTTGTGTCAAGCAGGGTCTCCATCCAGCCACCCGCAGTCGGTTTCTGCTCCGCCCCTCCGAATACTAAGCACACCTATAGCTCATTAGCTGGGTTAATTTGGAATAATTTATAGAACCTGATCCTTGTGAAATTTTGATTTATCCACCATCTTGAGTGCATGAATCAGGATCTGGTTTCTGCATGTGGGTCCTGCAGTACTGGTTCTGTTGCCTTGGGTCTTTCTTGTGATTTGGATTTGTTTGTTCCACACTACCTGTACCTTTATTGAACTATGCATAAAGATTACAGTCTTCCAGTTACAATTGCAGAAATGCAGAATGACTCTTCAGTCAATTTAATAATTTGTTGACATCTGGTGATTTCTACTGTGCAAGCAGGATTAGCACCGTGGCTCCAGAGCCTTCTGTTTTCTATATAGCTCTTCTGGCCTCCCAATGGCATGTTTCTTATTGTGATGACTCAGTCTATCAATCGTGTTACTGGTCCTCCTCTTCTTCTTTATCTTCAGTTCCTCTAAGTATTACAGTATTCTCCAATGCACTGGATCTTCCCACAATATTCCCAAAATAAGACCCCGTCAATCTGTTAATTTGTGCTTCAAGGGAAGGTTCTGGCTTGACTTGATTACTCCTTGCAGCCTGTGGTATTCTTCTCTATCACCAAAGCCACTGATATTCTTGATATCCTGACCTGATTTTCCATTATCCTCCTTTTCAATTCCATAAAAATCTTACAAATTTATGATAAACTAGTCTGATCTTTGTTCTTGGAGAAATGCCCCCCCCCCCCACAACCCTGACCAGCTTAGTTACTGTTTATTCAGTGAAATGGCAAATATGTTGCAGTTTGGAACTATGATGGCCCTCCCCTGGACAAAGTGCTTGTGGTACTAATCGTGCGTTCCATTATCCTTGGGAGGTCGGAGCTAGAACAGTTGCTAACTGCCTTGTCAAACTCTTTTCTCAAGGAGGTTTGCCCAAGACAATGGTGACCGACCAG
>JAODKN010000063.1:29348153-29358591 GCA_026774425.1 Petrocephalus zakoni
AGGCTCCCTGTGCTTGGCAGTTGCCAAGTGTCCCCAGCTTTGCCAGGGCAACGGGATCTGCGCCTGTTTCAAAGGGTACAAATTAAAAGCAGACGGCCGTAACTGTGAAGGTAAGTGCAGCCAGTGGTTGCTTCCTGTCTCACATTAAAGACAATAGTATTCAGGTAAGTTCTGAATGGCCCCAACACACTACAGGAGATGCAGCAGACGTTGATCTCCTTGGAAACTGCTTTACAGATGACTGTGCGTTCTTAGTTACATTGACTGCAGTTGATGGTGTAGTGAGTAACAGATGTGGTATATGGCTCAGTAGGTTAGGGCCCGTGCACAGAAGGTCACTAGTTCAAATCCCGTGGCCTTCAAAGTAATGCCACCTTTGGGTCTCTAAGCAAGGCCCATAAACGCAATTGCTCCAGGGGTGCTGGACACTGACTGACCCTGTGCTCTGACCCCAAAGCTCGCTGTATATATGTCTGTGTGTCTCATGGAGAGAAAGTCGGAATGTGCGGAATGTACGGAATGAATAAAATATCTCTATTGCATTTGATTTACGGTCCGTCCCTCCAACACAGATATTAATGAGTGTTTGCTGGGATCCCACTACTGCTTGCACGGTGAGCGCTGCATCAACACAGCTGGCCATTTCCGCTGCCAGCGGGAGGTGAGCTGCGGCACCGGCTATGAGCTCACCGATAGCAACAAGTGCGAAGGTGGGTTTGGGCGCCCCCTGCTGTTTGCTGGCGAAATCGCTGCCAAAGAGGGACATGCTTCAAGAACAAATTATTAGTAAATAGTTAAATAGTAATTATAATGAGTCAGTTTCTTTAAATAAAGAGGCAAGAAGTAACAAGTGGACTAAAAAGCATGATGTTCTTCCTTTAACAGACTAAAAGATCTTAAAAGAAAAACAAATATCACAATAGCTGTAATATTTTTTGGCACTCTGCCATATGCTTTGGCTAATGTCACTGGCTCAATGTTTTTGAAGAGCTGGTCAAATGAATGTTAATATTTATTTCAGAATAAATAAATTAGAAGGTTGTTTTCTTAGGAGGGTGGACTTTCTGTTTTGGAAACTGCAGTTCCTCTCACCCAGCAACTGTTGTCCCCCCCAGACATTAACGAGTGTGAGCTGGGGACCCACAACTGCTCCCCACACCTGGATTGCAAGAACCTGCAGGGGAGCTTCCGCTGCATCCCACGCGAGCAGTGTGGGGAGGGATTCATCCAGGAGGCGCTTGGCAACTGCATTGGTGAGTCCTGATATAGGACCCAGCAGTGCCGCGAGGCTAGCTGCAGCAGCCCGGTTTCTCTGGTATGCATCTCTCCCCTGGTTTGGTCTCTCTCCCCTCACCCTCTCGCAGACATCAACGAGTGTATGAGCCTGGCAATGCCCTGCCCCCCTGGACAGATGTGCCTCAACACCGTAGGTTCCTACATCTGCCAGAGGAACACCATTAACTGCGGACGAGGGTACCATCTGAATGAGGAGGGCACACGCTGTGTGGGTACGTGTCAGTCCTGTCCTGTCCACTAGAGGGAGCCATCACAGACAAAAAGCATTTAGGGCAGTGTTTCTCAATCCTCCTCCTGGAGTACCACCTACCAGAAAGTTTTCAGTCAAACCCACGCTGCTTACAACCTCTCACCTTCCTTATTAGGCCATTAAGAAACACCTGATGCTAATTAAGGTCAGGTTGGAATGAAAACACCCTGGCAGGTGGTACTCTAGGAGCAGGATGGGAAACACTGATTCAGAGGATGGGGGGTGAGAGACTTAACCCCACTGTGACTGTATTCCCAGATATTGATGAGTGTCAGGGAACTGAGGCACCCTGCAGTGGACATGGATGCATTAACCTGGTGGGCTCATTTCGCTGCGAGTGCCGTGTGGGCTACATCTACAACAGCATCACCCGGACCTGCGAGGGTACGAGGGTGTGTGTGTGTGTGTGTGTGTGTGTAGGGGTGAGGCCGGGGTGAGGCCGGGGTGGTTTACCGGATGATTCTTTAAGGGGGCACTGGACATTATCTTCCATGACACTAATACTTGGCTTCACTGTCCTTTGGCTATACCAGACAACAACGAGTGCCGGCATTATCCTGGACGCCTCTGTGCACACAAGTGTGAGAACACCCCGGGGTCCTACATGTGTAGCTGCACAGCTGGCTTCAGACTCGCCGTGGATGGCAGGAACTGTGACGGTAAAGGATCTGCTGCTCATATTTTAAAGGCTTCAGTTATTTGGATAGCTGAGCAATGAACTTTGACATTATAATACACCCAATAAAAGAGAAAAAGCAAACAAGACACATCTAGAATTTCAGCGTAACTATCAGCACTTAAGCTTCATTTTAGCTCCATCGAACAGCGCCACAACCTGCATGAAGCTGGACGTAACTGAAGCAGACATAGTTTGCTTTCTTCCCCTAAATCTCTGAAAGAAAATCAACAAAAATGTACTTTTTTAGGATATTCCTACACATTGTTGGAATATACTGTGTACAGCGTTTGTGACACCATGGTGACTGTGGCGTTGATAGGCTGTTGAGTTTGATGTTGTGTGCACAGAGATGTTGTACTGAGTGTAGAGTCTGAAGTTGTAAAAACGTTTCTGTGTTGTGTAGATGTGAACGAGTGTGACAGTAATCCCTGCAGTCAGGAGTGTGCCAATGTGTATGGCTCCTACCAGTGCTACTGTCGCCGTGGTTACCAGCTCAGTGACACGGATGGGGTTAATTGCGAAGGTAAGGAATGTAGCGACAACACCCATAGTATGAACAATGAAGCTAAAAAGCATTCCCAACTGTGAGACAGTGGGTTAATCACTAAACTCCTTCTTCAGACATAGATGAATGTGCTCTCCCCACCGGAGGTCACATCTGTGCTTACCGCTGCCACAACACCCCTGGAAGCTTCTCGTGTTCCTGTCCCTCGTCTGGTTACAGCCTAGCGCCCAACGGCCGGAGCTGCCAGGGTGGGGAGCTACACATTTTCTTTTGCTTTGGGTGTGGGAGAGGCGGGGGCTGAATTTGGGGCTTGACTGTGCTGGGAGGGAGGTGGGATAAGAAGGAATATGGAGGGATGAGGATGGGGAATGGTATGAGATTGGGATGGCCCAAGATTAAGCCGGGATGTACGAGGTTTGATACCGGACCATTCAGGAGGATTTAAGTGTGGAAAAGCTGGGTGGCAGGATACTGGATAAATAAACAGTTAAATGTGGATGGGGCCAGGTTATATTGGTCAAGCTGGAAAGGAGGGGCATGAATGTAATTGGGTTTTGTAGGATGTGTGAAAAAGAGTGAATAAGGTTGGACCATGAACCTTGAATAGTATGACAGTACTCCATCCTTAAGATGGAGAAGAAATCCTCTCAAAGCACTCGACTGCCAGAAATGAGGATGATGGTTGGCTGGTGCCCTGTTGACTGAATGAATGCACCTCCTTTCTCTCTAGACATTGACGAGTGCATCACTGGAACCCACAGCTGCTCTGTGACAGAGAGCTGCTTCAATGTACAAGGAGGTTTCCGGTGTCTGTCATTTGACTGTCCGCCCAACTACCGCCGTGCCGGGGAAGCGTGAGTAGCCACGGGCTTTGGTCCTCTGGCTGTGAGCCTGGAGATCAGCCCTGGTCTCGTGTCACTTTCTGACCCATCCTCCCTGCTGAGGCTCTTTTCCAGTCTTTGTCCCAAGATGTCTCCATAAATGTGGGTGACAGTGCCAGTGACAAATGAGCACATGCAGTCTCTGGCCTTGTCAGGTCCAAGGCTGTTCAAGTACCTCTGGTTCCTCTGGCTTTTCTGAGTGTTCCGTTAAGATATTTTGCACCAGTGTGACTGGTTTCACCAGAAAGTTATCATCTTTATATCATGTGTTCGTTTCATGTGGCCATTTCTACTTGAAAATCACTCAGTTTCATTACAATCTGGGCACAAAGTGGGTTATGAAAGTATGAGCAGTTGTTTGGTCCCAACACAAGAGTCATGGACCCAGATATGTATCGCAAAGCAAAGGCTTTGGTGCAACTTGACTAGCAGTTGTTGAAAAATGCAGTGTTGCATTATATATGGGTATTAATCTGTGAAAGATTCCACAGCAATGGGATGCATCCTGGAATGTGGCGATGTGAGGAATTGGTGGGAAATGTAACACTTTTTTTTTTAAAGAATTGATGACAGTTCCTGGACAGCCCTGTAGAGGGTAGCGAGGAGTCTTCCCTGCTGATGCTGCTAGTTCTGAGGCACTCGCATGATGAGCGCCGCATTGACATAACCCTCTTCTCTCTCTGTTCTCTGTGTGTCCTTCTGTTGGTCCGTTTGTCTTGTCTTCTGTCTATCTTGCAGTCGTTGCGAACGCTTGCCTTGCGATCAGAATAGCGAGTGCCTGGCCTTGCCTTTGAGAATAACCCACTACCACCTCACTTTCCCCACCAATATCCCTGTGCCTGCCAACATCTTCCGCATGGGTCTCTCCAACGTCGTTCCCGGCGACAACATTCAACTGGCCATCGTCAGTGGTGATGAGGAGGGCCACTTCAGCGCCGAGAGGTCGGCCTCCGGTGGCTCGATTTCCGTTCAGCGACCCATTACGGAGCCCAGAGACTTCCTGCTGACCGTAGAGATGCAGCTGTGGAGATACGGAACTGTCAGCACCTTCGTGTCCGAGATCTCCGTCTTCGTGACTCACGACCTCTCTGGCACCTCCATCTCACTGTCCCCACTTTAGGCAAAGCCGTTGCTGCTGTCGTTCTGCCTGTTTCCATTGCTTTTTGGCTGAGCTGCCCTAACTTGTGCTGGGGTTAGCGCACAGCCAATGGCGACGAACTGCTTAAACAAACTGAGTGTACTGAATGTGTGCTGTAGCTTGCAGCGGCCACTAGATGGCGGTCTAGGGCAGAGTACCATGGCGATGCATTATGGATCTAAGCTGCCTTCTCACGCTTGTGCCATGTTTGGCTCCGCTTGGAGTTTTTGGCTGTAATGTCTGGTCCATGCTCTTGTTTATTGTTTAATGCATGTGTTTTTGCTATTAAAACTAATTTTGAAAAACAACTTGCACACAATTCTGTTTTTACCTCTATCCACTTCAGTTTGCCCCTTCCCCTTGCTAATATTTCAATATATATATATCCAGAGTATAAGTTGTATTACAATGTCTGATCATTTTCTCTGTTGTCATTATGGGTATTGGGTTTTTAGTCTCTGATGTGTGGGGATGTGATGTGTTCTTCTCTAACATGTGGGGTTACCTTCTTCCTTTTCTTACGTCTGGGGTTTCCCTCTTCCTCCTCTAACACCTGGGGCTTCCTTTTTCCTTCTAGGGGACTTTAAGAGGTGACCTGCTTGCTGTGAACTTTATCCCATCTGAGTCTGTGGACTTTCTGAGTCCCAGAGTCTCCTGGTTCCCGTGGCAGCATTTCAAATCACTTGTGTGCTACCGATGGCCCAGCTGTGCTTGGGAAGGGTTGGGTGGGGCGGGGTGGGGGGAGCGGTGCTGTCAGTGTGTTGTGAGGTGAAACCCTGTCCCCATCCCCCCCCCCCAGACACCCCATTACCAGAACGGCCTGTTGACAGGTGCCGTGCAGTAGCAGTGAATGCATCACAGTGCGGCCTATAATTAGGGCCTTAATGAAAGGGCTGCGGAACCAGAGCTGGCCCGCCGGCCTCGCGTGTCTCCCAGCCATGCGGGTTAGCTCACGGATGATTCCACAATGAAGCAGTCCCTGGCACCTGATGTTACGTCTTACCATCAGCCAAAGTATGAGTCCACTGGTGTCCCTCCTATTCCTGCCTCGAGCCTCACGAGGGGAGGCAGGGATAGTGCTGCGGGGGGTTTTATAAGAAGTCGGAGGCTTCTGGAGACACTTCCTCGTGGAAATGAGTTAACTGACTAGCATGTGCTAACTGGCTGGCCTGAGGGTGAGAAAGCACTCCTCTCCACAGCCAAAACTGCTTAGGGGTATACCCCCCTCCGCAAAATGTCGGTTTCCCTGCAGCAGAGGAGCGCGGAATCTCTCTTTATGCAGGAATATCCTAAAAAAAAAAGTTCTTTAAAATTCTGACATTGAGTTATGGGGATCTGGGCACTGACTGGTGGTCCACGCCGTTTGCGGTAGGGTACCATTAGTGCCACAAACATGAATAATGTCATCTGTGTTTGTGTTGGGATGTCATCAATGCCTCGGCTTAAAAAGATGGAGGGAGAAAAAAAAGCATTTGCTCTCCACTGGGAGTCTCTTGTCCAAATTTCTGCTTTGCTTTATGGCCTGAATTAATATGGCTGCTGACGGCCTGGGGTCTTTATCCCGAAATGAATGAATAAAGGAACACAACAAGATTTGCGGTGAAGGACTCCCACTGGCCGTTCTCGTTACCCTTCTGCTGCGAGTCAATCCTCTGTATCTTCGTGGTCTGAGTTACAGCCCCGCCCACATGCAAGAGTGATATGCACACGTGCACTAGTTTGTGTGTTTTTCACTGTGCGGCTTTGGCCACTGTCCCAGGACAACTTGGAGCAGTGTGCTAATTGCTAATTACAAGCTTCTAGCATGTTGATTGGTATTATTAGAGGGCTCTCCTGGTCTACTTTATGGAAAATGCAGGCCCACAACCCAATCCCTGGTTCTGGTTCCTGTCCAGCCCCAGCACTCAGGGTGCAGCTAAGCTGGCTTTCCTCCCTCACTCCCTCCTCAAAATGTTGGCTCGCAGGTGGCCTCGTTCATGGCGTGATGCTATCTGATCAGTCGTGCTGTTTATCACGGAGAGCGCGTCTGGTGCCGTGGGCGGTGGCGTTGCAGACTGAGGCGCCGGGATTGGCTGATTGATGGGAGGACAGGTGTTACATCACCGCGCTGACAGGCGCTGGATGGGTTGTAAAGTTTGTTGTGGTGATGTCCTCCAGAACAGAGCCTGGCTGTCTGCCCTCTGCCCCCCGCGAGGTGTCGCAGGTGTGCGCTCCAGCCAGAGAAGTACGGGGGGCGGTCACCATGGGGGCAGGCTTCAACTGGGCTGCCCCGAAACAAACAGGACCCTGAATGACCCTCTGGGGTTAGCGGTGCGGAGAGGGGGTGGGAGCCGTCTGCTCGTGTTCTTAGCAATTTACGAGTTTCTCGGAAAGCCGGCGACCATAAATCTTCTTCATGAGATTATGGGATGTGAAGCTGCGAGGCTCAACAAACTTAAATATCTTCTGGGGCTGGCTGTAGATCATGCTGCTCTGAGGTGTGGGAGGGCCTCCCTCGCGAAGAACGTGAATAATGCTCTCCATGGGTCTGAAGAGACTGACCCTGCCTGTCATGTCTCTTTTACTGCGCTAGTCCGGGAATTCCAGCTCATAAGACAATGTCCAGTCTCTAACTGTCTGGTGTCTGATTGGTACATGCCATCTGATTGGTGACTGTGACTCACTGTCTGATTGGTGACTGTGATTCTGGTGTTTTTCATTAAATGGCCCACCCAGTGCCTCATTCCGGGGCATTTCCTTTTGTTTCCTTCACTGTGGAGCAATGCTCAAAAGTGATGTATAGCTTTTTTAAATACATTTTTTGACTGTATTTCATGGTGTGTGGCTCAGTGGGTAAAGGATCCTTGCCTATTCTTGGAAGGTTGTGGATTCAAATCCCGGAGCTGGCAGGGTAATCATATTACTGCGGGCCCTAACATATTTGGGTGTTCAGTAAAGTACTAAAATTTCAGAGTTTTTGCTCAGTGTTATAGTCAGGCTTTCTGCTTTTGAACTCTTTTACCTTAACTGATGTGCCACCTGCTGTTAAAAGCCCTTGTTTCTGCTCCATCAGCAGGTCCCGGGTTGACCGGTCAGATATCATCCGCTGCCTGAAATCATGCCAGCCCAATGACATCACCTGCATCATGGACCCTGTGCATTCGGTATCACACACTGTCATCTCCATGCCGACCTATCGAGAGTTCAACAAGCCAGAGGGTAGGGGGCGCCAGCTGTCTCACTGGACATTGATCCTCTTCTTTGTGTGTGTTTTCTCTCTTAGTACTTCACTTCAACTGTCAATTATCCATTTAGTCAGAGAGAGGCCGATTTCAAACCTGCCATAGCTAAGAGTCACGCTCTTCTCCCTGTCTTGTGTCACTATCTTGTGACAGTGCTTACACTAAACATGGAGTCAGTGCAGAGTTTCTGGTAAAATCCTGTCAACCTTGACCATTAATGTGGCTATCTGATAGCAGTAGTGTTCTCTGTATGAAGGTAATTAATTAATCGTACTTTTTAGCCTGGACGTTTTCATTTCTGCTGGTTTTCCCACAATGCCTTTTGAACGGGTCACAAATTCACAGGCCCTCCAAGGAGTCATTTTTGGACTAAAGTTAAAATTCAAGCACATCCCTCCAAATTCAAAACCTTTTTGGAGGGAAATGCCATTGCTGCCATGTTAGATCTTATTCCTTTCCCGCCAACACAGGGTGAAAAGCCCAGCCCCCGAAAATCCAGTCACAATCACAGTGCTATGTGCTAACCTCCAACAGAGATCGTTTTCCTGAGGACCATGCTGCCGGCCCACTTAAGCCAACAGATGGCCAACCCTGACATCGTCTTTGACATCCTGGAGGGGAACACGCAGAACTACTTTGACATCATTAAACGCTATGAGAATAACATGGCAGTGGGTGAGTGCCAATTGCCCCCGAGGGCCCAATGGCTGGCTAAAACCCTGAGGACCAATTGGCTCCGAGTGCCGCCCTCTCCCACACCCCCCAGTGAGCCGTGCATGGAAACAGCATTTCGTTTTTTAAACCCCATGGTTTTTCTGACCTAATTTTTGCATTACAAAGCTCCCTCACCCCCTTCCCCCATGTGCAAACGAAATGCACATGTGGAAGCCAGTGCCACAGTGACAGGGGTGACGGGAAGCGGGGGGGTGCGGGTCTGCAGAAGGGACATTTCGCAGTGGCGTGGAAATGGCCACATTCGGCCATGTTTTCCAGCCTGAGTGCCACCCTCTGTGCCTCTCATCACAGTCTGTCTATGTGCTGTCTTTCTGAGATATCTGTGGTTTACCAGAAGAGTGGGTGGTGGAGGAGGAGGAGGAGGGTGGGGGGGGTTGATTAATCACTGAATGCCTGGCATTGATTTCAGCTGATGGGACAGTATACATTTTATTACTATACTGACTATCATGTTTTTCCAGATGAGTGTCAGGCAATGAAAATGGATATAAATTTTGACATTGTGAATGTGCATGTGTGTGCCTGTGTGTGTATGTGCTTGGTTTGTGTGTACCGAAGACCCTTTTGTATGGGAGCCTCCCTGCCCATAGACCCCAGGGACTCAGCAGTAGAGGGTCCTGGAAAGCCGGTACAGGGGTGGTTGTTTGGGAAGAGGAATGGAGATGGGCTAACAGCACATCAGTGAGGAAAAAGCTCTGGGCCGAGGGAAACACATGGGAAAGCAGAATGGGAACCGGGTGCTGGGGCCAGGCGTTGGGTCCTGGGCGCAGAAGTTGGGTCCTGGGGGACGAAAATGTTGAGTTATAGGGCAGAATGAGAGGACAAAGGCCGACTTCATACGGTCACTGGTCAGGGACAGCTAAATAAACCAGCTCCTCATCTGAATTTGCACCCCACTGTGCCCCCCCATTCATACCAGAAAACCATCACTTGTCTGTCACTTGACAAGAACCCCCACCGCCTGCAGACAGGTCAGGGGCACGGAGAGCCCATGCAACAAGCTGGATTGATGGGAGCATGGTTTGGCTGAGCAAGCCTGTGTTAATGTAGATGTGATCAGACATCGCCCTGAGAGTCACAGCAGCTCTTGGGGCAGCTCTCTCACATCCCCCTCTTTGTGAGAATTGGTCGGTGCCGTCACCCGATGTGGCTGACGGGAACCTGGGCAGCATGAGTCATGAGGTCGCTTGCATTTTCATGCACATTGTTTGGTCTCAACGGCGGCTAAGTGGTGGGGCCGCATGAAAGGCGCGAGTGCCCTTTGTCGTGGTGAGCTCTCGTATATGGGTTGTCCGTGATTGGCTGCATCTCCAGCAAAGGAATTTAAACTGGGAAAGTCAGTGGCCGTGTCCGGCCCTGGGGCATCGTGGTGCCTGACTGGCGTGAGACAGGTACTGAAGTCCAGCAGGCCACCTGATTTCTCTGAAAGGCATTGGAGGGGGTTGCTGTGAAGATTTGGTGCATGCCATAAATGACCTTCCACATCTATTTGTTGAGTTCGGCTACGTTTATAACATGACCACTTTGAAAGGAATATGTATTCCAGTGGAGGTGGATATTTATGCCAAAACGTCATTGAGACAAATTTAGTGCCGTCCAATCACTTTTCCAACTTTTCTTTGTGGGACATCTTAATTTCATTAAGTTTCATTAGTTTCATTTCATTCCTTTCAGTCAGATTCAGATAAGATGTAGATATCCCCTCAGTGCTACACTGAGAGGCATCAGATAAG
>JAODKN010000063.1:29362965-29374317 GCA_026774425.1 Petrocephalus zakoni
AATTTGGATGGGGGGATGAGGAGAGAACCAGTAGAGGAAGATCTAAGACTGCGGGGAGGCTGGTAGGGGAGAAGCAGCACCTGCCACCTTTCGATTTTGATGATGTTTTGAATGCATCTTACCGTGACACAGGAGGAAGAAGGGGTGGCTGGGCGGACAGTCAGAGAACCTAGGGGGCCGACATCCAGTGGGCCAGGAGGACAGATGGGGGTCTGTGTGGTTTGATTCAGGCTGGAGGCTCCTCAGGCGGTGCAGAGCTGTCAGGTCACTATCAGTCCGTGGAGCAGTGGGGTGCCGACAGCCTGTGTAAACAAGAGGCATGAAGACATGTTCACTCAAAAAAAAAAAAAAAGAAATTACAAGAAATTCTTGGGCTATTTAGTCATTTGTTGGTGATGGTTTGTCTCCCCCCACATATATGGGTCTAGGGGGCCTTAAGCCCTACAGAGGGGGAGGGGAGACCTTTTTGGGATGAGAGGGATGAACATGATCCAGATTTCCAAAATCCAAGTCCCGACTTCTTATCACACATTTCAGGCCAGATAGCCAGACCATTTAGTCAGTAGGCGGGTGTTGCAACCACCCACTATCAAAAGACCTTCTGTTTTTGTAACTTCTGAAGTCTGAAACTCAAAGCTTGATCGTTGTCTGTAGTTTAGATTGTACCTTCCAAGTCACACTCACATGCTAGTGTAAGACAGAGGCCTGCAGAAATCATTGACATTACCTAGCAATCTTTCCATGATCCTTTGCCCACTCTGACCCCGGCTTCCCATCCTGCAGGGGTCGTCCGTCAGGTGAAGCCCATCGTCGGACCGCTAAACACCGTCCTGAGTTTGGCCATGAACTACGTATCGTCCGGAGTCGTCACCCACCGCAACATCATCAAAGTGCACATCTTCGTCTCTGAGTTCTGGTTCTGAGCAGAGAGCCTCTTCCTTACACACATGCAGAAGACACACCATCTCCCCCAATACCTCATCACCACCCCCCCCTGTATCATCCCCCTCCCCTTCACAGATGTGGTTACCGTGACGACGAAAGCATGAGACTGCTTGCACTCTGTGTTACACCGTCTCGCTACTGTTCATGCCGGCGTGAGGAGGCTCCTCGCCTGCTGCTGCTTACACGATATGACGGCACGTCACAGCTCCGTGGCGCCGAGCTCATCCCGCCCGCACTGTGCACCTTCTCCTTGCATGCCCCCTGCATTGTACGTCTTCTGAGTGGCTTCAGAAAATTGGGTGGGTGGGGGGAGAGTGATGCAAGAATGCCCCCGTGCTTAGGTTCCGGGGTGTGGTGTGAATCGGCAAAAGAAATAAATAAATGATGGGAAAGGGAGCGAAACGGGAAATGCGATAAGAGAATAAAGGCGTGAGTGTTGTCCTTTGGGTGAGGCCCAGTTCATACCTCCTGGTGTTGCCAAAAAGATGATATTTTATTTTTAACAGTGCACCGTCTCACATGCGGCAGGACAGTGTGGTAAACTAAGTGACTCTGAAAATCAGTCCCATCTGATACTTGACTGGTCCAGATTTGCATAGAATTAGCCTGTGTATTCTCTATAACAGGGTTTCCCGATCCAGTCCTCAGGGACAAAAACTCCGCACACATCTATACCTGGTAGTCGGAGTACTAGATTGGCTGGTAGCTAGGAGAGAGCAAAAATATGGATTGTCTGGGGTTGCAAACCATGCAATGCAATAGATCCTCAGTTTATGTGCATAAGCTTAATCATCTTGAGGAAGTCAGGATGGGTCTCTGGGTGATTGGCAGCCATGGGTCAGCACTGTGCCACTTCATGACCACCTCCAGCTCCAACTCGCTCTGAGTGGCAGTGAGTTTCCTCCAGGCATGCCATGATTCTTCCCACAGTCTTGAGAGGTGTAGTTCCAGGAAGCCGTAAGTGACCCCTAATGTGTGGATGTGTCTATGTGAGGTCACTCCAGTCTCTGTCAGTCAGCTGACTGGAATCAGTTACCCAGACTAAACAGGAGGCCGAATCAGGCCTTGTCCTCATGTACACAGGGCATTTCATGCACATGCAAATGTTTTAGGTCACTTAGAACAGAGCTTTTCCAAAACTCCCTCCAGGGTGAAGATTTTCAGAAACTCCGTCAACTCCAGCGTCATCATGTAGACAGGGAAAACAGAGTTTTTCTTGGCTTGTAATGTCAAAAAAAGTGTGTGCTGTTCCCTGTTTACATGGTCTTGACAGTGCGTTTTTACCATTTTCATATGGACAGCGATTTTTTTAAAAACACAAAAATACGTATGGACCTCAGAGCCATCACTTCTCTCATCGATTGCTGTCAGATCACCCACCCACTGTTATACTAAAGGCTCAACACCAGAGAGCTCGTACCTTTGCACCCAAAGGCACTAATCATACAAAATGCCACAGGGGAATCTCATTATTACGTGATGTAAGGACACAGCCCACATGGGGAGGACCAATCAGGGCTGAGTGATGCTTCAAATGTCTGCAGGCATGGAAGGGGAGCATTAACCAGCAGGAACATCTAATTGGAGGACGTGGTTAGGAAAGAGTCCCAAAATTTGTATTATTATTATTATTATTTCGAAGCACAGCCAGCATTTTTGCCCCTGTTACTGAGTAGCCCCTTTGCACTTCCCCCCTCAGCGTTGTCACTCAGCAAAAGCCACATTCTTGACGAAACCCACCGGCTCTCTGGCAGCCTTATTGGAAACGGCTGGTGTGACCACCGAGCAGTCTGGCCGGGTAACATGACACCGGCCCTTACTGAACAATAACCCAGGAAAGCAGATGATATTGTGGGGGGCGGGGACCCACAGCCCCGCCGAGCCTCAGGGACAAACGGAGAGCAGGTCCCTCTCTCACCAGGACCCAGAAGTGCAGGCACGTGGGGGGCTTCAGACCACACTGCAGGAATGTCTCTAACATTTTCCTGAAGGAATCAAGAGTTCTGGACTCCTGGACGAGATACGGGCGCCTTTTATAGCACATGATGGATGGTGGTTTTCCCACTGATGCACAAATATATAAATAATCATGGGCACCAAAAACAGAAGCATCCGGTTATTCAGGATGCTGACGAAATGCCTCTGGTTCCGACCCGCTGCTGGAGGATCCGTGTGTGAAGCTTCCTGGCATTTCGGGTGGGGTGTGACAGTTATACCCAGTGCACCTGGTTTGGGGTGTGCTCCCCCCAGTAGCCCCACCTCACCGAAACCTCAGCGCATTCCTCCCCCATCCGTCCGTGTCCTCTCTCGCCTGGATCCATTTTTTTTCCTGGCCGCCTGCTCCGCACTCTACCGCAACACATGTTATAGGATGTAAGTGAGTTCTTTTAATAAAATGTGGGCATCCCTTTCTTATTTTACAAACCGCTGGTTCTCATTACAGAAACACAAATATTTTGTAGACATCTCCAGTGGAATGAATGCTCGCCCCAGTTTTTTTATTCTGTCTGAATGGTTGGCTTCAACTTAGTGGAGGATACCTGGTATATTACAAAAACATCCCCACAAAGACACATTATGTTTTTGTTAAGCGGCTCAGAGTCCTTTTCAATGCATGAGGTCTGAACCACTTGATTTCCATCCTCTCTCATCAAATATATACAATTTAAACTAAATTAAAGGCTGCAGATAAACTCTTTTCATCAGAAATAGTCAATTTTCCTGAAAAATGTATCATGCTGTGTGTATACCTGAGTTAAATCCAGGTCTGCTATTTATTTGATCCCATAGGATTGAAGTCCGTTATTTCACAAAAGTGAAAAGCCATTTCACCACATCTACCCGAAAAAAAATGAAGGAAGAAAACGGGGCTTTATTGAACTGAAACAGGAGCAGGGAAACAAATAGGACCGCAAGGGGTCACACTGAGAAGCACTTATACACAGGACTAACGAGGGGGAGAAAGATACAGATGTGAACGTTTAGCACAATAGGATTGGGGATAATGAGCAAAATACACCTGGGGAGAATTAGAAAGGATCAGGAGGACCAGCAACGACCCCTGCTGGTCATACCAGGGGATGGACAGGTCATGACAGAGCCCCCTCCCCAAAATGTGTGCTCTGGGTACAGAAGACACCACCATGACCAGGATGGGACAGACAGGACCAAAGACTGGACAGGGAACAGCTGGACCATCAGTGTACATGGGACAGACAGCATACAAGACAAGAGAACATTGGATAGACAAGATGGAGAACACAGACATGGCAGGGAACAGACAGAGGCAAAGCCAGGGACCAAAGGGACAACAGAAGGGACACTCAACACGACACTCCAGGACAGGGATGGAAACATAGGAGGGGGTCACAGGGGATACAGGCCAGGGCAAAAGAAAGGCAGGACAGGGTATTGGGACCGGGACCAAGGCCTGACTGGAGTGAGCGGGGAACATCCAGGGAGTCTCTTGGACCCTGTGGAGCTAGGTGGTGGACATGAGATGTGGACCCTCCTAGGCCCGACCACCAGCAAAGTGGAGCCTAGCAGGATCGCAGGACCCAAAGGCAGCAAGGGTCCAGCAGGGCCAGAGGGCAGCAATAAGACATCAGGGTGATAAGTGGGCTGCTGTACCCTTGGCACCTGCAGGAGTCAAGTGAATGGGAGTCTTATAGGGCGTCGGCCCAGCAGCAAACAGGGAGTCGGGTTCGGCAAGGGAGGTTCACTCAAAGGGAAGGTATCAAAAGAACCATTTGCAGGAGACGAGGCGGATGCCGACAGCTTGGGCAGGAGACGAGGCGGGCAGGAGACAGCACAGGTCTGGGAGCCTGGGGAGCAGGCACAACGGCCCTCTCTGGGCTGAGAGCCTAGTGTGCAACCTCTGGGGGGGGGCAGCAGAAGTGAGGGTAAGAAATCTGGGGGCATAGCAGAGGCAGAGGCCTCCCATGGGTAGGGTCCCAGAGAAGCAGTGATGGCCATCTCGGGGCAGGGTTCTGGAGGCGCAGGCAGAGTGGTGGTTCCTTCTGGGCAGGAATCTGGAAGTACAGGGTTCGATAAGGTCAGGCGAGGCACGGGGGTCAGGCGAGGCACGGGGGTCAGGCGAGGCAGCAGCCACAGGCACTTCTTCCTCCTGTGGCCATAGCCAGGAGCTGTGGCTAGCAGCGGGGAGCCTGCGGGCTGAGCTGCAGCAAGCGGAGCAGCTTCACATCACGGGGAAGCGGCAAACCAGTCCACGTTGACGCCGGGCTCCAGCGGGATTAGCTCGGGCATGTCGTCCTCATTGTGGTGGTAAGCCCAGTACAGTGTCTATACAGGCAGGGCGAACCGCATGACGGGAGACTCACTGGGGTCCTCATCCTCCTCGGGCCCCCCTAAGTCACTGTCACTCAGCAGATCGATGGGTGGGTTGTCCACAAATCATCGCTGAGTGGGGACAAGAGGCCGTGAGGCCGCGAGGAGGCTCGGCACAGAGGAGAGCATGCCAGCGGAGATGCGGAGCACCAGAAGCTCACAGAAATACCAGTCATTCTGTCATGACATGTAAAACAAAGGCCTCAAGCGCAGGCATCTGGAGAAGAAAAAGAGGCTTTACTGAACTAAAACAGGAGCAGGGAAATGAACAGGGCCACAAGGGGTCAATATGGGATGAGTAGAACTGGAAAGGGCTGAACCAACAGGAGGACAACGTCAATGACCGGACTGGGGAACACAGGACTGGGAAGCACTTATGCACAGGACTAACGAGGGGTTGACACAATGCAGGTCTGGGCGGTTAGCGCAATAGAATTGGGGATAATGAGCAAGACACACCTGGGGAAAATTAGGAGGGATCTGGAGGACCAGCAGCGACCCCTGCTGGTAATACTAGGAGATGGACAGAACTGGTTGTGAACTAGCACCATTGACATAAATGTTTACATTTTCCATAGTGAAAACAATCAGCTTTACTGCATCTATAACTAACTGTTCTTAAGATTTTTGAAAGTGTACTAGAGCTAAATATGGTTAAAGACTTAAATATTACACAGTAAAATACAATGCTGAGTGATATTCATGACGAGTATAGAAGGTTTCAGACCTAATTTCAAAGGGGCTCTTGGTTAGCACTTTAATCAGTGAGTCAACCATCTCTATTTGAGAACTCTAGATGTTTAGTAACTGGTTATTCTAGACTAAACCATGTAATACCAGAGAGGACACAAACCTCAAACCCAAATATATGGTATGATCTGGTCATGTACAGGAAGGACTCAGGTACTGAGAAAATGGACCTCTTAGTTGTTGTTGTAGTACACTGCATCATAAAAAAGTTTTATGTTATAAAACACTGGCATCCTGTTTCTAAATCCCAGAAGTCTGACCCAATGCACCAGACCTTCCAATAATACGGTACCTAAATAATACAGTGACACAAGGTCATAAAAATATGGGATGTCACTGATGACTTTAGCACTATTGTCTTTTCACCAAAACATCTATTGAACTTTAATTAGTCCCTCAGACATATTAAACAAATATATTCTTCAAACAGAATGTTGTTTATTGACAAGAAATGCATCACATGTTAAACGACTTTCTGCATTTGAGGTTTCAGAACATAAAATTATGGAAAATGCCACTTAAAATGAAAGATCTTTTACTTTACTGAAAATGTCAGTGTGTATCTAGGGGCCGTACTCGACAGATGTGGCAATTCAGAATGCCAGCAATATTTCAAAGAGAGAGGGGGTGCTTTTTGAAGTATTGGAAGATGCTATTTGATTTAAGTGCTGTCCCTTAATTTTAATGTTTTTTTGTCCTTTTGTGTTCTAAAACTGGCAAAGAAGCATCCTTACCACAAAAATACTGCTTATATTAAAAAGTCACACTTAATGAATGCCATAATAACTTGGACTGAAAGACTGACTGAACCCACTGCCCCAGAGTCCAACCGCACATTGTAATATCATTATCTGTTCATCTGAAATATTATCTACCTTAACAAGGTCTAATGCAGCTAGCCAAGGAGGCTAGCTGCATTAGAACATGATATTAGCCTAACTACCCAGGGCTGGTCCTAGCCCACGTGGCACTCATTGACAAGCATCATCGTCTACTGCCAAAATAAATTCACAAAGAATGAGAGTGGTGAAAAAATAAGGTTCACTGCTTAATATTGATTCATTTTATGTAATAACAAAATAAATTATTTAATATGCAACATCTTTGTAGAATAAGACCATCAAACATATAATTACATATTAATACATCTTACAAAACAGGTGCCTTTAAGTTTCTTTGATCTCATTTGATCTTGGCTAACTTTAACTGTGAAGTTCTTTAATCAGATTTTTTTAGTCTTTTGGGCATTTTCATTCCTTGGTCGTCATAGATCTCGTATCTGTACCACAGTTATCATATCTATCCAAAATATTGCTTCTGGGGTTTCAAACAATGGTAAATGTTTTCCATTTAGTATTTAAAAATTTTCAACAAACTAGAAAAGGAACCAAATCTGATTGGCTGTTGGAGGCTCCACCCATTTATACTATCCTTGAACCACAGTCACCCGTTGACCAACTGTGCAACACTTAGGGACCCTGCCATCAAAAGTGTGAGAATGGCAAGAGTTTAAAATTAAAATCAATGAGTGTATTCTAATTGGCTGTTGCTGGCTCCATCCACTTTTTTCAAACCTTGAAAGTCCTCCCATCTAAAGAAGAGAAGGGACACCATTTCTTATCAGTGGGCAGTTCAAAGTTCAAAGTTCGATATATACAGTTTTTTTGAGCAACCTATGCTGCCATTCAGACAACGTCTTTTACAGAGAAGGCCTTGTATATTCCAGCAAGACAATGCAAGACCGCGTTCTGCACGTACTATTACAGCATGGCTCTGTAGGAGAAGAGTCCAGATACTACAGTAGACTGGGTTAATGTGATTTGTAAGTCAGTGTTAGCAGCCTCAGACACAACCGTCTGAGTTAGGGTCAGGGTTAGCTGAAAGAGTGACAGACAGCTTTCTTTAATTGCCTTGCTTTTTTTTTAAGCTTTTATACAAAATAAACTAATTTCCTTTTCCACAGGTACAGGTAAGCATGGCCAAAAATAATAATACAAATCATAAAATAATACAAAAAAAATAATTCCTTTTACAGGTTTTCCAATGAATGTCTAATATACAAAAAAAAAACAATAAACCATTATTTTCATGGCTAATAACCAGTACCCATTGTTTAACTTAGGTACATAACTGAGCATTCGGTGTTCACCTCAATGCATTAATTGGGCTTACAAAAACACATTACTTGCACTTTTATTTTGCTGTAGTTATTTTGAAATGACATTACTGCCTCGATCTTCCCCATATGCTTCATCGAGGTTTTCATTAGCTTACAACATCGATAGTTTGGTGTGTATATATATATATATATATATGTGTGTGTGTGTGTGTGTTTTACTACGTGTATTAGGCTACAGCACCCGTCATCATCTTACTTGTTTGTGGTACAGCTATTTCAATACAGAATTTCATTAAACGTCATCGTTAACATATTAAAAGATGGCCACTTTATACAGCGAAATTACAGCGAAAATCTTAAAATTACAATGGTTTAAATTTCATCTCGGTAACGGAACGCAACGTTTTCATCCTGATATTTAATGGGTTATGATTTGGAAGTGACAAACGGATCCCCAAAGTTTCTATTTGCAGGACCTATTTATATGTTCTAGCTGGTGATGTGGATGTGTCCTTTTTATGTGGGTTTTATGCTTGTAAAATGTTTGCAAACAAGGTCAACCGGATTTTAATATCAGTTAAACATTTTCCACATACAAATTATATTTAAACTAACAGAGGGATTCACACTCTGAAAATAATGCACCGCGAACCAGTGAACTGAAAGTATATACTGATCCCGCCCCTCTTTGCTATAAACCAATGGGATTACAGAAAACATACGGGAAGTCGGACTGACAACAAAGATGGCGGCGCCCAGTGAAAACGTGATGGATTTCTCTGTTAAACTGAGTGAAATGATTACTGAAGACTTTGCTGAGAAACACTTGCGCATTTTACAAAGTTTAACGAAGGCTTTTCGGGAGCCGGAGTTTAGGTAATACATTATTTCTATCCACAAATAACGGTAGTGCTGTGAACATAAAATATAACTTGCAAGTTACCTAACGTGTACGTTCTTGCGCATTTGGTGTACTAACACATCATAGAACGAATTTTGCTTTTTGGTGTAATAACAGTCGTCTTTTACGTCTTTTACGTCTTCTTTGCCATTAATATGACGTCCTAGTTACCTCAGGAAGCGCTGAGTTTTACACTGCGTTATTCATCCTACAGGACACCTTTTACTATAGTAATTTTGTAGTAACAAAACAATAAGTTCTTAATTAGCAAGTTAGCTGTTTTTAACGGCACACTTTTATTCCCACGCAACCTGAGCAAGCAAATTGTGTCTGTCTCAGATGCTGCGTGGAAAAAGATGTTCTCCGGACGATGATGGAGGTCCTCTCAAAGCTATTTGAGGAGATCCGTGTCCTAAACCAACAGGAGCTGGCCTCGGAGATAGGATATTTGCGCTTGCATCTGACAGCAGAGTGTTTCAGAAGTCAGCGAAACGCCTGCGTGCAATGCTCGCACAACCAGACCTCAATGAGGTAGGCTAACAGCTTTGGAGTTCTGCTTTTGCTAGATCACTCGATTTGTGATCGTAAAAGGAATATTGCGTTTCGGGTGGTGTGGCCTGCCATCATTTGAAAATAACAATAATAAAATAAACGTATTTCATTCTTTTTCTGTCAGTAGGAGGTTATAAAGTGAATCCAGATTCTTCGCTGGTATAATCTGCTTTCACAAAAGTGACTGACTGACTGACTGACTGACTAAATAAATGTGCCACAATGACCCGGAGTAATCCTTAAACTGATTGTTATGTTAAATGTTTGAGTTAACATTAATTTAAAAGGTAAGTCAAATTAGCCTGCAGGGTTTGCATATTGAGCAGAAGCCGCATTCCTCAGACACATAAACCTCAACATGTACTGTCAGAATACATCTAGAAAAACACGCTAAGAAAAAAGAAGGTGAACTACTTTATCACAGAAATTGGGAACAGTTAGCTAGTACTGGACTAAAAAAATGCATAAATCCCCGCTTTACTTCATACATGTGTGCATGCGACTGAGAATGTGTTTTGGTTAAGTACCCACTACTTTGTCACCTCTAACATCTGTGAGCTTTTTTGTTTCGTTTTTTAATCAGCAGTTTAATTTGCCTTTTTCAGTTCTGCTTTGGTTTAGTACTTTTAGTGTTTTTTTTTGTTGTTCTCTCTCTCAGACATTAACATTGGGGAGACCTGAAATATGACCTGTTTCCTTTTCTTTTAATCACAATCCTGAGCAGAGGGAGTTTGTCACATCGAATTCCGGGAAATGTGCTAGATGTACATTTCTATTTACTGCATGTCTAGGCCATATGTATGAAACCGGGTCTGCCCCATGTTTATGTGTGGTCAGCTAAGGGTTTGGTGTTCCAGGCACGCACTGGAACACTCTCCTCTGAAATGGGGAAATGGTAAACTTTGTATGACAGACTGCGAAGCCAGATGCAGTCTTTTCTGCCCCTTCCTCTTACTTTCGTTCAGGATTCTGTGCCAGCTAGCATTAAGAAATTAAGTTATGTGCAACAATCAAATGGCTAAAACTGCAGCCACTTCTCATTATTTGTGGAAAAACAAGGTCTTGCATATATATTCCCGGAAAGCATGCTATCAACATACTCTTATTCTTGAATCCTAAAGGATTTCAGTTTGGTCTTGGCTGCAGCCTACAGTTTTCGTCTTCTTAGTCTTCTTTACGGCTCCTTTTGCTGATCCTGGATCAGTTTTAATAGGTGTGCTGTGGCATTCTGTATTGGTTGTGCTGATTGACCCGCAGTGTTCTGCCTTCACCAGCAGGTATCAGACCATGGAGGCAGTTGAAGCACCTTGGGGCATCCAGATCACAGTGGTTTTGTCACACTGTACAGTGGAGTGTCAGTGTCCATGTTAGTACTAAGTTGGAGGTATGCATTATGCATGCGGGCATTTTATGCCACCTTGTCCCTCCCGATATCAGTATAAGAGGGTCTGGGCAGGTGGTGGTTGTGGTTCAGACTCTGAAAGCTCTTACTCACCCTCCACATCATCAGTTATGATACGATACAGTTACAATACACCAAAGTGATGAGAGTGAGTACCCATACTCAATATTAATATTTTCTGTAAACAGGGGCTCTATTGTCAGTAAAACCAGCACAATGACTTTTTTAAAGTGGGTTCACACCCCCCCCCGCCCCCGGCCCCCGCGGGGGGGTGGGGGGGGTGGGGGGGGGGGGGGGGGGGGGGGGGGGGGGGGGGGGGGGGGGGGGGGGGGGGGG
>JAODKN010000063.1:29395234-29407106 GCA_026774425.1 Petrocephalus zakoni
AGTATAGTGTAGAGACCTGTGCGCTGCAGTTAAAACCAAAGGGTGTAGTATACTCATAATACTGTAGGGGCTGTACCCTGCTCTCAGTACCATAGGGAAGTATAGTGTAGAGACCTGTGCGCTGCAGTTAAAACCAAAGGGTGTAGTATACTCATAATACTGTAGGGGCTGTACCTTGCTCTTAATACCATAGAGGAGTATAGTTTACTGACAATACTGTAAAGGATTCTCCCCTGCTGTTACTACCGTAGGGGACTGATGTATACTCATAATACCATAGGGGGGCCGTACCCTGCTCTTAATATTATAGGGGGGGCAGGACTATGCTGATAATGATGTTGGGGGGCAGTTCCTTGTTTTTAATATAATATGGCATTGTAGTGTACTTTTTATATTTATGGATTTTACCCTTTACACTTTTACTTATTGGATTTTACTCTTAATATTGTAGGAGTCTGTACCCTGATCTAAATACTGTAGGGACTATCCTATACGTATCATACTGTAGAACTCTGTACTGTACTCAGTACTGTAGGGGGCTCTACCCTACTTACAATACTGTAGGGAAGTGTAGTGCACTCGTACTACGGCGGACTGTACAAGCATACTGTAGAAAGCTGTGCTGTAATAATATACAGATGGTACAGAGGAATGTACCCATATAGGAGTGCTCTAATATTGTTTATGGTTATGAAATGTCTTTAACATGTAGTGGAAGATTTGATGAATGTGTGAGACTAAGACTTTTTTTCAGGTTAACTGACCGCAAGCTGCCTAATCTATATTATCTGAGCCTATTGCTAATTTTTCATCCTCCAGCACATTTAGCTTGAAGGTTGTGACCGGAGTCGGGTTTGAAACTGTCTAGTTGGTAGGTGGTCTCTCTTGTCACTTTTTGGACTCACTCGGGTTGTATTTTTCATTAAAAGTACTTTTTCATGAAGGGAGAAACCGGTTGGGCATAAATATTCCATAAATATTAGAAAAAGTATTTTAATAAAATGTTGAGGGATATGTGTGTTGTCCAAAGTATATATTATCCATGGAGGGGTCGCACATTCAAGCTGCTCCTGTTTTTCTCGCTAAGCGGTCGGGGGACAGAATTTGAGATTGGCCAGTGAAATTCCCTGGCCTCTCCTCCGGGCCATGCTCCGTCAGCAACTCTGCTCCAAGCCGGCCGGGCTGTCATCGCCACAGTCCGGGGTTCCGTCCACAAGCCCCCAAGTTCCCCCCTCCCGTCTCTTGCCAGCGGGAGAACAATGGATCCTGCTAATCCAGGGATTTGCCTGCGGATTTGATATAGGTCGACGTTGCTGGTCGGCTGCTTGTTTTGTTAAAAACATCTCCTGTCCCCTCATTCCCTGATTTTGCCCTGACCCCCCCCCTCCCCTTTGTTCTTTTTACGAATGGCCTGAGAATGGATTCCTGGAGGTGTTGCACGTCCAATTAAACTCTTACTTGTCTCTGACAGCCCACCCCCGGGGACCTTGAGGTTCCCAGCCTTCGGATTGTGCGACTTCCCCATTAACATGACTGAAAAGCCCCACACACACCACACAATGACCCAGGGGGCGGGGTCAGAAGTCAGAGGTCACGCTCGCGAGGTCGGAAAGGGGGTCGCTCAGGTCTGTGTCTGCTAAACGCGTAATCTTCCTGAGATTCAGTGGGTGTCCCCCACCTCCTGTCATTTCGCTGTGATTTCCCTGCCTAGGGAGATGGTTTGTTTTGGATGAACCTTTTCTCTCTGCTCAATGCTCTACTTTCAGAGGATTAATGAACAACATTTATAACATCCCCTACAGCTCCCTCCCTGCCCCACACAGTCACACACACTCTCACGCTCTCACTCACACACACTCGCATACAGACACACTCATAAAGAGGGAAATGAAGCTATAGACACACCACACGCGGACTCTCACACTGACACCCTTAGCGCACACACATTGTCATTCTCTCTTCATCAGCAGCCAATTCAGATGTCTGACTAGTTGGTACCAAGCCCTAATTAAAGTGCCCCCTCCAGCTATCTTTCAGCAAGCTGTTACGGTGTGAATTACCCTCCCTGGCACGATTAGGTCTGGCTGGCACTGAAACCGCTCCTCGCTCATGCGCCGTTGTTACCAGAGGCATGCATCACGGGTAAGGCAGGGGCCGGAATCTCTCAGCTCAAGTGTAACCAGTGTCCGTTTTTTCCCCATGTACCGATGTGCTGTACAGGGGTTTGAGGTGGTGATTTTTAGATCGCTACGAGAGTTAAAAAATCGATGTTTAGATCTCAGCTTAAACATAGGTTACTGCAACTACGTCGGTCACCTTTGTTACTGCACATGCATGCTGTTAAAGGTCTGACGTCCGCGGGTTTGGCACGGTGCTGCTTTACCAACGCCATCGCAGTTTAAACACAACATCTGAGCAGACGTCGGGTTTTATAAAGCAAGCAGACACCTAGACACGAATCTGGCAATCTGCAGGATATGCTGCGGTATAATATTGTGGCAATAACACTGACGTTAACATGCATCTTTCCCAGCACCCAAAAACTGGACAACCACAAACCCTCAGCCACGCGTGCAATGTGACAACCCTCGACACAACTTTAAACAACAGCCCAGTAAAAGATAGTCTTTATTAACAGTGTAACGGTTCAATAAATTCACAGTTGCATTTCCTGTACAACAGGGAAACCGTGTTTGTTTTAAAGTTTAAAATTGTGAGCACAAGCTGTAAAAAAATTATAAACCACTTTTGTCCATCAGTGTGTCTGAATAAGAAAATCTAAGAGACGCCCATTTGCACAATTAAAATATATATATGTAAAATAAATAATTTGAAAATAAGATTGCCTCAAGGGCATAGGAGAGATTTTAATGTTAGTATTTAAAATACAACGATCTGTTTACTGGGGGTATGTATGAAACCAAATTAAATATTGGGTGGGTGGGGGGGGGGTCCACATCCCCCTGGTTCCTGTGTCTCTGGAGTGCATCATAATAGTAATCTCATGTTCATGCCCACTATAGTCGCATATCTGTAGCAATAAACATTGTTACGGCCCTAGTTTTTTGTTTTATTTAGCCTGGTCTGAGTGAGGGAGAGTGAGGCTTTTTACGCTTTGCCCCCACGTGCGCGCACACTGATGTCGTCATCTTATCGAAGGAAGCACATTGGATATGTTTCCAAAAACATTCGAGTTAGATATAAAATAAGAAAGTCTTGGTCTTTCTCCTTCTGGTGTTGGTGTAATTTATTGGGAAAACAAATTGTTCCCAGACTACTCATTTAAGCGATGTGGCCTCTTTAAGCTTTTCAGAACTAGCTGTAACGAGAGCTCAGCTACCATTGTTGTAATGTTTGTCGCATGAAATTTAACTTTGAACTTACGTTTTGCTCATATCAAAAACCTTATTCGTTGATTTCATTGTGCATTTGGACCGAAAATGAGGTATCCGAAAGGTACATGACGAATACCGTTGCAGCACTTGTCTATACTTTAAATATAGACTTAAAATATAGTTCGGCAAAATATAAAAACAAATTTTGATATTACATGGAATCAGGAGTTCTCCATTTCCCAGTCCTAGTTGGACGTGCTGGACCATGTTTCCTCTTCCATGCTTCTGCTACGCTGTTTCACCTCATCTTCATGCTGCTGACCAGCCTGTGGGATGCAGGACTGCAGTATGGCAGGTTGCGTCTGTGGCGTCTGAGCACACACTAGTGTGCTGCAACACGTGTAGACTTTCAAAAGCTTTGTAGGTTTTTTTTCTCACCCATTAGCTGGTTGCGAAAGTGGTCCCTGACTATACAGCACTGGACATGCTGACTTAATAACTACAGTGCTAATGTTCTTATAGGGGCTTACAGGACGTCCTGCACAAAAGTTAATATTATCTTAAGTGTGCTGCTTGGAGCTAAACCCCCATCTTTCACAATTACAGTAGGCTTCTACTGTACAGGCCTTGTGACTGGACTCTTCCTTATAGAAAAAAGCACTCTACCACACAGGTTTCCACATGAAGCAAAGAACTGTGATATGTATAGAGACATCAGGACTATGATTGAGACTTGGGGTAGCACTCATTATTGTGTATTTATAACTTAAATGGAGTGAATCTAGCAGCAACCTACACAACTGGTTGACATGGTGCCCCAGGACCATCTAATCTAGGTGGGAGACAGTACCAAACCTTAGCTAATGAGGCCTGGCTCTGGAACCTGGATTGATGACCCGACCAGCATGGGGCCGGGAGAGTGACCCTCCACCCCCCAGGATTAATCACATCTGCTGATCAGGGCCCTAATTCCACTCCATTTCGCATGTAGGGCTTGCCTTGACAGAATTCTGCTAATTGGATGTCTGCGTTGATCATGTGATCATTGTGTTGTTTTTTTTTTTAAAACCATGTTTTAGACCTCAGTATTAGAAATGTAGATCAAAGCAGTGATGACAATGTCATCTACTCTGTCTTAACAACGGCTGTTTGTAGAGTTGGAAGGTATGGAGTTTATGCCAATAAAGCAGTATTTAGCTAAAGCCAAAGGGTGCAGGGAACAATTTCAAGATCCTTATCCTGGATGTGTGAATTTCTTCTGTAATCTTCTGGACAGGAAGGTCCACATTAGCCTCTAAGTAGATTTAGCCTTCAGGTATGTCTTTTGTGTGGTTGGATTAGGCAACTGTTACAAGAAATACTGACCTTGACCTTCCTGTTTCCCTTAGGTCAGAGAACTAGATGGAATTCCTCTTATCCTGGACAACTGTTGCATTGATAGCAACAACCCCTGTATCCTTGGCTCTGGGGGGTGTAGTCACTCATAGTGATTAAGGATGCTGGGTCGCTGTGAGTATGGAGGTTAAGTGAGTGCACCCAAACTTAGGTTCCCAGGAAGGCTTTTTGGTGGACCTGCCTTTGAATGTCAGCTACAAAACTACTTGTAAATCCAAGGTAAGTTTTGGTTACAACAAAATCTTTAAAAAACTCTTAGATACATTTGCAGATCCTGGAACACTTAGGCACCCTGATAATATGCCGCAGCTCACTTGTTCATGCTTATCGTCGTTCCGATTTACCTGTGGGGTGTAATGCACTGGTGTCTCTTTTGCCCTTGGAGTTCCTCAGACAATCTTCGACTTTAAAACATGTATGTTTCAGCACGAAGCGGCATCGCCCTCACATTCCTCATAGCTTTAGGCACAAACATGACACTATGAGCGATCCCCCAATCACACCATGCCCCATTGGGCTTATCTATCATTGTCATATGAATGCATCCTGAAATGGAATGCTTCCCTCTGCCAGCAGATATGCCCCATGGACCTCACTACTAAGTTCCGACAGGATGCGTCGAAGTAAACATGTTGCATCATGGAGAGTGTGTTCTTCCTCACCTGGCGGCTTTGAGGGGGTTGCATGCTCCAGTCACGCACATTACAGCATGGTGTTGATACGACATCTGCTTAAACCTGTGATTTGATGATGACCATAGGTCTCACCGCATCTTAGCTGTAAAATAGAAAGGGTTCGTATAGTGTAATTAATATGTGCATGACTATAAATTCATATAGCACTTAAAAGTAACTGAAAGACCTGATGGTGACATTCTCTGAGAAGGAGATTGAGATGAGATAACTCGTCTTAAAACCGTATTTAATGACCTGGTAGGTGTTTCTTCATTTCTTCATTTTGAAGTCATCAAGGCTCTTGCAGGTCTTGTAGTATCATGGAGTTGATGCCAGTGAAGAAGCTAACTTTTTGTAAACCTCTTCTCACTGTTCCTTCTTAATACTTCATGAAGTTGCACACACAAGGTTCATTTTCTGACAAGCAAAGCATTTTTTGTATGCACGTGTTAGGCTGTGGCTGAGTGTGTTGGCTGTGTTCTGAATGCATGCGTAAGGAGCAAGCACATGAATCATTGTCACATGGGTGCCGATCAGCTTGGTTAGCTTTTCTGTATTCCAGTGGTACTCGAAGAAGTCAAATTAAAACAACATCATGCTAAGCTCTATTTCCTGAAGTTTGACGGCAAACAGGGAATCTGAAAGGATTCTTCCATCCATCTCTAATTTTGTGTTTGTTTGCATAGATAATTAACCTTACTCCACTGGAAATGTGGACTCATCCCTCTGCCCTAAGGCTTTATTTTTTTTGTTTATATGTTTTCCATCTCGGTCTAGAACTGTAGGCTTTGGTGGGTTGGTTGATCTGAATGTGAGTCCCTGCAGTTTCTCTCTGCATGCAATCAGATGCTCAGCTATCAGTTACATCGAGTAGACTGCTCACTTGCAGTTTTACAACGAGTGACTTCCTAGTGCTGAAGTGAGAGTCATTTTGGGGTGACTGATAACTTTGACTTAATCAAAGTCTGTTGCCTTTTGGAGAACCAAAGACAGAATGAATCATGTAAGAAGGGAAAGCTTGAGAGACTCGTCATCCGGCAAAACATTTAACAGTAATGGTGATCCTGCTGAACAGATTTGAAGCATGTTCCAGGCTGACGGTCAAACCAGATGACACAGAGTTCCACTCTGGTCAGTTATACTCCTGAACCCTGTAAGGAGTGGGTTTCATTGAGGTGAAGGCTGGGCAATGAAGCTCTCTGAATCTGAAGTCAATTGGTAATTCCAACATTTTTAGTATTGCTATTATAATGACATAAAATACCTGTAATATTTTAGACATAAACATCTTTAAGTCCCAGACACGCTCAGGTAGATTTGGCAAACAAGCCCATAGATTTTTCTGTAAAACGAACTCTGTATCCTATGGCTGTGTTGCTTTTTAAGCATGTGAATGAAGTACTGAAGAAGAAGATTGTGTATCTCAAGTCTTAAATATATGTAGAGATGTTAGTAGAATAACAGGAGCAGGGGAATCAAAGATGTACATGGCATGACCACAGCCTCATTAACCAGATTAACTTCACCTGTTATTTCCAGTTATCAGGGAGTTTCTTGTATAGGTACTTATTAATTGATGCATTAAATGTAACTGGGGTACAGATTCAATGAAGGACTAGATGTTACAATCCCTGATGTTTTCTTTGCTTCTAATGGGGGAATCTTGAGGGATGGCTGCTACAAGAGATGGCAGCTAAGAGGTTTTACTAGCGGGACACATCATCAGTTGTGTGGCTCAGCTTCACAGGGTGTTTCAGCCATTCATCACGAGACACCCTCTGCTGAGGCAGGCCCACCACAGGTTGATCAAGCCTGGGCGTCTGTCTCGCGGTTAGCTGTTCGCTTTGGCTGCTCATGTGATGTCACTCCTCTTCAGCCACAGCCAGTGACTGGTCCTCTCGGCGATGTTGGCCAGTTCTCTAATAGCCTGTCGATGAGCCTGTCCCCTGACTCCAACCTCCCTAAGGAGCTTCGCTGTTGTGCTGGCAACGAAGCCCCTGCACCCCACCTCCACCGGGCACACCTTGATCTTCCAGCCTCTGTCCTCTGCCTCAGTCGGCATACCGCAGCTTCTTATGTTCAAAGGCTTCCTCGATGGCATCCTCCCACGGTACCGTCAGCTCGATGACGTAAGCAAGGTTTTTGAGAGTTAGACCAAAGGACGAAGTCTGGTCGCAGAGTAGTTATTACAATCTCTGGGGGGAAGAAAAGCCTCTGGTCCAAGTCAGCTTGCATCTGCCAGTCCCTGGTTACATTCAGTGGTCCCAGGTCCAGGGTTGAAGGGCTAGCCCTCCACTTGTCCCCCTCCTGGACAAATGCTGGTGGGTGCTGACGCCTGTCCTGATTAGTGAAAGGTTGGGTGTTGATGGATGCCCTCTTATGCTCAATTTTCTCAGCTAGACACCTGTGTCTCCATGTATGTCTGCCTTGAGTGAGGCTGGTACAAAAATACCATCTGCTAAATCTCTTTTTATGCTCTTCCAAGTTAGCATCAGTGCTTGTGGTCAACCAATCGGCATTCTATGGCAGTAAGCACCTCCTAACTATTTTGTGTTATAACAAAAAGTACCTAGTCAGGAGTAGGTCTTAAAAATGGGTTCTGGAACTACCTCCAATGAACCACAGTCAGGCCGAGTTCCTGCAGTATGAACATGACAAAAGTTTTTGGTTCCCAAAAAAAGGTTCTGTTTCCAGTAGTGTGACAACTCCTTATGCTTGTGTGAATTTATGTATGTGCGTACAAATGTGCGTGCGATTTATCGAAGCACGATCATCATTCATTTAGCCGCACAAATATCCCCATTACCGCATTGGGGATTTATTTTTACTCCCCCAGGGGCAGGTTACAGACATACCTGGATATGCCCAGGCAAGACAAGGTGATGAGACGGCATCCGCAGTGCACGGGGTACCACATGTGGGGCACACTTCCCGTAGAGTCTGGCCCATGTGCTGATCCCCTCGGGCGACCACTGTCAGTCGGAATGGGTGTGCTCCTTTTCGTGCACGATGCCATTAGTGGGGAAAAAGAGGTGTGTTCATTCTCACCAGCACCTGGGGCATAGCAGTGGAGTCGGGCTCTTAACTGGGTAAACACCTCGTAAAAACACTGATGGGCTGTGTGCGATTAACACTTTCCACACACTGTGGTATAGTTAAATTTAGGATCCTCTAAACCACTGTCAAGCTCAAGAACTACGGGCCACATCCGGCCCGCAGCACAATTCGTTATGTCCCACGAAAATGGTTTTAATATTGTTAAAAATGGACAGGGAGTAGGGTTGTATTGGTACACAAAATTCTCAGTAGAAACCTTGATTTTGGTATCATGATTTGGGTTTGGTTTGAGATTATTTAATGTCAGCATGTGTAAATAACAAAACCTAAGGGATGCTTATTTGCACATTGTAAAAATAAATATCAAATTAGTAAAAATTTAAAAATAAGACTGCATAATAGTAACCATAGTGAACTGATCTGGTCTCATATCTGCAGTGAAGCTCAGTCTGAATTTCATAGCAAAGGTGCTGTACAGTAAATGTCTAAGGGAAAAGGGGTGTTTCTGCCTTGCTACGGCCATGCAGACACTCGCATGTTGCTCTCTCAGATGAGTTAACATGTTGTATGTGTTTTCTGCAACATATCTCAGTCAACAGACAGTTTTGGTCTTATCAGCTACTTTCACTCCCATCTTGGTGCAATTTATTGGGAAACCATAATGTTCAATGACTAAGTGTAACAAGCTTTAGCTGTAACCAACTTGCAGCCACAATTATCTTCATGGTTTCCGTGTTGAACTTGTGAATTTCGGTTCCACCCGTCCTTCCACTTTCTATAACCACTTATCCAATTCAGGGTTGCAAGGCATCCAGAGCCTATGGGTGCAAGGCAGGGAACAACATAGGATGGGGTGCCAGCCCATCACAGGCCGACTCATACACCATTCAGTCACACTTGCAAACCTACAGTAACTAATTTGGTAACTGTAATTAACCTCTGCATGTTTTTGAGGGGAGAAACCAGAGTACACATGGAACCATGGTGGAGACTTGTACCATGGTCCTAGAGGAATGAGGCAACCGTACTAAAAACTGTGACAGACTGTGCCGCCTTGCTAGGTTCTGCTCATGTCAAGAAATGTAGCCATTGTGCATTTGAGCCAGAAATAATGTAACAAAATTGCACATGATGAAACTGAACATTGCACAATGAATACTTGTACCTTTACAGCCCTACCCAGGAAATGGGGCCCATCCTGTGAGAAGCTGCACTACACCTTTCCTCTTCCCTCCCCTTACTGACAAGTTCAAAGGCAGTGAGGAAGCATAAAACCAAGCAAAGAAAAACATGCTAGCAGAATGTGTATTTTATATATATATATAAAAAATTGAGGTTTGAACCTCAATTTTTTATTATTATTTGGTGCTTTATTGGTTTTAGGACATGTGATTAAGAATAGAACCTTCCTGGGAACTGTAAACATTCAAGATATGTCTATAAGTTGACAATCAGCACCTTCTCGCTGAAGTTGCCCTTTAATTCAAGATAATGTTTTGAAAGCAAAAGCTTCTAATTTCATTTTATTCTGGTAGTGGTTTCTGCAGCTTGCAGAAAAGAGGGCCAGTACTAAGGCACTCACTAGCCTGCTCCTCCATGCCTCAATCTGAATACAAGAGACCTGTTACAGTTGCATGACTTTACACTAGATGTCAGTGTGGGGTACTTGGCTCCCACGCGCAGGATACTAAGAGCCCCATGTTCACCCATCTAGACAGGCCTTCAGACCTCAGTCTCACCTGGCTTTTCTGGTCATTCTGACAAGATAATTGATGCTTGGATTTGGGTGCAGTTTTGAATTTACACCACTGTTTTGCAGGTCAGCTTGTATATACCGTTTTATATTTTAAGTGGTCAGCCATGTCAGAAGAAGGTACCATTGTCTCCTTAGCAATAATCGTCGATGGTGAAGATTTCTCAGCCCCATGCACGTACATTATGTGCTCCTGTCTGACTAAGCTGCAGAGATGCGCTCCTCGGGCAGTTTATTGCTTCATTGGGTGCTTCTTGGTTTCGTGGCTGCGGGTCATCAGAGGAAGACGAGATCATCACGAGACTAATCTCAAAGTGGTGCGTTGCATATTGATTTGGGACTAAGCTCACAGTGCCTGATCTCCCACGCTTAGCTTGTTCACCCAGCTTACATGCCCACACTCAGTCTGTCTGCCCGTTTTAGCAGTCATGAGAGTCTTGCTTTGAGTAGAACGGATCATTGTGGCAGGGGCCGGGCAGCCTGCCCCTGGGCCTCTCTCAGGGAGTTTGTTGTCATACATTTTCTGACAACCTGGCTACAGACGCTCCTAATTCTTCCTCATTGGGAGCGACAAAGCAGGCCGGAGGCATTAGCATGTATGAGAGCTCTCCACTCTGTTCTGATACGCCTCGCCTCACATAATGAGCGTGCGCAGGTCGCTCTCTGTGCTCTTTGGACTATGGTTTGTTCTAAGACCTTGGCCTCTCCTCACAAGTGTCCCTGCTGGGTCTCTGCTGGCCTTTGAGGCTGAACTTGCAGCCGTCTATGTGTGGCGATTGCACCATCAAAACATTCTGGCAGCATGCATCTGCCGGGTTCCTCTGTGGACTTGCTTGTGTGGCAAAGGACCAAACCGCTGATGGCGGTTTTGTAGTTGGTGGGGTTACCTGGGTAACCACAGGGGAGAGGCAGGTGTCGACACACTTAAAGGATGAAGGGGAGCAGCTCGATGGTCTGAAATTGCATCAGACTGATGGAACTGGACCTACGCTGATGCGATTTACATAGACAAACGTTTATGGACTGAGTCTTGGCAGAAGTGACTATCCAGACAGTGGTCGGCGTTTTGTGGTGCTATTACATGTGGAGTGTTGTAATCGTGTTTCTGAAGGAACCAGCATGGGTTTAATGATTTCTTTATCATTTGCGGCCCAGTATCCCCCAACCAGTTATGTGTATAATCCATTATTGTCCTAAAACTTCTCAGGAGAGGTAGCACGCCACAGCTTTATACCTCTGCTATTCCCAGAGATCGAGTTAATCCAGAACTTCCTGTGGCTGTTGCTTTGTGGTCTGGGCAGAGAATGGCAGTGATCATAATATTAGGTGTGTTATTTCACTCTGTTCATATTCTCCTTGGAAACAGACCAGGAGCCCTAAATGATTATGAGAAATTCATCCATGCAGGGAATACTGGATTTTTTTTTGAGTCTGAGTCCCATGTAATGTAGAAAATTCCAGCATTCATGGTAGAGGAGTCCTCTTTAACTGCTTTCTGGTGGATAGTACATTTTGTGTCCAATAGCGGAACGCCACAGTAAACCCATGAAGAGCTAGGGAGATGACATCATTGTTGGGGGGGGGGGGGGGGGGCCGCGCGGGGGGGGGGGGGGGGGGGGGGGGGGGGGGGGGGGGGGGGGGGGGGGGGGGGGGGGGGG
>JAODKN010000063.1:29407206-29417826 GCA_026774425.1 Petrocephalus zakoni
AACTTTTTTTGTGTTGTTTTTTAATTTTTTTGTCCATTCCCGCACCCCAACTTTAACCCAATCACCTGCTGGGGTTTGGACACCATTTAACCCCCCCCCCCCCCCCCGCCGGTTGTTCTCTGTGTGGCCCTGGGGCTCACTGCCTTCTCCTTTGCCCTCAGACCGTCTGGCAAGCTTCCACCTTGGATATGCAAGCATTCAGCCTAGCCAGCCAAACACAAGACCCCGTTGTAATGTCCCGCAGTTAATCCAGGAGATCAATAGCCTGAGTTTCCTTAATCAAAGCTGCTTCCCACACCCACAGCCCCCGTTGCCTTCGGTTACCATTCCCCTGGCTCTTGTCCTTTTCATTTGTCATCCCTGCTACACAGGGGATTATGGTCTGAATGAACTCATTTATTAGACTTGTGTAATGTTTAACCAGGATCCGCGACATTAGCACTAATGACACAGATGAGAGGTCCCTGTGGATGGCACACCTGTGATAGTGTCTTCACAGCTACCGCTTGGACAGCCTTTGCTCACCCGTAGACCCTGTGCCACCCCACAAAGGATTGGCAATGTGTGGGAACAAGCACACTGATTGGCTGAGGCCTGATCAGGTGGGTGAGCCAGGTTCATCGGCCTCTGCTTTGAGCTCCTGTGGGGCACACAAAACCTCCAGCTTGTGGGAGTGGAAGTCTTGTGGCCATGGATAGGTGTCTTGAATAATGGGGCTCATTTCCTCAGGATCAGTCCTAATAATGTTTCTTAATTGGATAATTTACTTAATATTTTTTTATTTGAGTGGTGTGCTCTGTTGCATCCTTAGATCATTCGCTTATGAAACAGCATTCTTTAGAGTTAACTCTGTAATAAGTTAGAAAACGTTCTCAGACTAAGTCAGCTTTAGGTATTTAGGGTTTAATTCTGTTTTTAAGATGTGTCTTCCAAAAGATGAAGTTTTTCAAATTCCTTGAAAGACTAGGGAGGCAGAGGTGGATTCAACGGTGACATCATTATGAATGATGTGTATCGAAATGATAAAGTATTGGTGGAAAAGGTGGGCAGTATGTTGGGTTTGCTTTAGTCTATAATGGCTTGTGTACCACTGAGTGTGGAGAAGACCTGTTGCAGGGGTCATCCACACACATTCAGTTCTTTCCTTGGTGAAAGAAGTACAGCCCCCTGGGGAGGGGAGGGTCAATGAGGTGAGCAGGCCCACAGAGGTCTATCTGAGAACTGGATTTATCTAGAAATATAGTAGCAGCAGGCCAGTTGTAGGGGCCTCACCCCTTATCACACAAAGTTGGGAGCACCAGGGTCAACTTCCTGTGGGCGTGTCTGTTATGGAAGATGGTGGGGGCGGGGGTTACCTGCTTAGATTGATGCTCATAGCATTGGCTGTTAAATTGCAAAACAATGATGAATGTTTTAAAAGCTCTGGAAAGACCTCATGCACCCAGCCAAGAGACAGCATCCCAGATTTTTAAACGTTATGTGTCCGGTTATTAAAAAACTTGACGAAATGTTGCCAAACATCTGTCTGAAGGTGTTTGAAGTAGAAAATAGATAATATTTACATAAAGCTGCTTCGGGACAGGCTTGTTCAGATAATGGGTATATTTTATGTCACTTCCTGTAGTTAGGGCAGTGGTGGTATAAACAGTGTTGTTAGGCTACTTTGCATGTGTGGCTGCAATGATTTGATGCCATACCCAAAAAAGGCATAGATTAAAAGATAAGGGTTCGTAACAGCCAGTGTCTTCCCGGGCCTGAGGTCTTGTCCAGGGAACAGACTCCATCCTCCTTCTCACCTATGTTTGTATCTGTTCGGCTGTAAGGTTTTAATGGATTTTAAAAGAACAAGGCTCTATTTCACCATAACCTCAACAAAGTACAGTTGAGTGCAAGATTTTGCTGATGCATTATGGGAAACGGCTTTGACCCTTCGGTGTTTTTCAGTGTGGTCATTGCCCTCCATGTATGCGTGGTTTTGGGAATTAATCTCATGTCTGTTGTGCTTTCCTGCAGGCTCCACATGAGCTTCATTCTTAGCGTTTAACCGTCATAATCTACAATTATGCAGAGGTCCAGTTTTTACTGCTGGCCAACCAACAGACACCCTGGGGTTTTCTTCTGTTCAGAGTCAGTCCCCGTGAGATGCTGGCCTGTAGATCCAAAATGTTCTTCACAGAGCCAAATTCATCCTTGGTGGGGGCGAGGGTGGTGGGGGGGGACATAAACACAGTAATTCCAGGTGTTGCACAACTCGCTTATCAGTGATAAGCGCCCAACAATCCCAGCCCCGTGGGATTGATTCCAGCAGGAGTTTGCCTCCTCCCAGAGGAAACCCATGTTGATGCAGCCTTGTATGTTTTGGGCCTAATCTTTGAGAAACAGCACAGACTATGACTTGAATCCTAAGTGGCACTTTAAATGAAAAGTGGATTTCTCTCCACATTAAGGAATGTTAGTAAAAGGAGATTTTTTTTCCCTGGGCCTTGTGGTCTGGATATGTTGGCTTGGGCCTCACTGTGCTGTTTCTACCAGAATATCTGTGACTAATCACTTCCCCGGACTCTGCTGAAGCAGGAATCATGTACTAAATGCTACTTATTAATATTTTATTAGCTCACGGAGCACTCACACTCAGGTGGGAGTTAATACTTTGTGTCATTGGATGTTTCTATATTTGATATTCAGAATATGATTGTGACATATTGCATTTAACTTCTTGTGTGTTGTGTGTAATTTCTCAGTTAAGTAAAGCTTATCAACGGTGGCCTTTGCCCTTTGACCTGCGAGGATGCTAATAGGAGTTTGCAGAGGGTTGTCTGTCACATGTGTCCGTTCTCTATCACAGGGGTCACAACACCAGCTGTGTATCAAGGGGTTCGGTGTGTGGTGTTTTCACTTGCACCAGGGAGGGGCAGACGAGGGGCGAGACTGGGAGCCTGAGGGGCTTTTTAGATTCCTGGTTGTACAGTGAGCTAATTAAAGGCAGCCCGCATTTACTGGGACGGGGGCTGCTTTGTGTGAAGAGACCTGTTGCTGACAGATGGATGTCAAGCCTCAAAGACAAAACATACGGGATTTTTTTTAGAAGAGGACTATTGCTAATATTTAGTAAGTAGAAAGTTTAGTGAACTGAACAAAAAAAAACAGAATTTAGATATTATTACTTTTTTACTGAAACAGAAAGGCACATGTATATGTATATATTATTTTACCCTAATCTGAATGTGCTGGTTTCTCTGTAGCTGTTGAGGGGTGTGTTTGAGCACGGATGTGACAGCTGACTGCATGATTATGGATTACCGGCTTTACCCCCTTTCAGTCAGCTCCGGTGTTATTTTAATGAGATTCCCCATGTGAGTTATACTCTGAGACCCATTCGCAGTTCTGTTTTGACTCACACCTCCCTTCCGTAAGCTTCGGCCTGCTAAACACCCTGTCTGTTGAGCTGTGGGCTCCCGGCCCAGGGAACGTTTCAGGTTTTAAGAAACCGGCTCTGAGTTTCGCGATGTCGTCGGGGATTTGGGAGAGTTTCAAAACAGATCCCACTCTCTCTCTATGGCTTCTCCTCCCAGTCTTAAAAGATTATCTGCCGTTTCTTGGCTGAGGGCCTCGTTTCCAAGGTGCTCCCTGAAGTGAGGCCATCGTTTAAAGCTTTCAGACCCCCGTCCCCCCCCGTCCCCCTTTGGGTCTCCACTCCTGGGCACTCTGCTCTGTTTCTTAACAAAAGGAAGGGTCCCAGCGGCATTCACACTCCCTGCACGAGGGGTCAGCCCTTGCGAGGATTTGGGTCGGTGTTAAAAAGCTGTCCAAGCCAACGGTCGCCAGAATTTGCACAGATTTTCTCCCATCAAGTCTGTGTGGTGGTTCCTTTGGGCTCATCCTTTATGCAGATTTGCAACAAATAGGCCCCCTGTTCTTATTGAGGTCGCTATGGGAACATCAGAAGCTCGTCCGAGAAGGGAAGCTTAGTGCACAATAATGGTGCTTATAGAGTTGCTGGGATTAGGTGGTTTAAAACATGTTTAATTTCACCTCTGCGGGCAGTGCAATGAGAGGGTAATGGGAATATTAGCTTGCACTCATTTTAATCCCCTGTAGTACTTCAGTTTTGCCAGGCTGGCAGGGGGTAGGATGGACGGGGTGTGTTAACAAGACAACTCATGTAATATTCATAAGGCTCACTGTGACCTGAAACTCAACCTAGAACAGGGCTGTTAAGGGTACCGGTGCCTTCGGTCTAGATCAGTGGTGGAATTAATGGGTTATATACAGTTTTATTCAGATTTTATTCAGAGCCTGTCTGCCAATATAGAGACTGATGCAGCTTGGAGCTGGACGGTGTGGGACCCCTGACCCCCTAGCCCCCAAGGTTTCAGTGAGACTCCCTCACTGCCCAGTTCCAAGTGGGAACCTGATCCAGTGATCCAGTCGAATCTGGGCCGTCTTTAATGGTTTCTGTGGAATGCTGCCAAGGGTCTTGCAGCTCCCTTCCTCTTTCCTCCTGGGGGCCCATTACCTCTGACATGTGGTGGATGGAAGCGGCCCATCCTTGGTTGTGCTCCATGGCATACTCAAACTGGCACTCTTCATTGATCTAGACCCGCCAGGAAAGAGTCACATGTGACATACTTACTTAGAACCTCCTCTCTCGGTCACCTGTACTATCATTATGACCTGCAGACAGCTCTGATAGATCTGGTACCTATGCAGACTACCTGTATTACCCGCTGCTTGGTTGATGTGGTCCACCTGCTTAGTCCTACTGGATCTCAAGGCAGTACTGCCTGTAAAGATTCCTGCTTCCACTCTGTTTTCCTTCCTAATCCTGATCTCACTGGGGGATTCCAGTCCAAGTTAATACAGTGCCTTCGCAAAGAGTACAAGATGGAGAGGCAAGTGGGGAGGAGTGATCCTGGAATGCAGGGGAGTCGTCAGCAATTTGCTCAACTTGGTCTGTCAGAGTCATTGTGTTGGACGGACCTGTCCTCCCCAGACCGTCGCAAGTGTTTATTCCTCTCATGCGGTGATCTCCGATAGGCTCCGAAAAGAGAAAGGTTTGTTTATCTTTCCCCCCTCTTTCCCTCTTTCCTGGACTCTCAGCCCTTTTTTGTGAATAAAATTGACCGTGTGACAAAACATTCTGCGTAGCCCATAATTTGAAGATAGAAGAAAACAACATGAGATGTGTTGTTGACAGGATTTTTCATGGCTTGTGTTCAGAGGTATTTAGGTCTGAAAGAACCATTTGTTTTGTCTTTGGCTCTAGTAGAAGCAACAGATTTATGTCCAGCTACAATAAGGATTAGTATGTTTTCCAGGCAATTCTGTAGCGGAGAGGGTTCAACTGGTGTATTTTTTTCAATATGGCTCCCTGCTTACACCTTGTAATATGGCTTTGAGTTCTTTGTTTTCTTAAGCTGTGAGGTGCTTTCCCTTTGAGAGATCTGTAGTGTTTTCCCTCCCTGAACCTGACTCTGGGTCCTCATGAGCTCGGTTTCCTGCCTCAGGCCGAAAGGTTTATCATCTGAGTCACAAAACCTTTAGTCCAAGGGACGCCACCAGACATCCCACCCAACCAGTAACCTTCCAAGGGCCCTCAGAATACCACACTCACTATACTGTGAAGGTCCATGTCCTTCCAAGTCTGGCCAGACCATCACGGAGAAGGTCAGAATGTCTCATGGAGGTACGTGGTCAGGTTGCCTTGCGTGTCACAGACGACATCCTCATTCACTGTGTGGGATGACCGTCCTCATATTGGGTCGCAGAACATCACAGAGAAGTGTGGTCAGGACAGGTCTGGTCCCACTGCTGTGGCCTGTCTGTTGCTCCCCTCCACGTCACAGTTTGCTGAGAATGTCAAGGGGAAGCGTGGTCAGAAGCCAGCAGAGAAGGCCTAGCTGGCCCACTGGGCCCACAAGCCGTGTGACTCACCCCTGCTGCTTTGTTTAAACTCTGTCTCATTGGTTAGTCACCAGCTAAACCAACATCTCGATTTCCCTCTGACGCCTTGGCCGGCTCAGCCCAAGGCTCCCCTTGGCCGCGGGTGGGCGGAGCCTTTGTTAGGGAACGGGTCAGCAGAGCAGTCTGCCCACGAGGCCGGTGCAGGAACACTGGGGGTGGGGGGTAGTAAAGGAGGGAAAGAGCCAGATTTCATTGTCTTTCTGGAGAGCCGAGCCTGCTTCAAAGTTGCACTAATGTTCACTTTAATGTGAACATAAACCTGGTGTCATGTGACCTGGGCATCACCTGCATTTCCTTGACTGCAGATATCCGCAGTCATCAGCCAATGGGCTGTCTTCGCCATCCGCATTCTCCTAGAGAACAACCAGGAGAACCAGGCGGTAGTTCGGGCTATGGAGCGGCGGGGGGTGGCCGATGACTCGGCCCTGCGGGACATGGGCTTCCGGCTGGAGGAGCGAGACGGCAGCGTGTTGCTGAAGCCCATCCACAAGGAGCCGTGATGGACAGCGAGAGGCTTCACTCCAGGCCCATGCCTTCAACTACTGTAAATAATGCTGCTTCACAGACTAAATAAAAACTAAAAACATTAATCTGTCGCCTGTTTATTCACCCAGAGAGAAACGTATGGTATTTTTTATATTTGCTCTTCATGGTTTAGTCATTTGCCATTTTGTGACCTCCGTTTGAAGGTTAAATCCATTTTGAGGACCGTCGTCTTCACCACTCCCTTACAGCTGATGGTTCCCCTTTGCTGTGGAGTCACCATCTACCACGTTCCCCTTTTACATTGTCCATTAATTTACACCAGGCCACGGGCCTGAAAAAAATCCGTTAGGGACATGGTGTGAAGGCCTTGCCGTAACACAGACGCATTAATCCCAATTTCAGACTGCTGCTGGAATGCTTCAGACCTACACCCACATTCAGAAATGGAGCCCGTGGTGAGGGACGGGGCTCCAACCAGCTTTGGAAGCGTGCAAGCATCAACTTTTTACATTTACTTAGACTGCATTAAGCAGTGCCCTGGGTCTCCGACGCGCCAGGGTCGAGCTCGATATTCCAGCATTGGTAAAACGCCACGTCCCGTCCGACTGTCTTCATGGGAAACGTTTTCTCGTTATTCAGATGGTCCTTGTTTTGAATCACATGCCATCTTTTCATTCCTCACCAGCTCGCGTTTCCCCCATAAAACAACGTTTTGTTTTTGCCCTTTGTTCCTAAAGCATGCGCCTCTTAATCCTCCTATTAATTCTCCACCGCTGGAACAGTTTGGCAGGGCCTCAATTGTCTTTGGCCCCTTGTGAGTTGTGTTTTTCCTCATGCTACAGATGAAGTGGAATTTTGCTACAGCTAGCTGATTATAAATTTCTTTTTTAGATTTCAACACCCCCCACCCAGTCACAACGCAAGTATCCACCAGTACTGTGAAATGCAATACAGAAAATCTTGAGATAATTAGATTTCGTCCTGTCTTTCTGTATAATATCAGGACTCTGTCTACTGTGTGGGATGATTTTTCTTGTCTTTATTTGACAAAAAAACCAATACTTGCTCTTGAGGTAAATGTTATGTAATTTAATAGTTATGATGAATAATTAATATTCACATTATTTACAGATTTTTGCTTCTGGAAAAAAACAGTTTTGAGTAAACAGTTTTAATTGAAATTCTAGCATTTGAGCATGGGACATTATAAACAAGCTCACAGCACGTTCTGGTCACCCTTTTTTTTCCTACCTCAGACTTTCCATGTTGTAATACTCCTCTCTCCACTTGCGGCACTGACTCTGGATCAGCAGATCTGTCCCGAAGGGTTAAATCTGCCTCCTCCATGTAAGAACAGTGCCGGTGTAATTCAGGGTAGCACAGTCAATGGGTTTTGTGGAGCCCAGAAATGGGGTAATGGTGTGCGCTTTGGGCATAGGGGCCCGGAGGGGGTGCAAGGCTTTCAGGCCGAAAGCACGCTGATGGGCTGTATTGTCTCACAGCCTGTGCCTCTACTGGGAGGTTTAATCCCCCCCCCCCCAGAACACAACGGCACCTCTGTCTTCTTCTGAAGAGACTTCCATTATGAAAAGGTTTGGGGTTGGGGGGGGGGGGAGTGGTCCGGGGGGATAATCCCAAACTTGGTCCTTCGTTAAAGAAACCCCCCCCATCGGACTCCGGTCCTCCAGAGCTTTGACCGTTATGGCTAATTGTGCCCCTCATGAACACCAAAGCCCCTACCACCACGGTGTCTCTCCACAAATAGGAACTAGAAGTGTAACGCCGCCCTCGCTCAGGTCGGAGCCAGCAGCGATCCGGATGGGTCCTGCAGGCGTTCTGGATGGGTCCCGCAGGTGATCTGCATGGGCCCCGCAGGCGATCCAGATGGGCCCCGCAAGCATTCTGGATGGGTCCTGCAGGCCTTCCGGATGGGCCCCGCAGGCAATCTGCATGGGCCCTGCAGGCGATCCGGATGGGCCTCGCAGGCGTTCTGGATAGGTCCTGCAGGCGTTCCGGATGGGTCCCGCAGGCGATCTGCATGGGCCCCGCAGGCGTGGCACTGTCCGCCGAGAGCACTACACTAATCCCCTCTGCCTGCTTTTTCCACATGAAGTCTTAGAAGTTTAATGGTTTGTGTTGTGAGATTGAAATAGATTTAAAACATGCGCTGGTTTAATGATGCGTCTCCCTGCTTTGGCAGAGGGTGACTGAAATGGTCTTGGCCCGGGAGATCGGATGCCTCGTGGGACACCTTTAGGAAAAGAAAGCCTCCGGTGACCCCTGGAGTGACGGGGAAGGATCTGGCACCAGTGAGGTGACGTGTCACCTGCACGTGATCACCTGACCTGAAAGAGAAAGCAGAATGACGGCGGTCTGGGGGGCAGGAGCAGCCAGTGTCTGCTTCGCATGGGTTATGTCTGGAGCTGACAGTTATGTGTGCCGTTTCACAATATTAACGTATGAGGTCATTTCCAGAGTTTCGGTCAAGAGCGGTTTTTATCCCACAATATATAGACTTTAAAGTGAGGCGCCCAGCAGGACGGAGTGGAGACGACTGTCGTCAGTAACGTCTCCCCAGTCTAGAAACTATAACTAAATGAGTAAAGTAAAGTAAAAACTAGTAAAGTATTGCTTCAGAAAATAACTAATGTACAGTAAGAAACAAATGTCAAATACATTCTGTTCCAGTTTTTAAGTACAATTTACAGTACAAGGTCTCGTATCTAACCATGGCAAGACCAAGGCACTGCCAGATAGGTAAATGTTTCTCTTGACAAACACTGAATTGTAACATTAATCTTCATACTGATATTTTAGAATTGTTAGTTACTTGAATGCTGAGACCCTTTACTGTCACTGTGTACTGTTTACATGTACATTTTGAGGAGGTTATTACGTAATGTGCCCTGTGTAGTTGTGTAGGATTCTCTAAAGATCAGACATAAAAAATATCCCTGCAAACCATATGGAAATATATCTTTGAGATAAAAACTAATAAAACCACACTGAAAACTAACCTCAAATAAAAGTTAATCAAACTTAAGTATCAGGGACAGATGAGCCTCGGTGGCATCATTCTGAGTGCCGTTATAGTCTGAGTACATTAACGATGGACGCTATTTAAAGGGGAAGCTCTGATCATTTCTGTCTATTAATAAAAAGCAGGGTCTTGTTAAAATTTATTCAGTTATAGTACGGTGATATAAGAGCGGGCCACTGGAAGTGGCCTTGTTATGAATAAAATGAGGCCAGAAGTGTAAAAGTGTAAAAATCATCTCACACTGGCCGTGCTCAAGGCCGGGCTGATGACGTCAAATCCATCTGGCAGACATTTTTTATTTGGTGCTCAGCCAGTGACTGAGATGGCAAACTGTCCGGCCCGCTCCTCTGGTGACAGCAGCTTTCCTCCCTCCCCCGGTGGAGTATTTATACTTGCTCTGCAGTTTGCCGCTGATCCAACTTTTCCTTTTTCTTGTCACTCCTCCCGTGACACACAGCGGCCCAGAAAAGACTGCCGGGTCCCACGCCTCCCCCCGATGGCCCGTATCAGGAAAAATCGTTACTCTGCGGAGTGGAGGTTTGTGTGGACGCGGTCCGCCCTCTGCGCCGGGCACTGCGTGCTTGCTAGCCAGCCCCGCGCCGCCCTGCTAATCCTTTCCACCCCGGGCTGTAAGTGACAGCCACTTCCTGTGGCTGCTTGAGCTGGTTCTGCCCACATCGCGGTAGGAAACCCCACCCCTGGGCTTTCACTGTGCCTGAGGACCTGGGGGGTGGGATTGGGGGTTGGGGGACATTTTCTTACTGTATCCAGCCCCAGCTTAGGCCTGACCCATTTCCTCTCCGGACCTCAGGTCAGGCATCCTTCTGCACCCGGTTACTGGGCAGATGTCATTGGCCCCCACCACATAGAAACTTTCAGCCGCAGCCAGAATATTTAGAATATTGCCCCCACCTGATGTTGCCCAGGACCTGAATAGATATACTCTCTGTTGAAGCTGATTTATACACTCACCTAAAGGATTATTAGGATTTCTCATTAATGCAATTATCTAATCAACCAATCACATAGCAGTTGCTTCAATGCATTTAGGGCTGTGGTCTTGGTCAAGACAATCTCCTGAACTCCAAACTGAATGTCAGAATGGGAAAGAAAGGTGATTTAAGCAATTT
>JAODKN010000063.1:29421815-29439576 GCA_026774425.1 Petrocephalus zakoni
CGCCAATGGTCTATATAACCCACACCATTTATCGGGCACCATTCCGACAGCCAGCGATGCAGCGACGATAATCTGCTATACATTTCATCGCCACATCTAGCCCACATAAATTAAGGAGAATCCCCATAAAGATATGAATACTAAGTGTTTGTGTGTGTGTGTGTGTATATGTGTGAGCAAGTGGACACATCTGTTGAGGGGGTTTGGCATGAGCGGTGTAAGGGAATTACTTCATAAGTAACATACCAATTGGGGTACAACAGGACACTACAGAACCAATGCTTGGGCCAGTGTTTTTTCAGTGCATATTGGGAATAAATGCCTATTATTCACCCCAAACACAGGGGAAGCAAGTCTGTCTGCCATTCCTAAAACTGAGGTGTACAAACGGTGTCTCTTGGTTGTCTTCAGTGACATCATCTGTCAGCCCACAAGCAAATGTTGCGAAATAAGAGATTGCGATGCCTGAATCAGCGATCTGATGACTCGCAACAATAAGCGGGCTTCACCCATCCCGCCTAGGAAGACATGGCCTACTAACCAAACGCTGTGTGGATGTGTACCTCATAATGGTGATAACGGCCGTGGGGGAGATACGAAAGACTGCCTGTCTCCCAATAAGATAAGAGGGGGAAATCTGAGGAAAGGTGGCCCTCTCAAGTTCATTCAGCACCCCGCTTGGGGGCTCGAGGAGCTGAGCAGCATTCCAGACCACTGGAGGAAAAAGATTACCTGAATGACATGTGCCTTTGTTACACGGCCTGGAAGTCAGCTCGGGGCTATCGCCGTGTCGGGGCCCGTTACCTCTCATTAAGGCTGATTGTCAGGAAATGGGGGGGGGTGCTGGCCCCGTGATGCCAATCAGAGCTCTTTCAAAAGGACGCAGGACGGCAGCTTTACATTCCATGTGTTCAGCTGACAGCGCCAATGTGATTTATTGCTTTGGGCCAGATGTATTTAGCCAGCCGGGCTATCAGCCGGGGACCAACACCCAAATCATCCTCTGCCGCGAGGCATCCTCAGGAAAGACACGCAACAACGGCAGAGTCAGAATTATGCGGCCACTTATTCATTCACTGAAATCCTGCATTAGCAACATTCAAACGTAACTTGGTGATTGTAAGTGACCTGCTCACTAAGAACCAAAAAGAACAGTCTTTTTCAGAAAATGTGGCTATAGATACGTGTTATTTTTTTGCATTCATTTGTGAAGTTCCTTACCTGGGGTAGTTTTTATAGTCATATTATTTATAGGTTTGACATTGTAGGTACTCAAGACAATAGGCTTATCAGCTCCTCTTAGGTCTATGACGCCCTGCCAGGTCTAGGAACCCCTCTAAGGTCTATGAAGGAGGTATATTTAGGATAAATCTTAATCAGGTTTATCAGCCTTGTAACGGTCAATGACCACAGCTTGGGTCTATAAACTCTACTCAGGTCATACACATAAATTTGTCCATGTGGTACAACATCACAACAATCGTGTGGACTACATCAATGGAGCACCTGAGACAGATGTTTTTTTTCCAAATGCTGTGATCCTGTGGACCTGCCCTTCATGCCATTGGGGAGTAGCTGGGTCAGGATGACCGTACTGTTGGCTGAATGTCATGATGTGTGGAGGTCATGGTCAGGAGGTTGGGTGACAGAGGAGCGCTTAACAGTTTGTGTAGCATGTGTTTGTTCTGTGTAAGGAGGTCTAGGTTATTGGCTTGCAGAAAGATGGGTGAAGGAGGCAGGAGAAGCATCTTTTTATTTTAATAGGACAGGAATGCATTTAAATTATTTTCTGAATTCCATCCACCCACCCTACTCCACCTGTGCAAATCTTGCGTTACATTCCTTCTTGACTCTGTTTGGCTGGTATCTGGTGGGTTTGGGGGATTCACTTGGTGCTCCTCACTGGTGATGAATTCCACCCCTTCCTGTGTCCGAGCATTAAGACACCAAGGTGAAATGAGTATTAGGACACCAAGTCCTACCAGCCTGTCTCATCTCTCCATTATACCAACGCAGCTCCTTTCCTGTAGTGGGAATATTCTGGTGTCAATTTCCAGTTAGATGAATTATGAAGGGGTTAATGAAGGATGTTCAGAATAGCCAAACATCCCTCACAGCAATGGGTGACCTCCTTGTGACAGTTTATTGTAATCATCAGTCACGTTCAGAATTTTTAGAATGTACAACAAGGAGACATTTGCAGAAAGGTGTGGTTTCCTTTTTTGATTAACGACAGTCACTATTGAAAAAACTGTCAGGTCGATGCATTACTATACTATATTAGGTTGTCATGCCAGCTACTGGCCAGGCAGCTTAACGTCAGGAGTGGTTTGTATCAGGAGCTATTTAGAATTTAATATCTTTTTAATGAAATAATTGCAATTTGTAAGGAGGATAAGTGATGCTGGTCCAGGGTTCAATTTGTATTATTTTTACTGGAACCACAAGAGAAAATTACTTTTTAACACAGGCCAATACTTTCAAACAATTTTTCTGGAATATGCATTGGATCTGAATAACAAAAAATGAGGAAATAATATATAACATTCTTTTTTTTCTTCCTATGAAAATAATCTGGCTGTCAAGCTTAGAAAACCGCATTCCTCTGAAAAGAGAGTAACAGCTTCAGTGCTCACTTTATTGTAAAACTTTGAGATATTAAAACTGTGAAAACCCATAGACACTGGGTACATTTGGTTGCCCTGCCTCACAAACTATTGAAAAAAATGAAAAGCAGAGACTCTGGAGAAAGAGTATGAGCCCATGAACCACAACACAACCACAACATTCTGGGACCTTCCAGAACATTCTAGGACATTATGGAAATTCTCTTTAATTGTTTGTGAGCAGCAGCAGAAGTGGGGGCAGGACAACAGAGGAAGGCTTTGGAGGCCCAGGCCACTAATGCTGCAAACATCAGAAGCCCTGCAGTGTACTGCATTGGTGTCTCCACCATATCCCGATCAAGAAACATGCTCAAAGAGATTAAATAGTTTTCGTTGAATGTCAAGGAGCAAACAATCTGGTGCTGTCAGAAATAACAACACCAATCCCCAGACAGCTCTGACATTTGGTCTAGCTATCTAAGCATTACTCGTGCCACAGTCACCGACTTCTACAAGTTCCAGAATTACTGGATCGATCACCTGGACATATGGAAGTGAAATCAGGGATGACCTGGAAATGTGAAAGTTAATAAAAAAAATTTACCTGAGTGTTCTGAGTCCTTGTTGAGACATGTAGGTCTGAAAGTGTGCTTATTCATTTATTGCACATTCTACTTATATGACAATTTGCAGAATCTTTCCCTACTAATTAGGTGGTTACTTGTGTTACTTTGTGTAGGTTTAATGTCCATGTTTCAATATGTCATTTATATTTTTTTATATGAGGTGCCTGTCACACCTCCCCCTCATGAGAATGCCAGCCAAATCAGAACAGCCACACCTCTCTAGCTCCCTTTAAAACCCTGAGGGAACTCACATTTGGTGTGAGGCATTGTTGCTCTCACCTGAGTTCACATACTGAGCACTTTCTCTCTTGTGCAGCCCTGATCTGACCTACCATTTGTGTTCCTGTCTCTGCTCATCTGCCCTGAAACCCCTCTCTGTGCCTGCTCCAGTCCCGAGTCCCCATCACTATAGGACTGATTTCTCTGGGTTCCAGACCCTTCTGCTTTGTGACCCTGACATAGTCTCAGCTGTCTGATTCTGTTTGTGGTCGCCTGTCCAGCTTTCTCCGCCATTTTGCCGGCTGGAGTGTTTCTGGTCCTGACAGAATACCTCCCCAAAGATGTACCAGATCTCGATGAACAGCTTCAGGACGTCCTTGCACAGCTCGACCAGATCACCACCATGGTTGGTCAGCTACAGCAGGGTGTCACCACTGCTGCCCTGCTCCCGACCACTCCCCTATGGAATGCCTCAGGAATTCCCATCGTGATGCCAGAGTGGTATAGTGGAGATCCCAATTGCTGCCGGGCATTTCTAATGCAGTGTTGGTTTTATATAAATCATCACCCTGACTTGTTTCAGAGAGATACTGACAGGGTGCATTTCATGATCTTGGATCCTGGAATGGGCTATCGCCCTGTGGGCAGAGAAAAAGCCCCCTCCTGCAACGTCAGTGGCTTTTCTATGTGTGTTCAGTATGGTTTTTGATCATCTCACTGTGGGACATAGCCCGGGCAATCGTGTCCTGGATGTGCACCGAGGGGCTTCATCAGTGACAGATTCTACACTCTCGCCACAGGGCTGAACTGCCCACTCTCCTGCCCCCAATTGCTCATGAAGCACACCCTGCATCCTGATCTACGAACAGAGATGATGTGTACAGGGATGACCCAGAATTTCAAGGAGTACGTCCTGCTGGCCCACACCCTTGATAACGGTGTGCAAGAGCATTGAGATCCCGGCCACAGGATAATGTATTGACTGTCAGTTGGCCCTCCAGTGTGCAATCCCCCTGGAGCCTCACCTTGCTCCCCTTCTGATTTGAGGGGTGGATGGGCATCTCCTCAGGGATGGACATGTAACCCACCATACCATATACTATATCTGCGTGGTGCCTAATATTTACAAAGCTGGACCTGTGCGACACATAAAATCTCATCCAAATCCAAGCAGGTGACAAATGGAAGACCTCCTTTATAACATCCACCAGATAATATGGATATCTCATGATGCCCGATGGCTTAGCCAATAGCCCTTCCGTATTCCAGGGATTCATGAATTAGGTCCTTGCCGATATTCTGAACAAATTTGTTGTTGTATATATTGATGACAAACTCATGTATTCTCTGCCAGAGAACACACATCTGCCAACTACTACAACGTTTCTGTGAAAACCATCTGTTTGTAATAGAAGAAAAGTGTGGGTTCTGCTGCACCTCCTTGAAGTTCCTGTGGTACGTGATAGAGTCTGGAGGTGTGAGGATGGACAATAAGAAGGTAAAGGCCGTCCAGGACTAGCCCCATCCCCGCACAGTGAAAGAATTCCACCATTTTCTCAGTTTCACAAATTTTTACAGAAGGTTTATTGAGGGCTTAAGTACAGTTGCCTCACCCCTCATAGCACTTCTATGTGAATGCTGGACCCCGTTGAATTGGAACTCAGTAGTCAATTTTAGCCACCCAGCATCTGAAGGACCTCTTTTGTTCGGCACCCATCCTGAAACATCCTGATCTGGAACCACCCTTTCATCGTGGAGGTGGACACATCAGGGATAGAGATCGGGTTGTTCTTTCCCAGCACCAGGAGGGGTGCATTCTCCTCTAGGAACGCGAACCCCACAGAATATAAGTATGATGCTAGAAACTGGGCATAGCTGGCCATGAAATTGGCCCTTGAGGAATGGAGGCACTGGCTGGAAGGGGCTGTATATCTTTTTGATGTGCTTACTGACCAACAAATATCTGAGGTCTGCCAAGTGGCTGAATACTCTACCAGCAAGGTGGGTCCTCTCCTTCACCTGTTTAGGTTTTAAGGTGTCCTATGAGCCCAGGTCAAATAATGTAAAGGCCAATGCACATCTCCTCCAATTGCTCATGCTTACTCCACTAAAGTGGGTCTTCCAATACTATGGCATTCCAAAAGAAATCATGTCTACTGGGCCTTTTGCTCCTGACTCCACATCTCCCTGAGCTTATCCTCCAGCAATCACCCCCAAACCAATTGTGTGACGAATCAGGAGGTTATGAATTGGTGGTGATACCCTTGCCCACTGGGCTCACTATCTTCCAGTGGTTGAATACGATTTGAGCTCCCATCTGCATACTGACATGGCTCCCCCTTCCAGTCTGTCCAAGGGTACCATCCACCTTTGTTCCGCTGTTACTCCCGGCCTAGTGCAGTCCCAGCAGTGGAGGACTGGTACCGCAAGAGTTCTACCATGTGGCAACATACCTGCCAGCGTCTGCTGAAACACTTTCATTATTGATAGACCATTGCCGCCACCCAGGACCCACTCTCTGCTCCAACCTGCGGCTCCCAGGCTATTGCAAGCTATCCCCAAAGTACATTGGTTCGTTCCATATTCTCCACCAATTGGGACTCGTAACATACAGTACCATCTACAGCTCCCCCTCATACGCAGGATAGTACCTACCTCCCTTTGGAATGATGGTGAGGCATACGCCATGCATGCACTCCTCGATTCCAGGCATCGACAGGGGAAACTGCAGTACCTGGTGGGCTGGAAAGGGGTACAGCCCTGAGAAATGGACCTGGGTTCCGGCAGCTGACATCGTGGACCCGGCCATTGAGGCAACCTTCCATTCCATCAAAACCAGCCAGTCCCCAGGTTACGAATGTCTGTATTTAAGTTGAATTTGTAGGTGGTAAAAAATTATAATACAATACTTAATAATGATGATAATAATACAGTAATATAAAAGTAACTACACATGGAACTGTATTATACCTCAAGTTAACCACTGAAGCCACACAAAGTTTTTACAAGCGTCACAGAGTAGTGCATACGACTGCTATTACAAACTATTGTATTTATTCACATTTTTAATATAACAGGCATTATGGAAGTTCGATCATAAGTGCGAGTTGTCCGTAAGCTGGATCATTTTAACATTGTGACTGCCTGTATCCTGCTAACAGGACCAAATGTCTGAAACTACCCCTTTTTTTGCTATCCTTATGCAGCACTGCTTCAGTTTTGGGGCTTTCTGTCTTAGAATTTGATCACATCCAGCATGTCATTCCTGAAATGTGCCTAAAAAAAGAAGTCTGTTTAATACTTCAGAGTTAATGTGTTCACAAGACTGAGTGTGTTCTACAGCTGCCATCTACTTCCATTGCTGACACGCAATGCTGTTGCTTCATTTTAGGTGCAGTTTGTCTGAAAATGAAACCAGGTATAAATATATTGTTTTTGTGAAGCAGTAATACAATTCAATCAAATCTATCTATCCATCTATCTATCTATCTATCTAATCCTAATATGTCCAAAGGTACACTCCCTTTCGCGATGAAGACATTATTAGATGTATTATAATAAATTATAAACCTCTGTTTAACACCATGAATTTGGACACCCTGACATTTCTCACCTTTTTCTCCATGTGTTCTGCTCCTCCCTTTTTGCTGCCTGCAGAAGTCCCTGCTGTAACTCAATGAATGCTTTAAACTCCAAGCACGATCATTTAAAGTTTAACCTAACTTGAAGCTCGTTCTGCTTTCACCACAAGTTGCATTGGGTAGATTTTAGCATTTGTTTCATAAAAACACTTTGTTTTTCCATGAGAGGCAAAGAATGGGTAGGGGGGTATTCCACAAAGAGGTTTTTTTTTTCATTAGCCAGATAACTTAATCAATATGTAAGGATTGTCCAATAGGAAGGTCGCTAACCTCTCATTCTAGTGGACAGTTTTCAAGTTTCCCTTAAATTATCCAACTAACTGGGAAATCCTGGTTTGTGGATTACCCCCCAAGTCTCCTTTTGTGGACCTTACCCATTCAGAAAACTTAACTTTTTGGTTTGTCTTTGATGCTGGTCGCTCATCTGTCATGGTTCCTCCCGTCCGATCCTTATGTGCCACGCCCCCTCACCACCCTCGTGTGGAATCCCAGCGTTCGCCAGCTGTCTTGCATTGATTGTCATTAGCCCTGTGTATTTCAGTCCACGTTCAAGTCTGTTTCCCCAGTCCTGTCATTAACATCTCGTAGGTAACGTCTCGTAGGTAACGTCTCGTAGGTAACGTCTCGTAGGTGACGTCTCGTAGGTGAAGTCTCGTGGTCTGTGTTACCTGTGCGAAATAAAGCTCCTGACCTGGAGATTTCCGCATTCTGTCATCGCCTTTTCCCTCATCCTTCCTGGAACCGTGACATCATCCAATATTGTTTTGCTGTTTCACAAAACCAACAAAATAAATAGAAAATTTTTTTTCCAAGTTTTTTCAAAACATTTTAGCATTAACTCTAGCTATCAGTTTAAATCACGGTGGGGTCATGGCTGTAGATAGGAGCGGCAGAAATATCGACAATGTGACATTTCTGCTACCAATCAAATAAAAGTATTGATGTGGCCAACTACGAAATTCTAAATGTGATGTATCTTTTCACCAAAAAAAGCACAGTTCGTGTGCCAGGAAAGAATAATTTTTTGGAACAGTTGGTCAAAAAAGAGAACAATCCCAGGAAAATCGATCGCTCTAAAAATTTGATCAAGTTTTAGGTCCTCACCCAAACAATGCCTGTGTAAGTTTGAAAAAGGTTTGTCAAATGATTTTGGAGTTATTGTTGTTTTCTGAAGGGGGGAGAACAGTTATTGCTGGTCAGCGAAACAAAGGATCATCGAATCATCCAGGTTATCACCTGGAGCTGGAGAAGCTCTACAGCCAACCAGATTACTAATGTGGATGCTAACCGCAAGGGTTGGGCAATATTCAGGGCTCAAACTCAGCAAAATGTCTTTTACTAATATCGAGATAGACAATTTTATCGTTTACATGACTTTTAAAAAGCGTCACTCATTAACAAAAATTGCAGAATTTGTCCACAAGGGGGCAATTAACTGATGTCACTTTTAAGCCCCTTTCAGACATGCACTGCCACCCAGTACTTTTCTAGACATTACCCAGAGTGGCTGTATATTTGAACAAAAATGTCGAAACAGTTATACTGGACATTTAACAGACTTTACCCAGCTAGATCCCTATTACAAAGTCCTGATAATTTCTGATTGCAAGTGGGCGTGTTAATGATGTTTCTATTATGCCACTGGTGCAAAAACAGAAGAATAGTAAAGGCTGCTTCGCGCCTGTATATGGCGTTCGATTATTTTGCTGATATTGCAGGTACATCCAAATAAATGTAGAATTGATATCAAAGCAAAAACAGTCATCATTGTGGAAGGATATATTGTGTGCCATGTCCAGTCTGCTGCATGCTCTACCTGAGCATCACCCCACGTACCAACCGGAATATTTCTAGTTGTTGTAATCACCTCTGACGTGGAAAATCTTCGGTTATGTGCTACGTGTGGAAAATGTCCGAAGTTCATGTATGAACATGAGTTTTACTACAAGCAGCAAGGCTTGACCACAAGCAAGAAAACAATCTAGTATTTTTCTTCATGACCAAGTCAACCATCTTTGTTTTCCTCAGTGCGGGTGTAACAGGTGTTTGGTGGTTATCGATTCAAAATGAAAGTTGATATCGTTAGTTAAGGCTGCCAACATCGCCACGATAATTTCGACATATCGCCCAAGCCTGCTAACCGCTAACCATTAATCAGCACTGCTCCAACCTCTGAGTGGATCCAGCTGGTGGTTCCTGTGACTTGGGACATGAGACAGGAAATAGGAGTTAAGAAAGTGGTCATTTGATATTTTCTGTCAGCTGTCAGGAAATATCCATACATGTAGTGCCTGTAGTGTTGATGTGTCTTCTTTGAGCCCTTAACGCCCTGTATGAGGGGAAAAAAGCCTGCAGGCCTCAGAGCGTGGGCTTAAGGTTTCTGTCTGAAAATGGAGCCAGTCTATAGGATTCAAATAGGTAGGCAGGGTGTCAGGATTCCCATGACCTTCACCTCACTTTGTCTAGCATGGATCAATCATTTGGTTCCTCAGAATTACGCCTACTGCATAAATATATTTATCCTGTTTATCGTGGAAGTTCTTGAAATCTTTTTGAATGACACATATGATTACAACCAGTGACGATTCCTCTATTTGCTGGTAATATAAACATATATATAACATATATATACGCACTTAGAAGGGTTTTTCATGACAGCCTGCAACTTGGGTCATTCCCCCACGTAGCGATGTGACAGAATGACCTGACCATGCAAAAGATGACCCCCTGGCTGTCGTCGCGCCTCTCCCGCAACGTATCCAGATCCAGCACTCCCAAGGCTTCCCGAAAACTCAATCGAGACGATGCCCTCTTCCCAGAGCAACCTTTTGCTGTCAGAGAGGAAAGGGAGCCAGTTGTATCAACCCCTGTCCTGGCAGAGCAGCACCCTTCTATAAACACTTTGCACCTGCCTTTTTAACCAATGAAATAGCAGTAGTGTGAATCCTTAAAATTTAGCATGAATACAATTACTTGCCCAGCTGCGTGATTCATATCTTGCTTTGATTTTTTTTTCAGTAAACGTTTAACCATGTAGGGTGGGGACAATAAGGGTTTCCAGAACAAATTGGTTACAGTTGCACTTTTGAGAAATCTCATATTGATGCGAGACAAAACACACAGCATGAAGCATGTCTGTTCTCCCCACTTAGATGTGGCTTAGACCAGGTCTGGGGCAATTCTAGGATTTTTTTATGTTGGGAGACATTATAGGGGTCATATTTTATATAGAGGGGCCCACATTATCATTAGCCAATGATATGTATTGAATAGATGAATGACAGGGGATGGGGCACTATGAGGGCAAGTCAGTTTTCAGCTGGAGCCAGAGCTCCTGTGGTCTAGCCCCTATATACACCCTTGGTCATGGTTAGCGTTAGGCTGCACCTGACCGACCTGAATGACCAATCACCTCTCTGCAACCCTGTCCATAAAACCAGGCAGATAAGGGAAGGCTTGGGTGATATGAAAGATGACACCTAGGAATTATGGGAAAGAGTGGGACCGCTGGCTTAGCATGTTGCCTCTTACAGGGCACACATGAACAGCAGGGGGCCTTAGGCGCTGGATTCCAGCCCCCTGACCAGTCCCTTTCCCCCGATCGGTCTGCTCTCAGCACATTGGAATGCGTGTGTTTGTTTGTGCGCACATGTTTCACTCTGTCCCCTTTGTCCAACACTCCATTGTTTCTGTCACCCGGGCTGGTCAGGCGCTCGACTCTCCCGGTATCTAAGGCACGCATTGCTGTGGTGAAATAACCACAAGCTGAAGTCCCCCATCCCTACATCCCGAGCCAGTCCAAGGCCTCATGTTCTCTCCCTGGCCCAATGTCTCTTTGTGTGTTTAAAGACTTTTGACAGAATGATTCTGAAGGCAAACAGCATGTCTAATCATAAATAAATACCGGCAACAAACCAAGTAGAAAACATAACAAAACATTATTACTGTTAAGTACAGGCACTTGGAGATCATGCACAAGCAGCATTTTCTCCTTTCACTATTTTAAGTAGAGAGCTATTTAACGTTTGACCGATTCTTAAATCAGGTGGGATTAATGTCAAGTAAACCATTGCATTGCTAAAATAAATGTTGGATTTATGGCAATCCAAGAGTCCAAGAAAGTACCCTGGAAGTATCTAAAGCTTTATTGCCGTTTGTTTCCTTGTTGAACCATGTTGGCCTTAATAATTTATGCCTGCAAACTCACAGCTGCCCGAAGCCAATGCCTACAGTTATTCAACCAGTTGAGTGCACTCTGCCGAGAGACCAGAGTTACAGCCTGTAAACAGTGGGGTGATTCATCAAATTCCAGGAGAGACCTTGCTGTTTATTCTGAAATGCTTCAGTAAATAATGACAGTAATAATAATCGTTCGTCCATTTTCTATTATCATTTCAGTATCCTGATGAGTTTGGCAAGTAATCCACTGAGAACCCAGGACAGGATGCTTATCCTTCAAAGGGGGACAGGCACACTAAGGGCAATTAGAAATACCGGCTTGTTTCTTTGGGTTTAGAGAAATTGTGAAACCCTCGGGGAACAAACCCAAAGTGGAACGTGCTAATTCCACTCTCGCTCAGCTGGGGAGGGAGTTAAAGCCACATCCCGGAGGTGTAAGGCTACAGGGTTGCCCTCTCAGCCACCCCTACATAAACTTTAATTAGTATTCAAGATATTTAACTCCAAGCTACCACCATCAGAAGACTTTGGAAGTGATCAGAAAAAGCCCACAGAAAGGTGGCCTGAAGACTTGCGTCTTGTATTAAACCCTTGATCTTCTTGAGCTTGCCCAGTAAGTGGTTAGCCCACAGCTAGGGGAAAGTGATACTCTGGCTAAATGTTCATCTCCAGTCCTGACTTTGCTCTTACCTTTTTCCGTGGCTTAGCCGGACCATTAGAAGTGTCTTGTACTTGTGCTGGTTTGCTGCATGACAAGGTTTGTTTTGGTTCTGCGTCTAGCCTGCAATTTTAGAGATTTATGGCCCTCGTAGCCCCTATAATTAGCGGAATTTCTAATATTTAAGTGCATACATATATAACATTTTAATTGCCCTCAATATCAGCACAACACCAGTTGCCGGTATGTGAGCTTCTAACTGGAAACACAAGTCGGTTTCCATGGTGACAGTCATCGCTGCTCGATTCATCCAACCAACACCCACTTAGCAGTTTGGATTTTGTCCCATAGCCAAGCCTCTGTGTTGAGGTTTGGGGGGGCTTCTTTTGTACAAGAAAGTCTAAAGTTCACTTTAAACCTGGACTCTCTTATAGGAAAAGACAATAATTGTGATTAATGCTGGAGTGAATCTGTAAACTACCTTTTAATTGCAAATTATGTGTTGTGGAGAAGGGCAGCTGTTTCCATATGTGTTTAAGTACCTTTGGGGTTTTTTTCAGAACAAATGTCTTAAGCATGCATATAAACTGATTAAGCTGTAGTCACCTAAATGCTCCATTCTCACATTTTGGTGATTTATCCAAGTTAACAAATGACTGAATATCTGAATAGTGAAAAATCCAGAAAATGATGTCATCTGAGATCACTGGTCAGGCAGCAGGAACCATCAAGTGCTGGGCTGATGGGGAAATGCTGCACGAGTGAGGTTAGTCGGGAAGGTTACCAGAGCCCCATGGGCGGCTCATACAGAGTATCATCCACTTCAAACTGCCCGGGAATTTAGCTGGACTCTACATTGCGTTGGTAAGACTGCCAAAGGTGTATAAACCCCCCAAATAGAGGTCTGCAAAAAATTGACAGGGACCCAACATTGAGTCAAAATCACAAACCATCTACCCATCCATCTGTATGCTCAGTATGAGCCATGGTGAAATAAAACTGAAAATATAAAAAGCTTCCTTTTTGACAGAAAGACTAAAAAGTACTGTAGGCTGGCCCGTGAGTCCATTGAAGTGCAAGGTCGTGTGGTCCGATGGACATTTAGATGCCTTATTCCACTTCTGACCTTCTGTCTGCAGCATTTTCACCTCACTCTCAGAATCCTGGCCTCGTACGCGATCTCAGGCACGTCCACATTAACAGCCTCCCCAGCACCACCCTCATTCCTGTGGGTCAAACATGCAGGATCTGGGTGAGACAGTTACCCAGGTCATGCCAAGTGGAAGGGTGATCTGTGGCAGAAACAGAACCCATAACAGCCCTCTGCACAAAATAGCACGAGACTGAGGTCAGTTCTAAGACCACATAAAATAATCATAAGGAAAACAGAATAAGTTGCATCCAGCACAAGGTAAACTTCAAGTAGAAATCATAATACTGTTTTTAGTATTAATAGTTCTCACAAAGCTAACATAGTCTGTAAACTGTAGAAGTAGTATAAAAAATGAACAGAATTACATACATTTATCATTTCAGTAATAATAACTTTTATTCATAATCCAATACAAAGAAATCCAAAGGGTTTTGGAAGAAAATCCTGAACCAGTTCATATGCGTTTCTTTGACCTTTCATTCTCAGAGGAGAATCTCAGAGGAGAATATAATGATTGATGCAGAGTTAAAGGGAGTGGTAAAGGTGTTCATATGTCCCGAAACCAGGAAGAGAGGTGCTTCGATAATGGTGGGGTCCAAAAGGTTCACCTCTATACACAGGTCACAAGTTCAGTTTGGGATGGTTTGTTTAACACTGGGCTGTTTTGGTAAAACGATGGTCAGTGTGCTCTGCGCTCCAGGTCCGGCATGGTGCCTTTTTCTGCTCCCGTGTATGCCACCTACAGAGGCTGATGGAAAGCGGTTGCCAAACTGTGCTGTGAGATGTTGAAGTGCCTCTTTGGAACACACAAGCAGAAGAAGACAAGGGTAAAGTTTGGTGGGACCGCTTGGTATATATTCCTGTGCTCAGTAATAGTTTCTTTCATTCACACGAATCTATCCCATCTGACTTACTAATTAAGCTGGATAACAGATATGACTTATATAACATACTCCCCAAATATAAGTGCAACCACTGGCCCCCAAACATCCTGGTGTAGCTTGACGTCAATGCTGCCTGTCTCTCACCATCCATCTAAATGTGCATCTATCCAGCCGTGACTCTGGGGCCGTGGCCCTGAGTAAATCCCATGTGGCATGCACCCCCCCCCTCACTTTTTTGCAGAGGGCAAATCCGTGTTCCCCTCACCCCACCTCCTCCCCAGGCCAGCTGAGGGCTTAGCCCCTCCCCAGAACTGCCAAACACATCAAAGTGGATTCTGTAAGGGATCGGAGGCATTATGCGGCTGGCCCGAAACCTCCCCCCTCCCTAACCCCCAGCAACTGGCAAAGCTATCTTATATCTCTCCATAAAAAGGAAATTGCTTCCTTACACTCAATTTGAAGAGAAAAGTAACCAGTAGGATTTTACTAACACAAAGGCCCCCTTCAGAGGGGAAAGGCTTATTTTCCTGTTTATACACGGCCCCCCCCCTCCTCGCAGTGTTGGAGGTCTCTGAAGCCTCGCGTGTTACACTCACTTGTTATCTATATGCGTAAATAGCCTCGATAAAAAACAAAAAAGACGAAACACAAGGCTTTTTGTCTGCGCTTGGGGCTCCTGCCAACAGCTGCGTTCAATAGTGTGTCGCCTGCGTGGTACGAGGCTGCTTATACATGAGGCTTTTTTACTGGAAGCAATGCCAGGTTTAAAAAAATAAATAAATAAAATAACGAAACAAAACAACGCTGTGTGATCTCACAGTGGTCACATGACCTGATTAGTTTCCATGTGACCCGGACCCCAAGTACAGTAATGGGTCCGGTTACCCTCTGCTCCTCAGGCTCCCTCCCTCTCCCCTTGGCTCCTTCCAGCCTTATTCTGCCTATCTCTCTTATGCCTGCTCTTACTGCACCTACCACTGTAAGGATGCATCTGCATTCTGTCAGTGCTTGGTTCCTGGTCACTCAGCGATGAACTATAATGGCCCGGAGCTCTGTAAGTGTAAGCTTCTGTAAGGGAAGTGTAGGCTTCTGTAAGGGAAGGTTTCTTGGCCTAGTGTCCTATTTCTCCAGTCTCTTTCCTCCTCTCCCTCTTATGCTGTTTCACTATTTGCTGAAGGCAAACCACTTGCTGTTGACTAGCGCCCTGCTAACTAGGCTACCTGGTAGGTGACTGGGTGTATACAGGATCAGACTGTCTACATGAAGCCTGTTGCTAGTTCAGTAAGTCTCAGAAAGGTCTTTACTTAAAAAAGGGATGAGAATTGCATTTAAATATTCGGTCTAAATGAACATAATTTTAAGTAGCTTTGCTTGAATTGTACTGAGAAATAATCATAATTGAATGGATGCCTGAGGATCTACCCGGAGGAGATTGGACTGACTCAGTGGACGTGCTGCTACCACATTGCTCATAGGAGACTGAGGATAGAATTGGATGGACTTTCCCTGCCTGATGATATCTGCCAAGCTCTACACCAGTATCAATGTCCTACCATCTCCAGTTCAGGCAGTCCATCTGAAACTAAAAGGCTTGGGCATGGCCAGTAAATGGGTGTGAGACCAAACTGGAAAGGTGGGAGGTGTTGGTGTAGCCGTAGGGGAAGCCCATCCTGTGTGCCCCACTTACGGGGACACTGTGCTGTAAAGAATGGCACTGTTCTTCAGGATGAAATGTAAAACCAAGGTCCAGACTCTCTGTGGTCAAAAAGATTCCTGGGTGTCTTTTGAAAGAGTAAGGGTGGCAGCCTGATGTCAAGGCTAAAAAAATGTCCACTGTAGCCCTTTCAAATCAGGCATCCTAATTCTCCTCTATGTGTAATTGGGGAATTCTCTCCTGCCCCTTCCCCTCCTTAGCTACTGTGTAGTGGGTGTACTGGCACAGAATGGCTGCTGTCACATCTCCCAGGTGGGTGCTACATGAAGTGGCTCCCCATTGGTTCTGAGCTTTGGGTGTCTTGAAAAGCACTATATAAATGTAAAATTCAATCGTTATGCAATGTTTAGAATGACACATAGCAGATAGCATAGGCGATTAAGAGTTAAGGACCCGGATTGTGGATACAAGGTCTTTCCAAGGGCAATGTTTCATCATTTCTGAAAGTATAATGGAATATAAGGGAGTGATGCTGTCAGGTTGTTATCATGGAAGGATGATGCTGATATGCTGGGCTGCATGGTGGCTGTCACTGTCACTACACACCTTCAGGGTTATGGGTTTGAATCCCACTCCTGCTTTTTATGCGTGGAGTCTGCTTGCTTCTTTATGTGTTTGCGTGTTCACCCAATGTTTTCGGGGTTTCTGCCTGAGGTCCAAAGCCATGTGGCTGGACCAATCTGTGTCTTTAAGTCACTTATAGTGTGTGAATGCTTGTGCGTGTAGTAGCTTGGCTTCCAGTGCACGGTGTCCTCTGCCATGTGCCCTGTGCTGCCTGGGATAGGCTCCAGACTCCCCATGGTCCCATGTTGGATAAGCGGTTGGAAGATGGATGGATTCCAACATACATTAAGTTGCTTAGATGGTGCTTTTTTCCAAAGAAACTTGCAATTTTTCCCATTTGTACAGCTGGATATTTTACTGGAGCAAGTCACATTAAGAATTCTACAGTTGGGTCCCGCCTGGGAGTGAAACTAGCAACCTTCAGGTTAAGAGTCCATGACCTCAACCACAAAACTAACTGCTGCTCTAAATAATAGGCCTTTGCAGATGTGACTATTGAAACATGTTTATGTAACCCCATGGGTAGTGCAGCTGTTCCTCAGGACCAGAAGATCCAAAGCTCAGGTTGTATTATGGCCACTCCATCAAAGAATTTCTTCTGGTGGCCTTTTCAGGATGACCTGAATTCTCTAACACCCGACTGGTGGAAATACTGTGGATGTTCTGATCAATCCCTTGTAGAGCTAAGATGCCGGAAGATTCCTGCACCCTATATATGGAGTGTCAGAAAGCCGTACACTTAGCACCAGAGGTCAAAGACGCAGAACTCCGTGTTAGGCTGACTTCCTGTCTCTGACATAGATTCAGCTCTGTTAGAAGCAATAGGGAGACCAGTGTAGCTCAAGGTTACATTGGTGTATTTCTGGGGGTGGCTTGTATCACCAAAAGCTGTGCCAAAGCCATTAGGGCACTGGGGGAAATTTCTTCTGGTGACAAGATGTAGTACGCAGCAGCCAAGACAACACACTGAAAGAAGGAAAGGGATGAATGGAAGGATGGATGGAAGAATGAAATGAAGAAAAAAGAAAGGAAGGAGTGATGAAAGACTGAAATAAAGAAAAAGGAGGAAGGATGGATTAAAGAATGAAATGAGAAAGAGGAAGGTTGAAAGAAGAAATTAAATACAGGAAGAGAGGAAGAAAGGAAGAAATGAAGGATGAAAGAAAGTATGAAGAAAGGCAGAAAGGCTGGCGGTCAGTTCTTCTGATGTCCTAGAGCTTTTACTGAGGGCTTTCAGGCTCCTGTGGTTCTGGCTTTCCTGTGCTGTGCGGAAACCCAAGAGCGGACATGTGTAACTCACTCGTATCCCAGGCTCACATGTACTCAGACTCAGGCTGTTTATTTATTTGAGGAAAAAAGATACATGGGAGCACAGCGAGTATATGCGTGTGTGTGGGGGGGGGGGGGGGGGGGCTAAAAGAAACAAATGGTTTTAATAAAACCCCAATAAAAAAAATGGACACAAAATGTTAAAATCAAAAAAATTTGAGAAGTATGTACCACACCAAAGTATGATA
>JAODKN010000063.1:29439676-29450998 GCA_026774425.1 Petrocephalus zakoni
TCCATCCCTCCCACCCCTTTTTTTTCCGTTTCCTTTTATCTATCCCCCTTACTCTTCCTCGCCCCGGCCGCTCGCGGGGGGGGGGGGGGGGGCGGGGGCCCCCCCCCCCCCCCCCTACAGGACACAGCTGGTGATAATACAGCCCCAGTCACAAGAAGGGACACCAGATGTGAAAAGGACACATAGTTGCTCCTGATGTGCCTCTCCTTCGTAGGAGATTGCTGTCATTTCCCCCTAAGCTGCTAACCTGCTGCAGTGGCTGTTACTCAGACACTGGTAGCTGGCTCCAAAACCCTTCAGCTATAATGCAGGTATCACCCAGTCAGCTCCATCTTCACTATGTTAATCATCAGCTCTCCATGATTGGTGCAGCAGTTCCACCCATGTGGTTCGGTGGCCTGACATCAAACCCAGAAATTCAAATGATCAATGTATGTATAGCAGTGACATATAATTTAAGATATTATTTTGAAAACATATTATTTTTGAGATTGTAAGGTGATGGAGGTTGAATTTTTTAATACAGGGATGCATGGACTATAATGGGAATTTTATGAAAACCTCTTGAGGATTGTCAAAGCAGACCTAGTTTAGAATGCCCTGTCCTTTACCATATATGTCTTCACCTGGACCACCAAATACACTGAGGATAGCATCAACAAATAACTTCTATCTATGCAAAGCCTCCAGCATAACTGTAACTTCCAAGAATAATTGAAAAAACAGAGAATATAGCTACATTACGTAAGATGAGTTTCATAGATATTGAATAATGAGTGATGATAGTATGTGTTTAATGTCAGTACACTGAAAACGATCCTCTACAAATTTTCCCCATCTGAATATCTTTAATATCTGCTTAGTATCGGTTTCACCATCGTTCATCTGCCTGCATTTAACTGTCTAGCTGAATCTCATGGGCTTCATGTTGAACGTCATTATTTTGGGTCATTTTAGGTAATAAATGGCTGAATCAGAATCATGTGTTTACATAATAATTTTACATAGCATGGTAATAAATAGTTATATTACTAGTTATTTATTACCAGGATTTATAGTGAGAGCTGTGTAAGTAATGTGAATTTAATATATTAACCATAGAGAAGGTTGAAATACTATCTTATTACAGCCTAATTTCAAGTTATGATTTTATAATGATATGATATTGTGATTTTATAGCTGCTCTGAGGTATTTTGTCATCAGTGGTATCATCTGTACACTCAACAGACAGGAATTGTCACACCTCATGCGCAGACTGTACACGTAACCTGTAATTGTAAATAAACATCATATATACAACATAAATTTATTTTTTAGGTTAAATACATGTAATTATTTTTGGTCATAAGTGTACTGGCAGTTGTATATTACAAGTCAGGAAGATAGAATAGGAGTGGCACAGTGGTGCAGTGGTTAGTATTGCAGCATCACACCTCTGGGACCAGGGTTTAAGTCTTTGGCTCCAGGTGTGTGAAGTTTGCATGTTCTCCCCGTGTCATCATTGGGTTTTCTCCGGGTACTCTGGTTTCCCCCCACAGTCCAAAGACATGCTGAGGTTAATTGGAGTTACTAAATTGCCCATAGGTGTGCGTGTGTGAGTGTGTCCTGCAATGGGCTGGCACCCCATCCTGGATTGTCCCCTGCCTTGTGCCCGTAGTCTCTGGGATGGGTTCCAGACAAGTGGTTACAGGAGAAGCGCTTACAGAAAACGGATGGATGGACAAAGACACTTACCCTATTGCCACTCTCACAGGCATCCAGCAAACAAACATTCCACCCCTTCACTTCACTTCGGTGAGAAAGGTGTCCCCGTGTTCCAGAACACAGCAGAACGCCCTGCTACTCAAAGGCGCCATACAGCTCTCAGTATCTCTCAATCTTCAATTATTTATGCTTCGGCTGAATTCCACATTATGCCGAGAGGCATTTTATTAAAATCCAGCAAGCGAAGGCGAAGAGGCCCTTCGTATATCACAATCCGGCAGAGGGGAAGATAAGGCAGTAGAGGGAGGAGGTCAGGCAGAGAATTCATCCCTAGGTAAAGGGCCAGCTGCTGAAATGGGGGTGGGACCTGTCTTATTTTCGGAGGATCTTTAGAACATGTGTGGCCCATGTTGCTGAGCTAACCAGACAAGCAATTGGGCTGCAGCCTTACCTGCCAAGCATGTATCAGCAGACAAAGCCTTCTCGCAATAAAATGATGGGGGGGGGGGGTCCGGTCTCCAGCCTCGGGAGGGGTAGAAGGCTGCCTCGGGCTGGACAGTAGGGTCTGGCATGCTGTTCCTAGCGGCCCCCTCCACCTGAGGCTCTCGTCAAGACAAGCACGGCATCCTACCCAATTAGTGACACAGCTGGACTACTCTCCTTGATACCTGTTCCATCAGCTATAGGAACAGACTTACAACTGCAGTGACTGTCCCAAACTGTCCCATTGATGTTGGTGAGGATGACTGTGGTCAGATCAGGGTGCCCGGGCACCTTTGGGAATGATGCTGCATCCCATCAGGAGGCTGATGTCATGGTAACCAAAGCAAAACTCCAGTGAAGCCAGGAGAAACATTCTCATTCTGGAAGTTACTCTTATCAGTCATGTGTCATCTAACATCTTTTCTGGACTAGCCTGGAATAACTGAATAACTTGTAATTAGTAAAAATATATAATAAATACTGTCCCTTGGCAGCCTTACTTTCAGCAGAAGAATGTCCAGGCGGCAGTATAATAAGGCCTGCATCAGCAAACCTTGTGCCCTATGCCACCTGGGATGGATTCCAAGCCTCCCCTAACTGGGATAAGCAATTGGAAGATGGATGGATGGATGGATTGCTGCATCAGCAAGCCTGGCATGGCTTCAGAGGCAGAGTGCTGGCGGCACACAGAATACGACCTCCAAGAATTCACCCTGAGACATATTAAATGCCCCACTGACAGAGAGCCGGGCCTTTGATGCCCATCCCGGCCTCGCTCTGCTCGGGGCATGATCTTATCATGTCACCCTGGGATATGTTCCTCCGCCAGTCTCCGTGGCTTTCATACAGTGTGCTAATCTTTAAGCCTCTGGAGTATATGATTATCAGGAATATAGTGAGGAATCATTAGTTTGTGACATTATCCACCGTCGAGATCTGTACCTTGGGGGCCTCCAGCAGCCTATTCTTTCACCCCTTATCATCTTTCTGGCTTTGGGGCATCTTTTCATTTCACATCTGTCTGTGCCATTCTGATCTCACTGCAGACTAGTGCTTCCAGCTCTGAAATCCTCCTATTGCCACCCTTGGGGGGGGGGGGGGGTATTGCCATGGCCCAAGCATCCTCCTTTTCCTTACCAGGGGCTTCATGTACCAGATCAGCGCCTCCTCCTTCAGCTAGAGGTCCAGCCTCCTGGCCAGTACAAGCCGCCCACCAAGAAAGGGACCACGGCTCTGGCAGCCCCCCCACCCTGGTGTCTCTGCCACTGTGCCAGCTTGTTCCCCCCCGTCGATCTGTAAGCTCAGGCACGTCGCTCATAGGGTGAACGAGGCCAGTGCTGCGAGCCTGCGGAGCAGCGTCCCCATGAAGTAATCACTCTGACACCTCTACAATGGCTGCCTTAGTGCAGGGCTCACATGTCGCACGCTCCACTTCCCCGCCTCGTATTCTTTAATGACAAAATGTTTGTCTGAAGCGGGCGGATTTGTGTCTCCCCATCCGGGGCTTACGTGGTTCCGGGCTCTGCCGGGTTTCAGACGGCTAACAAAACACATCGCCCTTCTGCCCCGCCGGCCGTCCCGTGTGCTTTCCAGACACGAGAAAAGCGCTGTGGGCTGCAAAGCGACGCATCAAGGGCCGCCAGCTGAGCTGAGAGCCCTCGCCTTCTGGTCAGCTTGAAATGGAGGTTCTTGCTGTGTTTGTAGCATATTGTTTAGCACCAATGCTAACTTACATTAGTTACTGGTCATTCATTGCTCAGCCTGGTTGCACTTACACCTGGTTAGCTCGCTGGCAGCTGTATCCATGTGATGTAATTTCCAGCCCACTCGTGTATCATTTCGCACAAAAGCGGCTGCTGAATAAATAAATGTGAATGTAATGAATGAAACCGATTAGACCACAGACACCTCCCTTCGACACCAGGCCTTTTGCTGTTTGGCTTGTTTCACAAGTTACTCTACTGTTTCATGCTGTTTCCTTCCAAACACTGTAAACATGAAAAAATGAATGTTGGCAGCAATGGCAGGTAAAACTAAACTCTGGCCAGGAATATGAGATTCACTACTAGATGTTAGGACTTGTGCAGGTTACTGAGGTCAGAGGAACCCACAACATCCCCACACTACATTACTCCCCATTCAGATCTTCTTTTATTCGAAACCTGAATTTCAAGCATGTGATTTCTGGGGGTAAGACAGGCTTTAGAGGGAGAAACTAAAGTATGTCAACTTCTGCGACCCATGAACTGAATGTTTGGTGGAAGCATCTTTGGCGGAGATCACAGCCGCAAGCGTTTTTGGGTAAGTCTCTACCAGTGTTGCGCTCGGGATTGGTACATTATTCGCCCGTTCGTTTTGGCAGGTTTACTCAAGCTCTCTCAAATTGCTTGTGGATCGCTTATGGGCGGCAATTTTCAAGTTTTCCCACAGAGGCCGAAGGGTTCAAATCAGGACTCCAATGGGCAGCGTGAGGTTGTCTGTATGTTAACCGACCCCCGTCTAGCGTGGGCTGTACGCCTTTGGCTGTACTGGTCTTTTTCCTAGGGCGTTTTACCGTGGTATGGCACAGACATGGCCTAGGCTAGGCCATCCAGCTTTGGAACTGTGAGATTTGTATGACGTTTGAAGGAGCCACAGGGGTTAATGTTTGCAATGGGGAAAGAAAACGTTTGTCATTCTATTACAGTCTCCAAAACGACAGACCGAAAGATCAAGGTTTCTACATATCAGCCAAACCAATAGAATTGGAAGAATCTTTGCTTCAAATGTGCTGGTGAGTTCAGCTCCTCACAAACTCTCCATCTCCATGGCTAAGTGGCCATAAGGTTCTGGCACGTATGGGACGAACCTTCAAAAAACCTGCTAAATACTGGGATCCATTTGCATTCACTGCTCAACCGACTCGTTTAGGCTCATATTCTGTCAAATCTGGGCCGAACTGTCCTGGTTTCCAAGCACATCATAACTAAATGAACCATCAGACCTGGCACCACATATACCACAGATGATGGCAAACATATGTCATGTACAAACTAGTGTTGTAGTCAGCACTTTGTTTGTTTTAATTATTAATGACTTTATGAATTTATGTTTCTTCAGTGCGGCCAATGTCTATTAAGGGTGGTTGGAACTTGGGAACAAGAGGTATTTTTTTCATGGATGTTGGCCCAAATTTTTAAAAAGACAATGACAACCATATAACATAGAGCATTCCAGTGTTAACCGGAGTTGAGGTCTTCACTGACAGTGTCCAACACTGCCGTTCCCAAGGAAACCTCTACTTCAACCAACGAGCGTGTGAGCTTCACAGAACTGGCCAATCAGCAAATACTGGTGTTTGGTACGTACATGAAACATTTCATTTTGTGTACATTTCAGAGCATAACCAAACCAGATCATGCACACGTTTAGGTCATATAGATAGCAGCCACAGTGTCACAACACAAAAAGAACAGTTTGGGTTTTGGTAGTAAAGTGACAGAAGAACCTTAATAAGAAAAAAGTTAAATGGTTTGTTTTAAACAGTTTAATAATAATAATAATAATAATAATAATAATGTTATTAAGCGAGATGGTCCTGTGCATTTGAAATACAATTTGTCATATTTCAACCATATTTTCAGAACATCGTTAGCCCAGAAAATAGAAAAACTGTTCTCCGTAAGTTGAGAATTTGCTATAAAGAAAATATATTATTTTGATTTCAGAAGAACCATAGTCACATCTTAGTTGTATATATTAAAATATCTTAGACAGAGACTTTTCCAGAAACTGTGGACAGCATAGAGGAATCTCAAAGCATGTCAAAGAGGCTGCTTGCATAATTGTCAAGTGCAGCATGACGCATTCGACCTGCCGGTGCTGCGCCCAGGCACAGGGCCATAAACAGAGAGCAGAAATTTTACAAGCCACAGCTCACTCGCCTCTGCAGGTCAGTCTGGCAAGAGAATGCACAACCAGGATTTGTACATTTTTAAGCAATTAGTCTTTTAATTGAACAATAATTGTTTATATTTACAAAGTAATAAATTTCTATATTCTGAATTTGACTATAGACAGCTGGTTTGATTATGTCAATAAAGCAGTGGTTGTTATAAAAACTAAATAATGCAAATACTCCTAATTAAAAGTAAACAATTACTAATAGTATTTATAACTGAATTATTATAATTGTTCTCAAGAGTAAACCTCCTCAGCTTCGCTCTATGTACACTAAGTAAAAGCCATTTACATGTTCTTTGTACAATAAAAGAAAAACGTAAGAACTTTTCGAGTCAAATTTTAAGTTTCAGAGCAAATTCTTTAGAAAACCAACTGTTTTGTCCAACTACCAGTAATAACAATATCAATAACATTTGTTTCAGAATATAAATGTTTTAAAGTGCAAAAAAGTATAGACAGACATATATACATTATTATAAATATTCTTAATATTACGTTTGTGTATGTTTCAGTACCACATATATAACACTATATATATGTATATAAATTTTAATTAAGTTTCATTCATTAGCCGAAATTTGCCAAAATCCAGTGTCTTCTCAAAGGAACTTCAGACAGATCTACTGTTTACAAAAAGCCATGACCCAACTGGGCCCTTGGTTCCCTTTGGGGGTTTGGCTTACGTCTGTTGCCTGCACCGGGGCAGGCACTCCGGAGGCAGGGGACGCAGACCGGCAGGGTGGCAGAAGGTCACTAACAAGCGTTTTTTCGGGCCGGAGACCCTGAAGCAGCATGACGGTCGGTCGGTCACATTTATTTCAAACATCGCTCAGACTGATATTGGTCTCTTTTCAGCTGAGTGGTATTGGATTCTTTTTTTTAGTCAGTGCAGAATTGGACAGCGAACCCAGAGTTGTAGTGTTCGCATTTAATGATAGGAGAGATGCAGGGCAGGAAAAATGTGAACCATCATCTTCTCTTATAATGAAACTGAAAGCAGAAACAATGTTGCACCTCCCAGCCACCAGCTACAGCGAACTGAAACAACTGTGTCTGCACGAGAAAGACAATGCATTATGGGTAGGTATCTGAATTCCACACATCAGTAGCAATGTTATTGTTCAGAAAAGAGCAGTGGGGACGGGGTGGTTTAAATGATATGCACCTTCAAATATATTCTCTAAAAAGTTTCTTTTTACACTTAGTACAAAATAAGACATTTCTACCCGTTAGTGCTTTGTTTAAAGATACTATAACATAAATAAACAAATTATTTTCAGTGTTCAAACAGTCCCAGTGTGACTGGATAGCTAACATTCTCCACAATTTTCCAGTTGGCGTAAGGCTTACTGTAGAGATAAATTCCATTCAGGCTAATTCAGCGCATGAAAGGCGCTAGCGTTCTTCGCTTTGACAACTCAGAAAAAAGGAATGTCCAGGGATTTTAAATAGTCAGGCCTGCTCTCCCCTGCAATACCTTTTAGTTTATTAGACTAGAAGGCTGACCATTACACTACAGGACTGTTAACTTTGTTGATCTATCAAAAAAGCAGGTGCTGTGATGTTCTGCGACATCCTTTGGAGTTAGTCAGTCTGTGCCATTTTTACAAGCTTTCTGTAAAGGTGAAAAACTGCAAATCCCAGAATGCACTGCACAGGTCCAGGGCACCATTTGTATCCTGTGAGTCAAATTGGGTTTTTTCCTATGGATGTTTAATCTATTGAGACTTTGTTCCTTTAAAGCAAACCGAGATTCTTGTGTGCAAAACAACGCCATGGGGATTCCACATTGTAAATTCCGTTTGTTTTTGATCATCGCGTTCTTCGACAAACGCCGCCAAGCCCAGCCTGGGCCCTACTTGCAGGTAAACACCTCCGTCCGCTCGCTGCAGGTGTTGCACTTGACGAAGCAGCACCACTGGAACTTGCAGTTGCACTGCCACACCTTGGTGTACTGGTGCGTGTTGTAGCCCCGGCCGCAGCACATGAGGTCGCAGCCGTCGGTGTGCGGCGAGGTGCGGTTGCAGAGGCGCCCCTGCGTGCCCACGCTGCCCGTGGCGGCGTCCTCCTCGCAGTAGTTGGGTGAGCGCTCGATGTAGACCAGGTCTGTCTCCATGGGCTTGCGGTAATCCGGGCTCTTCTTGACCTTGAGGAAGGTGGGCTGCCGCAGCCGGCTGGCCCGCACCGCCTCCACGTGTACCGCCTCATTGTACTTCTCCTTCAGGATGTAGCCGATCTCCCGGAACTTGGGCAGCGTCGTCCAGCAGGTCTTGGTGGTGCAGGATCCCGAGACTCCATGGCACTTACATTCCAGTTTCATGCGTTCCTCCAGAACCTGGGAGAGACAGGCGGCATTAGAGAAGTGCACAGTCACTTTGACCGTCATCATCCTCAGTCAGAACAATCTCAAACACAAGCTGCTTTTCCATCACCATCCCCAATCATCAGCACCATCATTATTGTCACTGCATGGTCATCACTACTCTTCTCATTATACTTATCTTTACTGTCATCCTCACCATCAACATTATTATTGTCATCCACATCTTCATCCCAAACATACTCATTGTCATCATTGACATCTTCATCATTACACTCATATACATCGACATCAAGATCACCATGATTATTCTGTCTCTGCCAAAATCATCATCATCAGCACCATCATGAACATCATCATAGTCATTATAACTGGAGAAATTATGATCAACATTATGGTTGTGATATAAGATTTAATCTGTAAAAAAGGTTGGAGACTCATTACTTCTGAGGTCTCGATGGTCTTATAACCAGTAGTCGAGTTGAAAAAACAAATCTGGAGGGATGCTGATTTTTATTGTCTAAGGGATGGAATGGGGGGATGTTCGTTTTAGAAGGGGGATGATTTTGACTGTTTTTATTTCAGGGGGGATGACATCCCTCCTCTTCCCCCCTCAACTCGAGTACTGCTTATAACTGGCACCAACAGTGAAAGAGGAGTCAGATATCAACAAGCAGAGAAGATGGGGTAACAGAGGAGAAAGGGTCAGACGTGATGGAGCAGAGAACGTGTCAAAGGAGCCAAGAAGGTGAAACACATGAGGAGGGCAAAAGGTCCTAAAGTGAAGTTCTTTTCCATTAAGCTCAACGGTCCCATCGAAAGGTCTCATAATTACGACGGCTGCTTGGCTGCGGAAGAAAAGTGCAGAAGCCCTGGAAAGGTATCTACTGGCAAGGGAAGAGGGGAAGACCTCAGAGTAAGTCCAGATGGGAAAACACAAAGTTCACACAGGCGATGCCCGACTGCGGCCCGTTCAAGACGCGGCAGCTTAAATCTCTGCACCTTTCAGGCGCACTTGCACTTAATCAGCACGCGAGCCCGCAGCTAAAGGGCGTCTGAGTGCAGCTTTGGCGTGAGGGTCCCCTGCCTTGTACTGATCTTAATATGGCCTTCAATTCAATGTGTCACTTCCCACTATAAAAAGGCAATGTGCAGTTTACTTATGGTAAAAATTCATAATTGGGTTTGGCGTCTCTCATAATGTTTCTTTTCAGACATACATTTTTATTGGATGTCTTAAAAGAAATTACACATATTATTCCTAAGTTAACCATATTATTCTGAGGAACAATAAGCCCGCATTGTATCTCGGATGGATGCCTGAAACGCTGCTTTATACGCAAACTATTCTGTTGCTAAGTAAATTTTATATATCGGGCAACACAGTAAATATGTCGCCTTTGAGGTCAGTCCTCTGGGGGGGGGGGGGGGGGACCAATAAAAAAACGCAGAGGCAACCCCCCCCCCCCCCCCCCCCCCCCCCCCCCCCCCCGCCCCGCGCCCCCCCCCCCCGCGCCCCCCCCCCCCCCCCCCCCCCCAGCAATAATAATAGGCATCTGCAAGCCCGCAGAGCTTGGCTGTGTTGGTGCGCACATGTACTACTGCGCACATGTTAGGTTTCAGAGCGCTGCTCTCCATTTGTCATATATAGTATATACACACACACACATATGTATATATGTATACACACAAATATATATGTGTGATGTGTGTGTATATATATATATACCCACATATATATAGTATACACACACACACATATATGTATATATGTACACACACACACACACACATACATATATATAGTATACACACACACACACATATATGCTTGTGTGGATATTTGTAATTATTACAGTGTGATACAAACCTGTAACTTTTTACTTTGTGGGCACCTTTTTTTCAGTCCCCACAAAGATTATTCTGTAAAACAGTTCTGCTTAATGCAAGTGTCTAGACAATATAACTTAATTTGGGCGTTAATTTTAAACACTAAACTATTATGTCAAGCACACGGTCAGAAAACTGTGCAGCCTCCAACCATATCTGGCTCCAACTTCAGAATACTTGACATCAGAGAAATTACTAATGTATGGCGTCACAATCACGTGTTCGTAAATCCACAATACAGAAATGTCTCTCACATTATTTCCAAATACTAAATCATGTATTTTTGCATTCAAATAAACTGTGGAAATTATTAAATTACCATTAATAAATGTATTCATATTTAACTAAGCAATTTTAATGAATTAGCCCCCTTTTAGCTCTCACAACTAAAAATGCCAAAAGTTTTTTACTGTATTTTGGTTGGTTACTTATGGTTAAGGTTAAGGCTGGGTAAGGGTTAAGGATATCATTGCTGCAATTAGGGTTATGCTCATAGGAATGAATGGATAAAGATAGGAATACATGGCCTGTGTGTGCGTCTGTGTGTATGGATTTGCATCGATCATATTTGGGGATCAAAATGTCCCCATGGTGTGGTAAAAACTGAAACTTCCTTACTCTTGGGGACATATTTTCAGGTCCCCACTTGGATAACCTGTGAATGCGATCAAAAAACTGAAAATGTCTTATATTTGGGTTGGTTACTTATAGTTAAGGTTAGGGCTGGGTTAGGGTTAAGGGTGTCGTGGGATTAGAGTTTTTCCCATAGAAATTAATGGAAGGTCCCCATTTAGATAAGTACGCAAGTCTCTGTGTGTCTGACTGGCTTTGTAATTATTACAGTTTGGGGACCCATTGTCCCCACAACATGATAAAAACCTGCTACTTTTTACCTTGTGGGGACATTTTTCAGTCCAAACAAGGATAACTTCAATTATATAAAAATCTGTGTCTGCAATCAAAAAACTAAAAATGCCAAAAG
>JAODKN010000063.1:29484232-29506031 GCA_026774425.1 Petrocephalus zakoni
CCCCCCCCCCCCCCCCCCCCCCCCCCCCCCCCCCCCCCCCCCCCCCCCCCCCCCAGCCTGACTGGAGTATGTGGAGGAAACCCCACAATGACACATGACAGTATGGCAGAGACTCAACGGTGCTAACCACTGCACCATCAGGCTGCCCCTACTATATATTCATATATATAATTTATAAGTAGGAGTAATTGCTTAAACTTAAAAAATAACAACATATATATCAAATTAAAGAGTTTATATGCAGGCAGAAAAATGGCCAGCTTTAGCCAGAGGCATAGTAGGTAGTTGCCTACGGCCTTTGAATTGCCTGCATTGCCAAGGAAGTGAAACGACCATCAGGTTTTTTGGCAGGAAGGCCTCCCCAACATAGCTGTGCTTTGGGCGCCTGAAAAGGTAGATCCAGCCCTACTCACACTCGCACAAGCCAAACACACCGCACACAAAACATTTCAGTACCTTTGCTTTGTTTTTAAATGCTCATGAAGTCATTCAAAATGTCTTGTGCTGATAAGATAAGCCAGATTGGGGTCCACCTCCCCACTGCAGAGACGCAGCACACAGCAAAGAACAGCGTCCTGCTTCTATGTACGTGTGCTTGGCTTCTAGCAAGATTTATATGCTGGCAAAGATATGAGAAATAAGTACAGGTATACCTGCATCAACTGACCTCTCTTTCATTGGCCGCTCCATTGGCAGACAGGGGTACCTGCACATCTTGACGGTGAGCGCCGAGCTTTCACACTCCTGCATCTCGCATTCAGGGCAGATCCTCGCTGCCTGGCAAACTCTGCAGCGTACTCAACCTCGGGAAACCGGAGCCGGCTGCTGAAAGATCGATGATGAACGTGACAAAGTCCTGGGAATCCTACGGATTCAAAAGGGCCTGCAAAATGAATTTCTATTTGATGCCTGTGACCTCTAGCTTGGCTAATTTGTACTAATTATAATGCATTAGCCCACAGGAAGGGCTGAGTGCACTTTAACAGAAGGGTTATTTTGGAAAGGTATTATTTCATGTGAAAAATCGAAGCTACAGAGTATGTTTTGGATTCGGTGTGGCTTACATAAGAGTCCGCTCTATAGACCAGGAGTCAAAATGATGTGCCAAAAGGAAACTGAATAAGTTACATGAATTGATTACATACATTATCCTACTCAAAAAAAGTTGCAGTACTGAAAAACGTGACAAAGGAGCTGCATTTTTTTCTGAGGGAAAAAAACTAACAAGAAATGATGCAGTACGCTCTGCAATATGTGAAAATGATATATTGTACACAATATACACATGGAAAATATACACATTTGGATATTTCCTTAAACTGACAAATCACAAACCTTTTTATTTTACTAAGAGCTGTAGCCAATAGTAGTGAGGCAAAAGGATCCTTTTTTGAGAAATAAAAAATAAACTTAATCTGATTTATAATTTAATCAATACTTTAATAGCAGCAGTAGGTCTGTTTGGATTGGTCTCCCCTGAATAATCACATCTCCGTTATTGCTCTTTTCTCCAGCTGCTTTGTGGAATCAGATTGTAGGGGGAGTCTTCCGTGGGCGATTCCTATTTAGGCCAGTCCACAGATACTGAGAGGCAGTGAGGCACTGACTCGGCCATCTCAGGACATCATCATTTTTCCAGCCGTTTCTTGGTGATTTAAGATTTTTGCTTTGGAGCATGGTTATGTTGAAAGGTGAAATTCTTCTTTAACTTCAGCTTTCCCACAGGGACAGTAGGTTTTCCTCCAAAATTGTATTTGGAGCTATTTCCTCCCCTTCTCTCATGACCAGAACTCTGGCCCCAAATAAACAGTCCCTTATGTCACCTCTAGGCCTGACAGTAGGTACTGCATGCTCTAGGTGATGGCCTCTGTTGGCGTTAGGCCTGACACATCTTTTGGAAGTCAGGACAAAAGGTTCTGCCTTGGTATAGCCAGTCCAGGAGACTTTTCCCTAATGGTTTCAGGACATTCCGTGTTCCTTCTCGCATAATTAAGACAAGACTAGGTGTTCTTTTTAGTGACAGTTGACTTCCATCTTCCAGCCGAACCCACAGCCCAGGATTGTAGAGAACATTTGAAAAGGCTGTTACATGCCCGGAGTGGCGAGTATCCGGTTTCTGCTGTGAATTTTCAAGTTGCCATGCCTCATGTAGTTTTCATTTCAGGCCTCGGGGCAACACAGACTAGATGGGTGTGTAGATATTTTGATATCTAGTGCATATGACAAACAGGGGGAGGACATGCAATGGCTTTGCCACTGAGTGAATATAGCAGGTTTTAAGAGAGAGGCACCTGCACCATGGTCACATGATGGAGCACTGGGGAGGTCGGGGCATCATGGTCATTAGAAGGTAAGACCTACAAGGAGGTAAGATCTATGTGAAAGAAATGAAGTGACACTTTATTCGCGATTTGTATCAATATGAGTGTAGATATGTAGGGATTCTTTAGTTTTTGCATATCCCATCTTGATGAGATCCAAATGAGGGTAAAGACCACAATGAGGTAAGACCCACATAAAAGTAAAGACCACGATGTTCAGGACTCCATGACGTCATCGTGGCAGGAGGATCTTTCACCGACCGCTGATGAGCCGTCTGCCCACCTCTCGAAATGGCAGAAACCCAGAATTCTCATCACTGGGGAGCCAGTATTGGGTGGGTAGATATGAGAATATGGTGGCTCTGAGGGAGTCTGGGGGCACTGAATGGGATAGGGGGGGCTGTGCTGTGGCAGACAATGAGAGTTTGTTTGGCTGATATCTGGGGGGGGGCTCCATATTTGGAGTGTTGTGGTGGATCCGTTTGAAGCAATAACAGATTACAGGACTTCGCTTGCCGAATTATTCATTATTCCTCCACCTGCCGTGTGGTGCGTAGCCATAACGAAGCTACTCACGTGCACGGTTTGTCCACCAGAGGCTTGTTACAGCTTCTCAGCAAACTCGACTCATTTTACAGCCTCTGTGTGTGCAGAACTCAGTGCTCTGGGCTGAAGTCCTCGCTCTGGCACCACAGTCACAAAACCAGCGTGAGCCCTGAATTTTAGCATTCTGAATTTAAATGGTGTCAAAAGCCTTGAATTTGGAAACTAAGAAAGACAGCTGTGTATAATGATTCATACTGTTTCTGGGGAAAAAAAATAAAAAAACAATAATGTGAACCGCACGGTGGATTGGTGGGTGGTGTTAAAAGCTCATACAAGCAGGTTTGGAGGTTCAGCTCCTACACTGAGGTCTGAGTGTGAGGGGTGTGCAAGCTTTACATATGTAGCACCCCAAAACTGACACGCAGAACTTACAAAGAACCAAGGGTAAGAATTGGACCCCGGACCCTGGAGGTCTGAGTCCAACTTACCATTACAGTATTAAGTATTACAGTACATGAACTACTAAACACAAATATATAAAAATAACACACAGAAATTATTAATTATAACCAATTAACATGATCTAGGGTGAAATAAGGTTCCGCTTTAAGTGGGAAGGACGGTTTCGGCATTTATTGGTGGCAAACACAGATAGAGTTCTCTAGTAGGCTACGTGAAGACAAGAAAGATGTACGAGCAGAGATCTGGGTGTATCTGGCATATGTCAGGTGGCGCCTGACGGTGGTCAGTACAGGCAGCCCCCGGATCCTTAAGAAGCCATGATGTATACCACTACAGGGTCTAATGGCACACGCAAGCAGGGATGGCCCAAAAGGCAGTCATCAAAACCCAGATTGATATAAGATTGATAAAACAGACCTATTTTATTTCATTAAAAGAATGATTTGGATAAGGTGCAAAGGCCTTGGTTTTTGGCCAACTCCCTACCAGGTTGATGGCCATAAAATGGACCATGGAACACATCTGGACAATGGGGGGCCTGGGGGGAAGGGGGGGGCATAAAGTCATGTCCACTTGTCTGTTTGCTTTTAAAAAATGCAAATATAACCTTCTGTCTCTTCCAGGGCCCCACCTGATGCTCGTTGCCCCTTATTAGCCTATGCATACCAGCACCTCTTTGTCCAGTCACTGATGTCATACCTTCCTGTTGCTTGTGCCCTTCCTAAATTTCAGTCCTCCCATTTAAATCGTCTGTGATCCCATTTATTTACAGTATCGGTCCAATTAAGTTTAATAAGACCCTGACACGATAGTGTCGAAGCCAGCACACCTCACAGAGTGACTGGGCCAGTGCTGCCCATGACAACATTAAATATAGTCTGAAAATACAGTTGATTGGTAGATATCAAATTGCTACATGAGTACTCAGTGAGTAATCAACATAATTTGCCCTGTCTAAAAATTACATTTTATATATTAAATAATTCCGGCATTTATTAATAAAGTTTTATTGGTCTGCATTACATTTGTAGTTACCTTTTTTTTGTGATCATTCATCACTGCACACTTAATGATGCTCCAAAAGTTTCCCGGGCCTGGGTGCCCCACTCCAGTTATATGGGTTATATGACATCAGATACACAAAATTGTATGAGGCTGAGGATGCCCCTTTTCTACAGAATGAAACGATATTTTCAAGTCTGAACGCACAGCGTTCCAGTTCCAGTGCTGGGCCAGGACAATGGCACCATTGTTTTGGGGCTGGTTTGACCCCGCTTCTGATTGCTGGAGAGGATGTAATTTGGTAAAATCCACAGCCAGGCAGGAGCAGCGGAGAACTTTGCAAATCCTGGCTGTCCTACGCGCCTGATCTAAAAACGACATCCTGTCTGCAGGCCACAAATGGGCACCTACTTCATAAGACAGGAATGGCTGTCCCAGGTCCTAATTATGGCTGCAGAGTAAGAATTGCTTAAATTAAAAAAATATTAATTTTCCTAAATGGCCAATTGGGGACCCTTGAGCTGCTTCCTGTGGTTGGGGTCTTTTAAAAAAGCTTCTTTAAGGAGAAAATATCTGATAATCGGACTGAATTTAATCAGAATACTTACAAAGAGCTGTATTCACAAGCAGTAGCTTGCACAAAATCTATGTTAACCAGTAAATCCTGTAGGGACATTTCACAGGAGTACTGGACTGGGCCTTCAGTTGTGGGGGGGGGGGGGGATCCCATTCTGATCCACCATGGAAATTCGCCAGAAAACAAAGATTTGTGTGCCAGCCCCCCCGGGACTTACCTAGACAGGTCCAAAAGGCCTAACCTTAACTCAGCTGGTCCTCCGTGGCTCTCTTCTTCGTGGAAACAGCTGAGCCGCCTGGATCTCGTGCTCCTTAACCTGATGGTGATGCTTAATGCAGGCTCCTACCAGATCTGTATGCATATGTGAATACATCTACCACCCGTAGGTCCATCTACAGCAGCAGGTACAAAAGCTTATTTTTATAAAACGAATCCAGACTGAATTCGGTCCAACATCTTTACTTCACTCCTGATGTTTGTGATAAATGCTATGTCTAATGATGTTAGCCTGAGAAAATGAATACTGAAATAAGAAAATGGATTAAATTTGATTAGGATTATTGGGGTGTATTTTAAGTAAGTCCACTCGCAGCCTGAGGATGGGGACAGGAGCCGTCATTATGCATTAACCCTGTCGCGGCATTTGATGGCTCCTGGGGTGTCACAGCTCGACACACAGCGGGACCGTCACGTAAATCTTCAAGGAAAAACAACCACGTGAGCCTGAAACACGAAAGTCCAGCACATGTGAGGGGTCAGAAATGGCACTAGTGTCCAAGTCCTAAATAAAACAATCCAGTCATAATGCCTTACATACAGAAATAATTTTAAGCCCCCATCACATAAAAGCACTAATTAGAATTTTTGACACACATGTAATTTGACTTGTTTTACAGCTTCACACAAAGATAGCGTACAATATACGTTGATTTCAATAATTGTCTTATTAGAATCTTATGCTAGAAAGGTGTTGTACAGCTCCTGCTCCTATACTGCTTATACTTATATTTGGACGTTAATTGGAAAGCTCAGCAGCACCTCTGCCTATCTGACTTCCTTACAGTTGTATGTATGCGATGTGCTATTTGCCTCACGCGTAGGTTACTTTGGACAAACGCATCTGCTAGATAAAAAAAAAATGTAAATGCAAACTGCATGTGACAGATAGGGCCACACATGGGCACGCATGTCCCATCCCAGAAGTCCCCGATACCACGGTACAGAATTATCTGTCCAGCCGTCGATTTGACGCTAATGCTAAAAGATCAGGGCGTTCCAGTAGCACACCGCAGCATAACACCCCCACCCACGGCGCCGTGACAGCGCCGATGACTCACTACTAGCAAAGGAGGAGAGGTGGGAAGGGAGCTGCGAATAAGAGCTGATTAAATGCGAGAAAACGAAACGGCGGCGAACAATGGCCCTTCCGGCGGCCGCGGAGCGGCGGCATCCCGGTGCGGCGGCCCGCCGATCGCCGTGCGCCGATTAATCGGTTCTACATGTTACACTAGTCCGTCTGCAGCTGGTTTTAACATCAAAAAACACATCGCGATCGGAGCAGGTCCCCGAATCCCTGACTGTACCATTGCAGAGCGGGAACGGAGGCTCTCCTTTTCTCTATGCGAAGCCCTGAAATAGCCCTCTAAGAGCTAACATTTTTTTTAATGTATATGTATTTTACATAATATTCTATATTATAAAATATTTTTCCAACACCTTTTTTTTTGCAGAAATGCCACGAATGTGTTTTTAACAAATATAAATGTATTTCAATTAATAACCGGCTGTTAAAACAGTATGTTGGCGACTTGCGGCCGCTTCCTAATTAGCTTGCGCCGTAAAAAGGTCTTAGAGGGCCGGAGCGCTCTAAGCGCAGCGGCGTGCTGGCCGGCCGCGTAACGAAGCGGGCCGCACCGGAGCCGGCCAGCCCTCACGGCCGGCGCGGGCTCCCGTCCGCAATCTGCCGCTAAAGTAAAACTACAACAGGTGTAGGGTAAATAACAGGGCGCCCCACACCACGCGCCGCCGGCCGCACCGCTGCTTCTATTAATTATCACTTTCGCTCATTTTTTTTAAATGATAATAAAAAAAAAAAAACGTCCAGCGTCTTAAGTTGCGCAGTTTGTGTAACATCCAAAATGCGCGTAAAGCGGTACGCAGCTGTGGGCTTTTTCACCTCTAAATGGCGTGCATTGGCAAAAAAGTGGCCCTCCTCGCATTAGACGGAGAGTACGGTAACGCGGGCCGGGCCGGTCCGGTCCGGTCCGGTGCCGAGGTCTGCGTGCAGGGCAGCAATCTGTCACGCCGAGTTACTGCCTTTATAGCCAAGAAAATACATACACGCCATGCTGGAAGCTGCACGCATTTTAACATGTTTTGTTTCCTTTTTAAAAACCATAAACGGGCAAAGCAGTCGGGTGGTAAAATACGCATAAAGCAGCGCGTCTGATGCTAATGAGGCAGGCGTTTGTAAGTCGGACTCCGCCGACGTCCATTTCAAAGCAGCAAACATACGCAGTGCTGCTTCTCAGCATTTTTCAGCGGTGTAAATTATATTTTTTTTTACCTGCCCAGTAAAAGTATTTTGTGGCGTAAATTAATATCATGAGGGTTTTGTGTCGGCGTTCTCCTTTTGATCGCTTATTTTGAGGGATAGTTTCGCCGGAGGACTTTCTATTATTTAACGGTCCCGTTGTGAATCAGTTCACCTCAGATGAACTTTCCTAAACTTGTACAGAAGGAGCAGAAGGGAGGGACGGGGGGGGGAAGCCTTGGCTTTTGTGGCGATAGTTAAAAAAAAAAGTTCGGTTTGAGATTTAAAAAAAAGAAAGGATCCAAACAACAGCGGCAAAAGCTGCGTATTTGATACGAAAAGTTTCCCTTTCTTTAAACTCCGCGTCGCTTCGCCTTGCAATCGTTGAACCAAAAGACCTACTGTTTTTTTTTTTCCTGTTTGTTCGCTGCATTGTCGGCGAGCTGCTTTTAGCGGAAAAATAAAATAGCCAGAGTACAGGAATGGACATTTATAGTGTTTTAATAACATTATTTGCTCAAAATGAAAATAAGGGGCGGACGCTGCCTTGATTTTCAATTTGAAAACTGTGCCCATATGGACCTTTGCAAAGTTCGTATTCTCCGTACACTCTCCATCTTGCATCTGGGTTTATTTACAAAACCTCAAAAATGGAGACGAGAAATGTGTTTTTTGGGATCAATCTGGATATACATTTTAAAATACCCTTTATTGCATTAGCTGGTGGATATTAAAATTATTCCGGAGAACACGTATGTATAATATATATATAATATATAATATTTATGCTTGCTGCAGCTGTAATCTGTTTTTTTTGTTTGTTTTCCGTTATTACAGTTATTCACGATTATGTATTATCGGAAAGCAGATCAATTAAAAAATTTTAAATAAGTATTTGCCTCAGTATTGCATCAAGTATTGCTTGATGACTAAGTCAATGGTATATGTTCTTTAACCGATAAACAACTGATTGTCTGAAAGATTTAAAACAAGATAAATACAGATAATTTTTAAGTAAAAAGTAAAATAAAAACGTCTTTTTTTGGTGATTTTTATAGAAGATTGTTTATGTTTAATCTTTCAAGCTTTTTTTACGCTTATACTGTTAAATAGTTATGATAATATTCAATATTAATATCAAAGTTATAATATTGATTTTAAAACTACAATAATTTATGTAATAAATACATTACAAGAACTATGAAATGATTTATATATACCGGTAAAGCAGACCTATTAAAAAAAAATCCATCTTCGGTGTAATCATTTATGAATTTAAATTGAATTCCATCCTTTTCGCATAAACGTGTAAGATTTTTTCACATATTTACGTCTATATTTCACATAAAGCAAATTTAAATATCACAAGAAATTCCCACTTTTTTAAGCTTAATCTTTCATGCGTGATATTTCATGCAGTAAATGTATATAAAAATCTGTACTGGTCAATGCTTTCACACTTTTATTAGTGAATTGCCATGCCAATGAAAATTAAGAGACAGAAGTATATATACTTTGTATATCATATTCCTTATTTTAATTAAATCTCTTTTATTTATTTATTTTGTTAATCACACACATCTGTAACTTTGGAGAAATGTAAAATGATGCTGTTCCAGGTTTGATGTGGTGTGACAGATAATTTTGCACTTGCGGACTCATTCTGTAAAAGACCTGAATTTAAATAATTTGTCATTGATGTTCTTGACATGATACAATTTTGGCATAAATGTTGATGTGGTTATTTTAACACAGGCTGCCGACCTAAAGCAAAGTTAGCTACCAGCAGCAATCATATCGTCACATATAACTGTATGTTTTGTGTCATTTCGCTGCGGTTTCTTCATGGGACAACTCAAAATAAAACATGGCTTCATCTTGTAAATTTAGTGTATTTTTCTGAAGGGGTGCATAAAAGTTTCAGTATTTATTCTAAAAATGTAATGCTGCTTTTGTTTTCCAGGATAGCCAGCCTTCATGATCCAGATGAAGACTGGTAATACTGCAGGTAGCATGCAAACAGACTTTGGACAGGTAGGATGAGGGTGAACCTCATTCGATTTTCTGCACAAGATATTCAGATATGAATGACACTGAAATTATGCTGGAAGAGAGGTAAAGTGGGTGGTCACGTTGAAAAGTATGTGTTTTTTTTTTAGCAGAAATTCCTTGTTAGTCGTATTTGGGTTAATAATTGACTCAGAGGGCAGATGTGGCCGATCTCTGATTTTGCGGCTTTCCGCGATGTCGTACTTATTAGGTTATGTAATTTTCTCATTGCATGCCAGTGCTCTGTCTGACTTGCACGTTTGTTAAATAACGAAGCACTGAGGGGTTTTCATGACCGCACCCTCGTCCACATGGTGTGGGGGCAGTGTCACGGGCAGGGGAGTCAGTTAGGATATCTTTCGTTCTGAGCATCAAAATGGCCGCTCAGAACTCTTGGGGCAACTTCAGTCTGGCTGCTTTGTTCTGATGCAGCTTAAAAGCTGTGCATTTTATCCAGCCGCGACTCAGCTGAAATGCCGCTCGAGGGTCCAACAGGCGATCCTTGTTAACACTAAACTCTGGTGCCGTTTTAATCCTTGACCTTGACCTCAGTGATGATTGCCTGGCTGGTGGGGATCTTCTCCAGGCCCTTGGAGTCTGAAATTCGTACTCTGCTGTTGGCTAGCAGGCTGATGGCCAGGTCAGGTTCATCTAGCATCGCGTCTCATATCCCGAAAGCGTGTAGTGCAGAAAATGTGCCCTGTGAGTTACCCTCTGGCCTCACCCCCACCCCGCATTGCTGCATCTTAACAAACAAGCCCTGGAGACACAGGCCTGGCTGAAACGTCAGCATTTTGTCCCCTTCATTTTGAATTTGCACAGCGTTACATGTCAATGACTGAAAGCCAGGGCTGTTTTTTGTCCTATCAGCTTTCAGAATAAATCATTATAATGTTTAGTTTTTATTTCTACTCACTTTTGAATATACATCACTATATTGAGATTACTGTAGTGGTTAAGGACCAATAGGGTGCTGGTTCTACTCCTAAGTCATTCATGTATTTATTGTCACCAGCATTTGCTGAACTAACAGTTAGTCTTGTAAATTCCTTGAAAAGCCCAGAAATTCTGGATACCTTGTTTAAAATGCAGTGTGTCGCTGTGAAGCCGTGGTCAGCGACCTTACAGCCATGTGGTATCTTTGGAAGGCTGTGATTGGCTGCTTGCTGTAGTGCAGTGTCTCCCTGTTACTGTGATTGGTGCCATGTTACGGTGGGGTGTCTCTGGGATGCTTCGATTGGCCGCCTCCTTCACTGGGTCCACGGCATGTCGTTATTGCCTGGCTTGTTCTGTCATCCAGTGTCTCTTGGAGTCTGTTGTTAGATGGCCTCCGTTGCTGTTCATTGTTCATTGGCAGCTGATTGGCTGGTTTCCTTTGTGGTGCAGTTTCACAGGGGGGCTGCTATTGGCTGCCTCTATGTATTGCAGGGCATCTGTATTTGGCTGTGACTGACAGCCTCCCTCTGCTGCACCTTGTTCCCAGGAAGCTGATTGGTTGTCTCTGTTCTCCGGGCAGCATGCCCTGGATGCTGATTGGCTTGTCACTTTTTGGTGGGCAGCATGCCCAGGGAAGCGATTGGTTGCCTCCCTTTGCTGGGCAGCATGCCCGGGAGGCCTTGCAGTGATCCGTGCGGCTGGGCTGAGTCCCCCAGCTGCTCTGCAACTCGCCACTCGGGGACAAAAACTAAGAAAGTTGGCCGGGAGATCAGAAAGGCAGGCTTGGGCTGTCACTCCTCAGAGAGTGACTGTGGCAAAGTGGAACAAGATAAACATTTAAGAGTAAACTGCAGCATCTGGGGGGGAGGGGAGGCATGCCACGCATGTGCAAGCTTGGGCACCTATGCCTGCACCCACTTGAGAACATAATAGAAACCCACAGGGGGTGGCCACACACATTCTCTACAGGCCTCGGTAATTGATTATAAATGTCTGTTGGCCATAGACAACCACCCAGATCATGGGTGCCCGCTGCACTGGCTTAAACCGAGAATGTGTCCACTTTCAGTCTTTGGTTCTTTGGTTTTTCACGGCTGAGAAGTCTTTGCTGTATCCAGCCAAATTTTTGCAGAGGGAGACAGCACAGTGCAGTTGGCTGTGACACACCTCGGACAAAAAAAGGAAACTGGGCAAGATACTTTTGCTTGTCAGCATGACCTCGTGGTCACTAACAGCTGGTAGGGTATGCTGACATATTTACCTCTTATGTGCAGATGCAAAAGCCAGGTGCTGCGAGATGGTGGGGATTTGGGGTCCTTCTTTCTCTCTGTTGTAATTTAGCCGGGGGGTGGGGGGTGGCATTGATTTGTCCTAATCCCCCCCATACCTGTTTTTATTATGGCCCTGCTCTGGGCCTTACACCTGCCCATGAATACCAAGCCTGTACAGTTTTCATCTTGCACAGATTAAGAAAGTCACACTCATTGGCAATAGCATTGGTTGCTTTATTTACTGCATTTCCATGGTGTAACTTAAGAATTTTTGCTACTTACCATTTGGGCTCTATCAGTATATAATGTACTAGCCCAGGTAAATTTTCAATGTTCAATGTGTGTGTAATTTTCAAGCAAAAAGAGCAAACAAATGCCATCACATTTTGCAATAATCCTATACACACTATTTTCAGTATATCATTTATTAATTTCCATCTACAGGGCATGCTAACAAGGGCTGGGAAACTCATTTTAAAAAGGCATTTTTTTATAATACAACAGATTTATTATTAGAAGAAATATGAATATTAATTATTCAATTATACTACAGGCCCAACCCATCATTGCACAGTAGCCTAAGCCCATTGTGTGCAATAAACCGTGAAAGGTGAAACCTGCAGCATTCGCCTACTACTGTCTTAAGTGAGGAAAATTATGAGGGGACACATATATAATAACACATTATTATTTGTTTATGCATCCACAGGACAGATGTACTAGCTGAAGAGTGGTCGCCTATTCTTGGTCCCAAGATGCACTTGAATTTGTAGAAATTAATAGCCAGTTATAGCATCTTAAATGAGCTGAACAAAATACTGTAGCAGCTTCAAGAAAAATGTCATCTAAATTGTGGCATGAAAATATCAAACTGTTGACATTAAACAGCTTACATAGGCTTATGTGCATAAAATAGCTTAACACTTAAACAAACAACACCATCCAATCTAATCGGATTGGCTTAAGCTACACCTAAATAGGCTTGGGCATTATCTAATATTTCATACCGTTACACCACAGCGCATGGTATCTTGATGGTATTTTCAAAAGCAATTATATTCCAGTATTTTGAAATCTTGGTGATAAAATGTCTTGGCACAATTAAAATTGGCGAGTGGGGTAGGGGGTCCCCCACAATAATATATGCCAGGGAAATCCAAACAGTTTCCAGGCTGCTTTTCAGGTTTTTAGGAGTTACAATACTGTCACATTCTTCTTGTGATTCCCACATTATTTCTTGCTTGTAAGCTTCAGCCAATATGCTCCGGACCCCCCGCACCCCGGAACAGGATAAGTGATTACAGAAAATGGATGGATGGATAGTTTTAGCCATTCTGGGGCGTGTTTCCTAAAAGCATAGTTACTAACTACGTGCTATGTTAGCAAGTTGAGTAGTTGGAACTATGCAAGTACAATGCAGGTGTTTCCTGAAACCATAGTTCGAACTATGCGGTAACAACGTTCCGACCTTCCATAGTACGATCCATTGTTAAACGACGTAGGTGTTTCGCTAAACCATAGTTCGAATGTTCGCAAACACTGTTGTTAAGTTGTGTAGTTAGTACTATAGATCACATGCTGTAGTTTGAAACTAATTTACCTGTGACTATGTCACTGATGGTGGAAAATGCAGTCGAAAGAAGGTAGTCATCTTGTAAGCATGGTGAAAACATTAAATAATCTATAATACTATGAAAATGTATTTGTAAGAGTACTTTTAATGTACTTCTCTGTTCATGAGTATGGTATGATTGGTGAGGATGTTGCTTACCTGGCTATATGGTCAAATACATTACATATATCACTATATCGGCCTATTTAGGGTTACACAAATACAGCATTACAATATCACATGAAGTAATATTGCAATATTTATAAAACCAAAAAGGAGATAAAATTACCTGAAATAAACTACTGCCAAATAGAACTTTTCTAACAATAGAGTGTTTCAAGTAAGTTGGTGGTGTTGTCGAGACTTGTCAACAGACAAAGCAATGCCGACAAATGCAATATGATTATTACGCATGCGGACATCGCGATGATGATGGTTAAACAATTTATCCTTTAGCACTTATAAGCACAAAGTTATAAAATGGGAAAAACACGTGCAAATTAATGGTTAAGAATAATGAATTCTTACTTACTGAGAGCTTTCATTGCTATTTGAAAAGATTAAAAAAATGGATAAAACCCATGGCTATGACTTGTCATGCACACCCATCTGTCCCATTGAGCCATCCCATTAATGAAAAAAAATTGTAAACTGTAATGAAATGAAATAAAATACAAGAATAAAGTAAAAAACTATAACTAAATGAAAACTAGAACTACAGCTAAAAATAACTGAAAAGAATGAAAAATGCCAAATACGTTATGTTTTTAAATACTATTTATCTAAAGTAATGATCTGTTTATTTTTAATGACCATTTATAATCCCATTTTTAGGACATTAGTACATAATGTGTACTGTGTATTCATGTAGGATACTCTAAAGATCAAACACATAACATAGCTGTACAACTTTCAGTCTCTCCCTGGAAATAAGATTACTAAAAAAAACCTTAAGGAAAGTATATAAAAACTAAATATAAATATATCTTTAAAATGAAAACTAACAAAACCACAATAAAAACTAAAAGTAAACTGTATTTCAAATAAAAATTGAAAATAGTATAAAAATAAAAACATTTAAAAATCTACAATAACACTGGTTGCAAGAGATGAATATACAGCGTAATGTGTTTTTTTTGTCGTAGTCCGACATGCAATTACTTTACTAGCCAGCAGGGTAGTGTTCAGTGTTTTGTGCTTCCCCTTCGTCTCCATTACTCGCCTCAGGCGAGTGGACCAGCTTAATTTCCAGCTCCATGTCTGCCTATTCGCTCTGTTCATTTAAGACAAGGACGAGCAAACAATTCACCATTTTAACATGATCCTAAATAACAGAATAATTGAAATACCTCTTGATCATATTCCCCTCAGAGCAAAATGGCGACATAGGCTAGTTGTAAATTGGGTGTCAAGAATTTCTCCGTGAGAAGAGGCCGGACCCGTTTTGAAAGTGTTTGGCGTGTCGTTCTGCGGTTATGGAGATACAGGGTGGGTCTTTGAACTGTCAGATGAGCACGTGTGCATATGTGTCAGACACTACTATCTCTGTCAGACGTGACGGTTTCGGGTGCTCAGTATACGAGCATCACCGGGGTGGTAGCTTGCCAGGATGGGCTGGGCTGAACATAAGGCCCTACCCATGTGTACCCATACACATGTGCAGAACATGGCCAACATTAGGGAGGTCATGCCTGACAGTGGCCACTGGCCTGTGGACATTGTGCTGTTTTATACCCTGAATTCTCTCGCCTGGGCTTCATCAGTGCTCCCCGTGATCCCCAGAGCTCCCCTCTGCTGCGGGCTCCCCTCTCCCGTGGGCCCCCTCACCGCTGCCTTGCAGGGCTCCAGCGGTTCATCTTGGGATAGGGAAGCACTCTCTTTTCCAGCTTGAATCATCCTGGGCTCATCTCTCCTCGCTGCTTTATTGTCTGTGTTGGCTGAACTCGGCGCCACGCCGATCCCTGCCAAGGAAGCTTCAGGTCCTTTAAAGACGCGGTGAGGCACCGCCAGCTCCGGCATCGACCACGTCAGGCCTGACGGAGCGCCAGCTGTGCCTGCCCGTGCGGCCCGGGGCTCCATGTCCGCGCGGTTTCACAGATTACTGCGCCCGCATGAAATGGCATGTCGCTCCCGTCCAGGCCCCGCCCACATCCCAAAGGCCCCACCCTCAAAATGCCATTTTGATGCGTAAACAGGCTTTTCTGCGAAGTCAGGAGCTTCAGCGGCACTTTTTGCCAGAAGGGTCTGGGTGTGGCTGCCCAACGCTTAAGCTGCTACTGGCTGCCAGACGGTGGGGGCGCGCGGGGGGTGGAGGGGCGGAGCAGCATCGCCTCCTCTTGTTCTCTTTCTGAAACTCTCCTATGAAGAAAAGAGTGAATGCTAGTTGGCTGCCTCCCTCCCTCTGAAGTGGGCATCCGTGGCACTGTCCATATTCACTGCGAGTAACTGCATTGTGACAGGGGGTGTGCAGTGTTCCCAGCAGCACAGGTGACCATGCAGCCAGCTTACATGTGACTGATGCAGTGAGAGATGAGTCATCTCTGCTGGCAAGGTAGGCTTCAAGGGTTGAAGAAAGCAGACGGGTACAACATAAAGATGTTTAAAATGATAACATGATTATTATTATTTTGTTTGTAATGCAACATAATGCTACCATTTATTATATTGCCTATGTAATACTTGAGTAATATTCTACTCGTAAGACTGGGAACTTAAAGGATTATCTTAAAAGCCGTAATATATCATAAAAAATATCCTCCTACAATCCGCCTAGTTATAATTATATATAATGTCTCTCTTTCTTGCTCTCTCTCTCTTTCTCTCTCTCTCTCACACACATACACACAGATGTTTGTATTCATATCTTTGTGGGGACTGCCCATTCATTTCTATGGAAATCATAATCCCAGCTATGACACCCTTGACCCCTACCCAGCCTTACCTTAACCATAAGTAACCAAACAAAAGACATAAATGTATAACTATAAATATATAATTTCTAGTTTTTCACTGCAGTCAAAGATTTTTATAAAATTGAGTTTCGCCTTGTGAGGATTGCAAAAGTCCCCACAACATCAAAATAACAGGTTTTATCACATTGTGGGAACAGTTGGTCCCCACAATGTAATATACATATGCCCCCCCCCCCCCCACCCACCCACACTTATGTCTTCCTCGTTTATTCCAATCATTTTACCAGCTGCCCCTCTGCCTGCATTGGAGATACTAGAGAGAGAAACATTTTGACATTGTAAAAATAAATGCAAAATCAGAAACCCATAGAACTCCGTCTGTCACAAAAATATCATAACATCTAAAAAATCGATCTGACGGAGGTGCCTTCTTAGTGATGGAGCTGACAGTCAACTGAGGGAGTTGACATCATATAAACTACAAAATAGTACATGGACATTTAAAAACTTGGAAGCACACAGAATGCAATTTCAGGCTCCTATTTTTGATTGCTTCAGATTTTAACAGACCTTTATTACATCGAAATTTTTAAAATATCTGACAGAGCTGATGTCTAATGGCATATATCCCACAGTTGTTGCAGAGATTGAATGTATGTTGCTTTGGATAAAGGTGTCTTCTGAATAAATAAAATGTAATCTAATTTTTCGATGAAAATCCATTGCAGTTAAATTAATTACAGTTCTTTTCATAGATTAGTATAGCAGAACATGGTATTTTGTATTGGTATTTTGGGCTGTTTTGTAATGGTGTAGCTTATGAACTGTTTGGTCTTTCTATGAAGTCCATATTCATAAAGTCTAATGACTGTTCTTATAATTCATTGTAGCACATTCATAAAGTATTATACACATGGCTATAACAGTTTAAATAAAGGTATGACATATTAAAGTCATGTGCATTATGCGTTATGAATACTCTTTGAAGCACTCTGTAATGCACTATAGATACCTTTATAATGCAGTACAAAGCATCCTTAATGCTTATACTGGCCATTATATATGTTGTCACGCGCATGATCTATGTTACATGCGTGATAACAAATCGACGCTGAAGGCTTGCTCTCACTCACACACGAGCGCAACGTGAAGCCCCGAAGAGGAGAAGAGGAGAGAGGAGTTTCAACTGAGTATAGACTGTCACTGAGATTGGAAGGTAAAGCAGCTGATGTTTCCCCAAATTAAAACATCACAGTCCTACAGACTTCTATGAGCTATTTCCATGATGAAAAGCCTGCCTGCTTTCCCAGTTACACTGCTGAAAATGTCAGAATAACCCTTGTGGTGATAACATGAGCCCACAGAAGCATCATGCATTCACTAAAGAAAAAAACAACATCAAAGCATATGTTTATGCGTATATTATGTGTATTTATGTGTTTTTAAGTGTATCCGGTCGTTAACGTCGCTCCTGTCAGCCCGTGTCTCGCTTCCATCCCTCTCATTTTGATCCCTCGTGATCTTGTGTATTTCCTGTCTCAGTGTGTTTAAGCCCAATAAAACCCCTTTTGTTTCGCCAGACACTTGCCCCTCAAGTCATTCGTCAGAGTGAGCAGACCATGACCAGGGTGAGTTAAATCTGTAGCAATACTGAGGCCTTTCAGAAATAGCGATCGTTGTCAATGCCCTGGATGTCCAGCAGCTGTAGGCCAGCGATCTGGTTGGGTGACTTAATGACTCGCTGCAGGGCTTTCCAGTCTCTGTCAGAATGACCAGTGTACCATGCTGTTGAGTAGTAGGTCAGGATCCCCTTGGTAGTGCATTGATAGAAGTTTACCTGGAGTTGTGGGCCATGTGAGGTCCTTAGTGATCTGAACGCATAAGGGACTCTGTAAAATGCTTCTCCATTTACAAGGATGGGTGTTTTCTGTATCTGGATCTACTAAAATTATGATTTCTTTTGCTTTCTTGGTTTGGATGGCCAGGCTGTTGACTAAGCAACATCTAGCTCATTTCTGCACCTCCTCTTTTCTTTGATGGAGATCAAGCCAAGTGCATATTCCTTAGAAAAGCATATGACAGGATTAGACCTGATAGACTTGTGTGATTCACACTTATTGATGCTGGAGAACATAGCATTAGCCTGTGTCATAATAACTCAAAGAACCTTAAGCAATTCAAGACAGTCTCTTCTGACCTTAATTGGAGAGGCGAAGTAAGTTTCTAGTAAGTTTGATTTCTGCGCAAATGACAGGGCAAACTCAGGAGCCAAGATGGCTGTCAACATGGTTGTGTTTCGTCAAACAGCAAGCTTTTGATCTTCAGCGCCTTGGGGTGACTGTTGTGAAAGGCGCTATATAAAAATAAATTGGATTGAATCTCCTTGTCAAAGTTGCTTAATCAAGGTTCTTTTGATTTGGATTTTTGATTAAGAAAACTGAGGTGAACCTCATAGTGGAACTGTAACTCTGTGGACAGAAAACATGGCCACTCCGAAGAGCATAGTGAGTAACTTTATTCAAGACTTTAGGGTGAATGTCAAGCTAATAAGATTAAACAGAGAAGTTGTATAGCTAGAGCTAATATTCATAATGAAATGAGTTTAAGTGTCTCCTTTGTTGTCATTGTGCAGTTTACAATGTATAATTTTCTTTGTCCTCCCCATAACAGGTTTTAATGATGTTTCTGCTTTGGTCCCTTTTGATCACCAACCAGAATTACATCTGTGCTTCTAAACTCTCCAGAGAAGAGTAATAGAAAAATTTACATTGATTTACTTTTGGTCTCCCAAACACCCTTGAAAACCACTCCTCCCATAGCCTCACAACCTTCTCACTCAACAGACATAATCATAATCTAGTTGTCCAAGTAATACGTGGTTCACAGGTGTGCAACTCAAGCTGGCGATTTCAAATGGAGAGTGGTAAATTTGTAAACATCAATGCAAATGCATTTTCAGAATGTTCATCCATTTTCTGTACCTGCTTATTCTGTTCAGGGTAAGAGGGGGGGTGCAGAGCCTACAGGCACAGGGCGGGGGACAACCCAGGATGGGGCACCAACCCATCACAGGGCACAATCACATGTGCACACCTACAGGAAATTTGGTCCAGTTAATTTTAGTATGTTTTTGGGCAGTGGGGGGAAACCAGAGTACCTGGAGAAAACCCCACATTCACACAGGGAGAACATGCAAACTCCAAATACATGGAGCCATGGCGGAAACTTGAACCCTGATCCTAGAGGTGTGAGGCAACAGTGCTATTCACTGTGACACTGTGTCTCCCATTTTTTGGGTTTCATTGAGTAAATTCTCCTCAAGTTTACCCAGAAATATTTCCAGTAATCTTGAAACAATAGAGCAGTTTTCATATTTTAGTTTCTCATAAATATGTAATATATATTTATATTGTACTTTCTTCAAAGCCTTCCTTTTTTGTTATTGTTATTGGTGATAAAGAATGCACAGTAAAGGCAGATGTTTGCACTTCTGGGCACTGAATTACTGATATTCAGCTCATTTCCATATTCCCTCTGCCATATAGAATCATCCATATGGGCAAGGACATTAATTCTTATGGTGAAATAGGTTCCTAGACAAAACGGCTATGAGGACTTGGTCAAGCTTTATTGGATAATTTTTTTCTGTTGATTTTCAGTAAGGCTTAATGCCTGGAACAAGCTAAAATTCCTAAACAGGAATGAACTAGAGGAAGAAGTGTTTACATTTCTGTGAGTCATCAGCTGACTCTGAAGGCCGTAGCGGTAAACCCCAATGTCCATTTTACCGTCGTCTTCCAACGACGGGTGATTCAACACGTTGGGTCTGATATGTACGTGACCTTTCATACTGTAGAATCCAGCCCTCGCTGGCTGTCCAGGTCGCTTGTATCACAGATTGAACAGATTGAAGCTGAGCAGCAGGTTGGGCTTAAAGGCGGGTTGGAGACTTAATGGGGCAGGCTGACCGTGGCTTGGGGGGCAGTATGAAGGGGTATGAGAGGCACACAGGAAGCATCTCACAGAGGACAGAAGGGTCCCAAGTGTATCGCAATTATCAGACTTGATTATTTAGGGATTCTTGTTCATTAAAATATTCAGCCAATGAATACATTCTGTTGCATTTCTCATCTAGTACATGGTCATGGAGACTGAGACTGTGGTCCAGTTGTTGTGCCTGTGTCAACACATGCAGGCCTGTCTCCCTGGCGGCCCTCCAGCACCCCCTTGAGAGGATACTGCCTCTCCACCCTCTTGTGCTATCGCTTAGGCCTTGGAGCCTCATTGCTGTATCTGCAGGTTTCAGTGATAGGCTCATCATCATGATGGGCACCGGTCAGAGGTTAATCGTTTTGGAGGGGTTTATTCAGTAACTGAGATTTTACAAACTCTGTATTTTTACCATTGTAACTGAGGCTTTGAAGTTCATGGAGTAGTACACAGTGGCCACATACACAAGGCATGCTGTTGTCTGCATATGTAGTTTATAGATTTTTTTTTTTAGTTGTGTTAGGCTTGTAAGATTAGCATTTTTCTCTTACTTTTCTTCAGAAAAGGTATTAAAACCAGATCTATTTAATGCTTAAACAGATGTGAACATAATTGACCTTTCTGTGAAACAGCAAAAAAATTTTTTGCATGGAATTCACTGAGGGGGGATAATAAAATAAGAACAGAATTATGCAATAATTTACTTTTGGCTAGGTTGTTCATTCTCAGATACGGGTGCATAAATCATTTGGTTTATTAATAGTCAGAGAAGCTTGGAACTAAGTTGTCTCTTTTTAAACCTGGATGGTGTGATTTTTCACTGAGGTGTAGCTTGGGTATGTTTTGATTTATTTGCCACGAGTATTGTTTCCCATGAGCGGTGAATTGTCAAAGACAGGGTTTTCAGCTGGTGTATCACAGCAACTAAGAAGGGAATTTGTCGGTTGAGAGGGAGAGAGGGAGAGGGGGTGCATGAAAGACATTAACAGAGGCACGTCAGAGTGAAGGCATGTATTGCACCAAAGCGGCACCTTCACTGGAGACGATTTACCTAATTTAGTCGATATATATATCGCAAGCCAGCATCAGCACCCAGTTTGACTCCTGGAATAATGTTAGCACTCAGCTGTGCTCCTCAGATGGCATCAGTACGATGTACCTTCCTTCCAGCTCTGTCCTGCTTTTTTCTTGTGTTTTGTACGATCGAAGGGGAACTTTTCACATGGGAAGTTGCCCACCTATACAGGATATGATGTCATAATGTCAGCTGGTTTTGTTTAACTCACAGCTTCGTGGTTGGTTTGTTGCTTGCTTTCTGTTTACAGTATACTTGGATTGTTGGTAATCATTACTAATCTAAGTACATGATGTCGTTGTGAAGTGCTCTTGCAATTCATATATTTCAAAGTATTTTTTTTTTGAGGCAAGGGGCTCAACAAATCCCCACCCAAGACAGTGCAGATTTACTTGCAAAAACCAAAGAGCACAAAGATTGATAACTGGTTAACAGATAGGAAGCAGCGAGTAGTTATAAGAGGTACAATGTCACAGTGGGCCTGCGTTCATAGTGGGGTACCGCAGGGTTCAA
>JAODKN010000063.1:29535611-29552738 GCA_026774425.1 Petrocephalus zakoni
GGGGCATTTTTTTTTAAGCTGCTGATTTATTTATCCCCCCCCCCCCCCCCGACGCACCAAGCAGCCAGGCCATGCTGGAGTTTGTCTGTGCACTAACACACTCCTTCCAGAGGTGCATGAAGCTCCAGGTAAGGCTGGCACACAGTGTCCCCCTCCAAGGGCCTACGGCCTGTGCTGTTCTGTGTGACCTGGCTGGGGTGAGGGGGAGGCGAGGCAGATCCAGTGTCCCAGGCCTAGGTCCCGCTCTTGGAGCCCGCAGGCCTCGGCTACGCCCCACACTAGCCCGCCTCACCATGATGCATCTCCTCCTGCAGGGACATGGACTCCATAGGCCGCTGGTCGGGGACTCTGCTGGATTCTACCCAGACTGCTGGTGATGCTGGTGCCACCTTCTTGTGACTGTGAGTGTTACCGGTGTTTCGGCCCACATCTGCATGAGTTGTGTGTTTGTGTATATACGTGCACACTCGCGAACAAACACACATATTGTGCTGCCGCATAAGCAAGGCAGAATCTTACGATTTTATAAAACAAGTAAATCTTTGTGTAACTATGGGGGGCGGGGGGGCAAAGGTTACATCTGAAATAATCTAGTCTTATAGTCTAATAACAAAAAACTGACACCAGCAAATACTTTTAACTCGTTCCTGTTATTCAACAGTTCTGATATATAACGTTGGCTCATTTGGCCACATTCCTAAAAATAGAAATCGTCACAAAAAATAACGTGTGATGGACTTAATTGCTCTTCCAGCCTGTACAAAAGCGCAGAGGAAGAAACTCAGGGTAGGCACACAGTGGGCTGCAGGTCACAGACAGTTGGCATAATTCTCAAATTTTTTCGCTTAAGTGTCCAAGACAATCGTTCGTAACTTTTACGTCACTTGCCACCCCAGATGAGTCATCAGCAGTAACAGCAGCATTTCCTAAATACGCATTTTATTAGAGTATTAAATGCATAAATATTTTATTTTACAGGAATCTTAAATTGAGACAATTTATCATTAATTACTCTTATAATAACATTACAAGAATTTCTTACAAAATAGTATGTATTTGTATTCCAATTTATGTTGGTTTGGGATTTGATTATATTTTTAAGAATTTCACCTTACAATTCTGGGCATTATTAAAAAAAAATTAGGCGCAAAATCAAGACTTAGAATAATAAATTTAAAAATATGGCATAACGATTGTGTGACTTGCGTATGAATATATTTTTTATTTTGATTTCGGTTTTCGATTAAATACCAATAACTGATAATTATTAGAGTATGTTTTTTATATGGATTTCCAGATGCTTTTTCGGTTAATATGTATTTTTTCAATTTGCAAAACAAGTTATTTTTCTATAAACAGAACGCATTTCACAAGTACATTTGATGCCGTTTGCTAAACATGTAAGACAGCTTTATATTGCTGTTTATATTGTTTATTTAATTTAGATTACAGTGTGCACGGGATTAGTTTAGAAAACATAATTAAAATGCAATAATACCAGCACCAAATATTATTATTATTTTTATTATTATTATTAATAATAAAATAATAATAATAATGAGAATCATTCCTTCATTCATAAAACTGAATATACTTTTTCCGAGCAGTTTAATAAAATTTCACCACGTGTGTGTGGACCTGAGTGTTTTTGAGATAATCTCACTCTTTTTTTTTAGTTTTGAACAGAAGGCTTAAAAGCAGGATCCAGGGTAGAACATTAGCGTCTTTCAAGACTCCAAGGCCATATTTAAGTGCATTTATGTGAGTGTTGTGTATATTGAGTCGTGATTCGCTGCTGCTCCCTGTTGTCACTGAGGCTGCTGATGGAGGAATTGACTCCATCACACACATAGGTGTGACATGCAGGAGAGTGGGGCAGACCAGGCAGGGTGCTGTCTGCATTGGGCAGGAGGCCCAACTAACGTCACTCTCAGCAAGGTGTGATCTGTGCCACCGGGAGGGAGGGATGGTTAAAGCGGCACCTGGGGGGACAAGGGGGGGCTGTATTGGAGTCCTTCTCCCTGTCTTTCCACACACGTGGTGCCCAGGCCAAGGCGTGCTCACATTCCGAGATCCCTAACCCCCCCGACAATCACGTACACACATGCGTACACACTGTCACGCACACCACTTTAGGCCCCACCCTCTAGCCCTCTGCGGGAGGAGCTATCTAAAGCAGTGCCTGCTCCATTTTGCCAAAGCGAATGTCCATCAATCCTGATGACAGTATGGGCTTGGAGCAGCCAGTCTGTCAGAAGGAGGCGCTCTGTCCCTTTTCACCACATGTGTGCAGGTTCCTTTTTTAATCTGTTCTGACCAAAATAGTTTTCAAATTTTTTGCACTCTATTTTTAAATTTTCTTTACCGAAAGAAATATGATTAACAACACATGATGTAAAAAGTTTTTCAGATTTTTTTTCACCCAAAATTTATCCCGAATTCATGCATATACAGAATTATGTATTTATGAGGGTCCAAACATTTAGCATTCTAAAACGTAAGAAACAGTTGTTGACAATGCATTTTTTATTTGATCTGATCCTGTTATTAACATTGTGTTTATACATATAAATAAATGTAGCTAGTTTGTAACTGTAATTAGTTTAACTGGATTATATTTACTGGGTTTGACTGTGCACATCAGTTGCTGTTTTTAACGTTGTTAAGGTCTGTTTTGTACAGAAATAATTTTCACACTGCAGCATTCATTTGCACAAATTTGCCCAAGATTATGTTGGAGAGAAAACTAATTTTGAACTAATAAATTATAGAAGTAATAAACCCCTTTTTTACTACAAGTCCCACTGTATTTTTAGAGAGTATTCATTTATTTCAGATCTGGTTTGATTTTTGCAGCGCAGGCAGGTAGCGGGTGGGGTTGGGGGGATCTATCGTTTAATATTCTGCTGGCCCTCGGCATCTTATACAGCAGCAAGGCGCTAGTGTTCAGCAAGGCACTGAAACAAAGGAAGGCTTCGCCGCCGAAAGCGTCGCCTCACTCGTCAGCTCGGAGCAGAGCGTTGCAGAGCGTAAGGGAAACGTGGAATAGAGAGTGTTTGCATTATCTGGTTAGGATACCAAAAATAAAGTGGGCTGCAAAGTCTCCAAGATATCATTATTAATGGTAACTGGTACTAATAGTACTGTATAAAAACAATAACAAAAAAGTAATAACAGTAATAATAATAAAAATAATTATGACACCAAGTAATACAGTAATAAGCACTTTTCTAACCGAATCAAGTAAAACATCATTAACATGGAAACAATGGAATAAAGTGGACATTTACACAGCAGTCAATAATTGTACCTAATTTTGTTTCATGATTTATATTATTAGGATTAACCATCTTTACAAAGAATAATATTTTCAGTTTTATTCTAGCATTTGGGGTTAATTTAAAAATGAATTTATTATAATTCTGGAATTTGAGCTTATTTATCAGATATTTTCAATACATGATCGTATTTCACATTAACAAAATGATCCAAACCAATTGTTTATCTGTAATGTTGAAACTTTCTTTATGGGAGACAATTTAGACAACTTATTTCATACTGAGGTTTTTAATTTTAAATTTTTCATATAGCATGGAGATATAATGCTTGTTGAATTGTTAGTTACCGCTTTTTCAAGTTTGCACTTTTCAGTGCAAACGGCTTTGTGAAATTTTTTTCTGTTTCTGAATTAGGCACCCTGCCTCACCAGGTGTGTCAGTAGAAAATGACATGACTTGTCAATGTACCATTAATCAGTCAAGTGTGGTGTGTGGAATGTTGGAATTATTGCAGAAAATCCATAGAGGGAAAGTAGTGTACGGCAGGGATAGAAGCACAATTCCGTGTGCTTGTGTGTCCTGTTCTGATGTTATAGCCCGCTGATTTCTTCATCGGACAACAAATAGGTCTGACGATTTATTTGTAATCTGATATTTCTTTTTACAAAATAGCTTGGATGAAATTTTAGAATAAATATTAAAATTATTAGTACTCCCTTATTAGTTGCATAAGGAAAATTACTGCAAGGGAAAAGCAAATGTTGTTACGTAAGTTTTCATTTTAATTTAGTCTGGACACAAGATCTTTACTTTTCAATAAAATGTTTTGAACAAAAGCAGATTTAAGTTTCCATCTTCATTAAGTCAAACAAATCAAAATATAATTTTCAAGCTAGTCAATATGTAATAGTGTCATTTTAGGCTGTACTTTTAATGATTGTTTTAGTCGAAAAAAATTAATTAAGAACTAAAAAACTGTCCTTGCTGAAATTTAAATCCTCTTAAGTCAGGACAGTTCTGCTGTTATCAGCTAGTGTTTTTTAAGAAAACTACATTTAGGATTCTAGAATTATTTTTGTCAGTGCTACAATGGTAATCTCTCTAAATAAGTATTTGAAATAGTTGGGCTGTTAATGTTACACACACATTCAGTTTAATATTGAGCAAGTACTTTCTGTTTACTCCGGCCTTTTGTGGGGAGGGGCACTCCATCATCACATACCTGGGGAGTGCTCTATGAAACCTACCATTTTCCTATTCATTGTATTCCTGCTAAAGAGGAAATCCTCCTTTTATCATCTGATGATTAGCCAGTAATGCACATATCAATTATCATACATCAGTGCCCATTTTTGCAGTCTTTAAAATTACCATTTAAATAACTTGCTTTTAAAAAACTGAACTGGGTTTTTCAGTCTATTAATTTACATAATTTTTATTATTGTTGTTGTCATCATTTTTATGTTAAAACATTTATGCTTAAATAGATATTAATTGATTATAATTCTGGTCATTTAACACAATTTTAAAATATTTGGGAAAATAATAATTGGCATAAGCTGTCTGGTATCTTTTTTACTTCATCGCAATGGGTTCTTTATACCAATGCAAAGTAGCTTAAAATTTATAGTAATGTATTAATTAAACGGTGATAAATGAATTAAATAAAAATTAATTAAGATTCTACTGATAAACAGTGCCATAAATAATTCCAGTAAATCCCATATAAATTCAAAATTACTCAGTAGCAAATCTTGGTTTTCACAAGCACTTTCTGTGTTCCTGCAGTATCATCTGAATTATACTCTGATCCTTGGATTGGCAAGTAGATAGAAAAAAATATGATACAAAGATATAAAAAATAGGCAAGTAGACATAAAAATGGACAACCAATCAAACTGCAGTAGTGGACAAAACCGGGTATAGTGATGTATGACAGTCACGTATTTATAACAATGTATTAAGTTATTGTCGATAATTTTAAAAAGATCACTAAATAAAATGTAAAATTCAGGTGAAATTTTTGCTAATAAACAGCACCTAAATAATAATGTCAGTAAATCCCACATAAATTCAAATGACTAAATAGGCAGTATTTTGGGCTTTAGAAGTACTTACGGTGTTCATGTGGTATCTTCTGGATTATGCTCTGATCCTGGGATTCACAATTAGATCTATGGGCATAAAAATGGGCATCCAATCAAACAGTGAGACAGAGTGGACAAAACCGACCTTTAGCGACTCTTACCAATTACAGCATGATGCTAATAAGCAGAAGAGGTCAATTCGTCAGTGTTGAGTTAAGCAATCAGTAATCAAAAAGGATTCAGAACTCCACCCAACTGTAGTACCCATGAAATAAGCAGTATTTTTTTTATAAAATACGTTAAAGAAAGTCTTGAAATCTGCTTTTATGTAAAGGTGGATAAATGTTCAGAATGTGGACAAGAATAAAGGCTGCTGCATGCTAATCGACTGCCGGAGATATTAAAGAGAGAGGATCATTTGATCGAATGCTGTGCGGCTGATGGCCTCTCTAACAGAGTCTGCATGTGATATGGAGAGACTAGCCTATTAACCATATGCCTCCATGCCATTTTTCAGCTGACTCATCCGCTGGCTCCACAAAAAGTACCATGACGGAGAGTCGGTTAGCAAGACGCCATCGCTGTGGGTCTGAGCCAGAGGTGCACACGCAGTGTCCCAGGCCGATTATCCTCAGTATCAAACTCAGTATCATGTCCTTGTACCTGACAGTCCCTCATGCTGGTGTGCTTAAGCTAACATGCTGTGTCTGTACGAAAATGGCAGACCTGCAGCATAAAGGCTGATTTCTCTGTCATGAGACGTCACTGAGAGTTCTGGTGTTCAGTGACTGGTCTGGCTTCTCGTGCTGTGTGCCGTGATGTCCCGTGTCATGGCGGTGGGTGTGCTGCTATTCAGACTGCCCTCACCCAGGCCTTGGATCATTTTGCTGCTCTCTCTTTCAAAAAGCAAACTGAAAGCTACGAGGCTTGACGTGGAGCATTGTTCTGGCATTCTTCTGCTATAAAACACAGCCCCATTCTTTTTAAAAATGATTCATTTTAACATAAAAATGTCAATCAATTTATCAACTGCTTATTCTGGTCAGCGTAGGGCGAGTGGGTGTCTAGAGCCCCTCCTGGGCCGGACAAAGCACAGTGGAGGGATGAATCTTGGATTGGGTGTCAGTCTTAATCAGTTTAGGCTCAATGATAGCATGTAAAAAAACCTAATGAAGGGTCAAACAGCTTGCCACGTAGTGTTCTAAATTGCATATTATCCATTATATTTATATTTCCTAGAATACAAATACTGTAGTTGAACATTCTCTGCATTAATCATGAACTACTTATGTATTCATTTTTTGTCTGTCTGGTAAAAATGGAGACCTTTTAAGGAAGTGTCAGGATCACTTTGTCACTACACAATGCTTTTCTTATTTATTTCGGATACTTTATGTCCTGTCAGGTAGCTGAGTCAGTCAAGGTGAGTAGTGACAGGAACAGTGAAAAGTCTCATGATTGCCTGTGACTCTGTCAGAGAGACTGCTTCTCTCTGGCATTTAAATGGAAGGGTGAGTCCAAAGATTAAAATGAGCAAGGTGGTCAGACAGTGCAGTGCCTGACACAGTTGTGATAGCACTTGGTTTATAGCCAAGAGGTTTTAGGGTTGGGTCTTTCTTTGTATAGCTTGATAAAACTGCTGACCACAGAGATGCATAGAAACCAGCATAACTCTTAAATATAATACTGTAATCTAACAAGCATACTTCACATTATAGGTATAATGCTTGTGTATGAAGGCACAAGATATTAACCAACAAGAAAGCAGTTGTGAGGTTATTCCACCCACTGCCATATTCAAGTCTTTTGTAAGTGAAAGTACATTTTAATTAGTGCAATTTCCCTCACAAGATAAACTGCTGTTAATCTATCTTATAATCACTTTTTGTGGTTAGAGTCCTGGGGTCCTGGAGCCCATCCCATGTAGCATAGAACACAAGCCTGAGAAACACCCTGAAAGAGATGCCAGTTCATCACAGGACAATGCATACACAAAAGGAAATTTAGGGATGCCATTTGGCATAAAATAACTTTTTGTTACAGTAGGAAACCCATGCAACTTGCATAACATGAGGCAGCAGCACTACCCAATGAGTCACAACACCACTGTTTAGCAGGCTAATATTTGTGAATTTGGTTTGTCTCTCCTAAGAAAAAGTAGATAACAGCGACCACTACAGGCAGGTTGTTGTCACTGCAAAAAAAGTATTTATTGTCCCTGTTATAAGCTTTTTTTCCACAGGAATCAGGGATCCGATATGGGATGGGATAAACCAAAGCATGTGCACATTTAGCTGTGGCCAAGTCTGCCAGGTCTACACATGGAAGTAATTACCCTGAGCTGCTGACCACTGTGAAATGTGGACCATTTCATTTGGAATACATTTACTTAAATATTAGCCTGGACACCAGGAGCTATTTATAAACTAAGTCATTTTAGGTTGGGAGCAGAACTGCATGTAAATGTTATTACGCACGACTGCTTATTTTGTCTTATTATTATTTGTGTTATTAAGTTTTATTATACATAACGCAGTTCACAGAACATTTTAGAAATGTTAATGGACAGACACAGAGGGCCTTAGCTGTTTCCCGAACATGAGGAAGAGAAATGGGCCAAGTCGTAACGGAAGACAGCCATTTAAAGGTCAAGTGAAAGTAATGGGACAAGGGGACAGCAGGAGATGGTACATTCTAGGCCATGCTGTAAACCTGAAGTTCATCACTGCTAGAAAGGGGTGAAAATTTAGATGTGAATATTTGTCATCTGAGTTCATCTGTATTGTCCTGTAATTTGTGGGCTGAGATGTTTGCTTAGTTTTTGTATATCTCTTTTCTTACCAGGAAAGCATGATGGGTATTTAATGTCGCTTGTGTGTGAGTAAGGACGTTGTCCTGTGACCAATGAGAGCCACAAGCAACACTTGACCAAGTACCTAGGTGAGCCATTTTTGGGCAGAAGGTGGATGCCAGCCTCCCAGAATCTCTGGATTTGATTGGCTAAAAGCCCACAAGGTGATGTTTAGCAAGTAGCACAGATGAAAGTTAGATACCCTTGTGGTATTAGTGTTGCAGAGTCAATCTTTGGTTCGTCTCTGTTCTTTCCATTGTAGGATTTCTTAATACCCTAGCATATACAGAGCTCTCTCATAATTCCGATGCTAAGGGTAATACCTTGAGAATAACACTAGTAGTATAAGGATGCCTTAGAGTTAGCCATTAGTGTTCTTTCCATATAGAAAACCTGTTTTACTGCTAAGTGGCTGATGTTATGTTTTCCAGGCCAAATGAGAACCATAAATCTAAATCTATTTTTTTTTTTCATCTGCTATCTTTATTGAAGTGTAAAATTACAATTGGTACTGGCACATGGAAGTTGGAGTTGATTCTGTTTTTCCGGAAAGGTTAAGTCTCAAGAGGGTCTTGTTCACGAGTGTGCCTTTGTTTTCTGTATTCCGAATGTGAGAAGCACAGCAGGACTTATTTCAGGTTTGACTCGCTGCAACAGGATGTTTGGCTGACGAAAACACCCCACCGCTAAACTCCTTACGCTTGGGCTTACCTCGAATGCCAAGAGCTTTTACAAAATGGCCGCCTCTCCCTAACTCTCACCCCTCCATTTTGTGCCTCCATGCCAGAGCTGCCAGGTATCAGGAGGAGGGGGAGAAATTTCCAGCTTGGAATATTACTTATAGAAAAAGGGTATTAAGGGGGATGGAGGAATGGTGCTGGAGCTGTATGGCAGCTGGGCCAAGGGGAGTAGGGCCAGCCTGGGAATGTAAGGGATGCCACTCTTTTTTAAATTGTTAATTGTTGCCAACTGATTCCATACAAAGACACTGTTTTTCACTTGCCAGGACTGTCTAAGATCCATCCATAAAGGTGCTGGACTTGAGCACTTGTTCACTTGTGAAATGCAGAAGTCGCACCAGGGCTATGGGGCGAAGGTGTCATAGCAGAAAGTAGCTACATCAGGGGATACAGCTTATTCTGTGTATTTCTATGATTGGGGACTGAAGCAGGAGAGCTTGTCTTTTTTAACCTGGTCAAAGCAAGAACTTGGGATACCACTTTTTTGTTTTAGTCTGAGAGTCTCTGTTGCGTTATGATACCGTCATCCAGATTAGCTTGAGGTTCACCCATGTATCTCCATATATACATCAAAGGGATGGGCTGAGAGATGCTGCAGATTAACCTTTAGGGTAACAAGGCTTCTCAGCACATTGCTATGTCTAGATGTTAGTCACCTGTGCCTGGGAAACACAATAGTCTGAGATTACAATAGCCAGCAGCAGATGTGTGTTTGTGTGGCTGGAACGGGCATGGTCACTAGAGAGAGAGGCTGCTACTGACCAGTCTTTTTCACAAATTAGCTGGTCAACTGTCAACAACATATCAGCAGATTTAGTCATTACCTTACAGCATTGCAACTGTATGTTGAGCTACAGTAGATCCGTGCTGTTGGTAGTACAGTATCTGTCTGACTGCCTGATGCTATTTGCTTTATATCCATTGGCTACCCAACTCTGACTCTGAGAAGATAAAAACGATAGTGGTCAGGAGAGAGTGAAGGGGGAGTAGAAGAGGCTGTTTGGGTGCATGCTGTTGGGCCACAGACAGTAGCCAGCTCTAAGCAGGAGAGGAAGGTGGCTTATTTATATCACTGGGGGAAAGCAGCGGGGGGAGAATTCCTCCTGCTTCCTGCTGGCTACAGGCTCCCAGTAAAAACTATCCTCAGAAAGCCTGCCATTCAAACCTGGGATGGTTCCTGGTGCTGGTGTCCTCTGGAGGTCCTACTTTAGCACCCTAGGAGGAGGCGGGGGGCAGCTGAGAGATTTCCAATGTCAAAACCATACAAACAGTGCTTCCGAAAAACCTCTTCCACTGTTGACCTAGCAACAGTCCCAACAGTAATATCTGTGATACTGCATTCCTCCAGACCACCTGTTCATGAACGTCTGGATGTCTCCCTGAGCATGAATCACATCAAGGTGCGTCAGCTTGGGCGTCCACTGACATGAAGACTGAATATAATGACTCAACTGCAGTCATTTGATTCCATCAGCTAAGACAGACCACCGCAAGATCATCATTTGTCTTTGCGCCTCAATTTTAAAACTGTGCGGTTTTGCAATTTCTGTAGACTTAGCATATGTGCCAGGGTGCATTTGTCCACTATGCATTCCGATTGTCCCACTTGACAGTGTCTGTAAACAGCATCAGAGCTCTTACTGATTTTGATGCGTTTACTTTTTGGAAAAAAGGGCAGCCAGCCTCTGCTGGAGTAGTACACATCAGCCTGTGGCGACTGATCGCTCACTGGAGCAGTACACATCAGCCTGTGGCGACTGATCGCTCACTGGAGCAGCACACAGCAGCCTGTGGCGACTGATCGCTCACTGGAGCAGCACACAGCAGCCTGTGGCGACTGATCGCTCACTGGAGCAGCACACAGCAGCCTGTGGCGACTGATCGCTCACTGGAGCAGCACACAGCAGCCTGTGGCGACTGATCGCTCACCGTTTGCAGCCTGGCTTGCTGAATAGCTCGGCAGCATCCGGTTGCACGGCTGTCGCATGCTTAGAGAGGGTCACATATAGCACGGGGTTGACATAGCAGAGTGCCCCCCACCCCCAGGATGCGGCACTCAGATCATGCCTCAGCTGCTTCAGCTTTCGTTTAGTATGGTTCTGGGTTGCTTTGCCAGGTCCTCTTGCCGTCTTCAATGAGAATCTGCATCACCACCAAGCCATTTCGCGGTAGACTCATGACGACATCGTACTGATCAGTGGGGTGCAGTTTTGAAGGGGTCCTGCCCTTTATGACTCCCTCGACCCTCATGAGGACCTGAGTTCTTGCAGGTGTCTCTGCATGTGTCCGCCAGAGCAGGAATGGGCCAGCGCATACACCAATGACTGAGACGCCCCCTGTTGCCGTGTTGGGCTTGTGGGTGTGGCAGAGGTTACTAAGAGGTCGTGGTGTCTGTCTCTGATACCCCACACTCCCATTTGGGGCTTGTTTTTGGCTCTGTTTGCGTAACTGGACCTTGTTACCCGCTGGGCCTCTTATAAATAGGTGTTTATCCCCACTGTTAACCCAGACGAGAGGCTGTGCTTCCCTTTTTAAACTGGCCCGCACACCACTCTAGATTTCTTCTGTCTGCACCCATCCCCCCCACCAGTGCTGTGGGGCCATGAGGCACCTGGGGACATTCACAGGGGCTAAATACAGACAGAGAGGGCATGCTGGGGGCAGGCTAGTCAGTCTGGGACATCTAGCCATGGCTGGCATGGTTGTTTCTTTCTTCAGGAGGACTCATGGCTGCTAGTTAGTATTAACTATTTTCTGTTATTAGATGTTGGCTGGATTTAGAGCTGCTAGTTGGGGCTAAAGCTGTTGGTAGGGCCACTTGGAGTTGGTGCTGTTGGATGGGGTTGTAGCCTGGGCTGCTTGCTGGAATTGCTAATCAGTGTTGTTCCTACTTGTTGGGACTGAAACCATGGGCAGGGCATGTAGCTTAGCTTGGAAAAGAGTGAGAGCAGGATCTTTCTCAGCAGATGCCTCTCACCAACATGGGAACCTATTCTGGGCATAAAGCGATGTATCTAGACAGATTTTTCATTGCAGTGTCCTGGGATAGTTGTCTGATGTTTATTTCAACCTGAAGTTACCTTGTATCTAGAGTTAAAACTTGGATCACGTAATATGACTTGACCCGTATTAATGTATTATCTAATATTAGACTTATTATGTAAGTTTTCTTTTACTGAACAGCATGGAAGAACCATGTATCTGCATGTGACATCCTGCTAATTTTTCTGTTTTCCTTCTGCAGAACATATGGGATGGAAGAGAGGTGGTGTGGCTAGCTTATGGACAAATAAGGTAGGATATTGGCCGCAGAATTGTTACAGCTAGAGATGCAGAGGGGTTTCCTCTATGTAGCGGTAAAGGCTGGGAAAAAAAGCCAAATTTTCAGCCTTCGAAAGCTGTTGGGCTGTCGATGACAGTCTGTTACTGCCTGTCGCACCAATGCTTGCGGCACAGTCAGATAAGTTTGGTTCCTATTGGTGCTTTTAGCCGATTGGGCATGTTGAATTGGCATCAAAACTGTTTAGTGAAATTGAGTTCTTTGATTGGGCTGTCACCTCTAGTCATGCCAGTGTATTACAGCACAAATTTTCACAATTGATAAGAGGGGATGGCTTGTGTACCCAACTTTCAACCAAAAAAAATTGGGATGCTGTGTAAAATGTAAATATATGAATGAAATGATTTGCAAATTATATAAACCCATATTAAATTGAAAATGGAACAAATACAACATATTAAATGTAGAAACTGAGAAATTTTATGACAAATATATGCTCGATTTGAATTTGATGCCAGCAGCACGCTTCAAAAATGTTGGGACTGGGAAACAAAAGACTGGAAAAGGTGTATAATGCAAAAACAAAACACCTGGTTAAATATCTCACAACTAATTAGGTTAATTGGCAACAGGTCAGGAAGATGGTTGGGTATATATGCCCAGAAAGGCAGAGACTCTGCAGGGAAGACAGGGAGAGGTCCACCATTCTGTGAAAGACTGCAAATAGTGCAACAATTTAAGAATAATGTCCTTCAACGTAATATTGCAAAGAATTTGGGAATTTCATTTATGGTACACAATATCATTAAAAGATTTGGAGAATCTGGAGAAATCTCTGTACACAAGGGACAAGGCCGAAAACCAATATTGGGTAGCCATGATCTTTGGGTTGTCAGGCAACACTGCATTAAAAACAGGCATGATGGAAGTCACTGCATGGGCTCAGGAACACTCCTGAAAAACGACTGTCTGTGAACCAAGTTTGTCACTGCATCCACAAATGCAGGATGCAACTACTATACAAAGAAGAAACCATATCTAAACTTAATCCAGAAATGCTGCAGACTTCCCTGGGCCAGAGCTCTTTAAAAGACGGCAAAATGGAAAACTGTCCTGTGAATGACAGGAAAAAATTTCTAAATCTCTTTGCAAATCATGGATGCCGCATCCACTGGGCTAAAGAGGAGAGGGACCATCCAGCATCTTTTCAGTGGACAGTTCAAAAGCCAGCATCGTGACAGTATGGGGTTCATTAGCGCCCATGGCTTGGGTAGCTTGCCCAACTAGGATGGCACCATTAATGCTGAACAACATATACAACATAAACAACATATGCTGCCATCCAGACAATGTCTTTTTCAGAGAAAGCCATGTATATATCAGGAAGACAATGCCAAACTGCATTCTGCACATATTACAGCAGCATGGCTCCATGGCAAAAGAGTCCGGGTGCTAGACTGCCTACAATCCAGACTTGTCACCCATTGAAAACATTTGGCACACAATTAAGAGAAAACGTTTAAAATTATCTGCATGTGACAAACAAAACAAAGTAAATCCTATATCAGGCAAGAATGGGACATCTCGCTTTAAAAACTCCATCAATTGGTCCCTTCAGTTCCCAAACATTGAGTGTTGTTAAAAGGTGATTCAACATAGTGGTCAACATGCCCATCCCAATGTTTTTTAAATGAATTGTTGGCATCAAATTTATCTCAAAACAATAACATTTCTCAATTTCAGCATTGTATATGTTGTCTTTGTTCTATTGTCAATTAAATATGAGCTTATATGATATGCAAATCACTGCATTCTGTTCTTATTTACATTTTCCACAGCGTCCCAACTTTTTTGGAAATGTGGTTATACAAGACAATTTAAAATTGTGAACAAGAGTCACAGGACTTAAAGCAGTCAGAGACTGTTAGATACAGTGTACAGGAATCAGAGTCTGTTAGAGGCAGCTGGTAGATATTGAAGGCTGTTGAGGTTGGTAGCGGCAAAGTGTAGGTATTATAGCCTTTCAGGGTCTGTTAGAAGTTGTGTATAGAAGTTAGAGGCAGTGTCCAGGTGATGGATGAACTAGAGCTAGTTCCAGACAGGTGTCAGAAGCTATCACACATTTTTAAATGTGTGTTGTGTAGCATGTACAGAAATGGTGCTAAGTAGTAACAGGACTACCCCTCAAAAAGGCAATCCTTAGTGACTCTGCTGACCTGGCAGAAGATATTGAATCTTCTATGTGCTGGAGACTCTGGACCCAGTTACCTCTGTCTTGTTCCTGTTGTGGCAATAGGATGGTTACCAGTAAGCAGCAGTATTTAAGTTCAGATGGGGGAGCTGAGCACTTGCCCGTTTTGCCCAAACTATTTAGCGTGAACTTCTGAATGAGCTTTAATGGGACTGAGTGCCCCCTTTTTAACCTTTGAGCACCTGACCTGGGCAGCAGCACTAATGTGTGATCCAATCATCATGCATTGATTACTGTGAATTACTGAACAAAGCACACTGAGTCATGTTGACTTCCGAGATACATATTCAATGTTCTGGTCATTGCTGCAGTTTTATACTCACTGTTTCTCGTTCATAAGTAGGTGAATCATGTAGTTGTAAAAAAAAAAGAACTTCTATAACAGGAGATCATAGAATTAGCATTAGATTGACTATGGAACGTAAAGGCAAATGTTTAATAAATCCTATTACTTTGTGTCCCCTGCTCAACTGGATCATTTAGTGGTGTATGTTGCCTTGCTTAGACTTGAGAGTCTGATACAGCCCTGAACCATAGGACTGAGAGAACCCACAGTCCAGGTCACTAACAATAGAGCTTCTAACATTGCAGCCCTGTAATCAACCACCAGGTGGCCTCACTCTGCAGAGCAACCTGAGCTTATATGTGTCAGAGAACATCTGTGACGCAACATTTTATGAAAATCTGCATCAAATGTTTAAAGAGGAACATTTGTGAGGACATTCCCCATGTGTCAGAATCCCTTTCTTTTAAGCACAAAGAGCCAGAAAGTGCAAAATGGCATGTTTCTGTATAAGGAGTACATATGCATACATTGTGAATTTTCCCAACAGGATTTTCATCCATCATCACATCATCTCATGCAGTTAACAGTATATTATACAGCTTTGATGCACTCTGTGACTGGATGCTTCTGCTGTATGGTGACCTTCCTGTAAGACCTATGTTTGTCCTATTCAGGATCACAGCAGATCTGGAAACTATCGTGAAGACTATGGGCACAAGGCAGGGAACAACCCAGGACAAAGCAGCAGGCCATTGCAGTGCACCATTCATTCACACGGGCTACATGCAATCTGGTAACTCTGATTAATCTCAGCTTGTTTATGGAGTGTGGAGGAAAACTGGAGGAGTATCCAGAGGAAACCCCATGGCGATACAGTGAGAACATACAAACTCCGCACACAGAGCCATGGCACTGACTCAAACTCTGGTACCAGAAGTGTAAGGCAACAGACCTAACCACTGCCCCACCCAGCCTCTGTTACATAGAAGTAATATATTGGCATTTTAACAGAAAGTTAACATTAATGACAACTACTGTGATAAAACCCATGTCACATGATTTCCACCTATCTAAACAGTAGGGTTGTTTAGGACATGAGCCTATTTTCCACCTTCAGCTTGCAGAGGGAGCCATGAACCAGCATTTCAAAAGTGCAGTAAGCCCCATGTTTGACCATGCCCAAACCCCTGGCTTTCAGGTAAGAAACCATGTTGGTCTTGGACTGCAGCCTGGATATCTGTTTTGCTGTGGTCGGTGAATTAAACCCCTCACGTCGGTTGCCTGGATGGGACCTGACTGCATGTCTTCTGAAAAACTGCCCTTTGGGGTGAGGTAGTAGGTTGTATAGTTTTAGGGTTACACCCTTCCTGTCAGATAACTATACAACTTACTGTCTTTCCTGAAGTGGTTGTAATGTCGTCGCTGGACAGAAGCTTGGAAAAGACCTGCCTGTTTCTGACCTCAGTAGTTGTCAGGAGAACTGGATTTACATTCATTTTTAATGTATCTTTCTTCTTTAGGAAATTTAAATATACCGATTAAACAGAAGAGTGCTTCAGCATCAGTTGACTCTATGAGCTCAATTCTACTCTTTTGATACAGAATCTCTGGGAGAAGAAAGAAATTCCAACCTCCAGATTCATTTTTGGGTACTTGGGACAAAGTGGAAGATTCTCTATGTGAACAAAGCTGGGAGTTGGGCCCAGGTCCCCATTCCCCTTGCTGATGTTCTCACAGGGTGAGGTAGTAGGTTGTGTGGTTTCAGGGTATTGATTTTGCCCCATCAGGAGATAACTATACAACCTACTGCCTTCCCTGAAGGGCAGCGGTGCAGCAGGGCCCTGGGAGCTGGACAGCCATCCATTCACGTGAGCAGCACAGTTCTCTTCATCTGGACTGCTAGGATAGATGTGCATAAAATGCCCTGTGAAAAACCAGGACCACAGCTTGTTACAGGAAGTCAGGATTTTTTACAGGGGTAATCATGTTTTCTTCCTTCAACCATATTTCTGCATTAAATTTGTGAATTGAAAATAAATTTTTACAAATTAAGTCCAAAATTAATTGAGTGTTATTTGACTTTAGTGTGTCATGCTTTATTGTTGTTTGTTACAGGATAAATTCTAAGAATAACTTCTTAAATCAGGTTCTACTGGGTTCTACTGGGAAGATATTATATATTATATATCAAAAATAAAACAATTATAAGACTACATGGCACTCTACATGCATGCTAGCTAAAATATAGCTATACTGCAGAATACCAAGTGTGTCAAGTGTTCATTCTAACAAACTAAAACATTTCATTTATGTGCTCTCTGATCCGCAGCTGTATGTTGAAAAAAACTCAAGAC
>JAODKN010000063.1:29564042-29575261 GCA_026774425.1 Petrocephalus zakoni
ATGCTTTCAGCACCTTGTTGAATCAATGCCACGTAGAATTAAGGCAGTTCTGAAGGCGAAAGGGGGTCAAACATCGTTAAAGTACCAGTCTGATAAGCAGTACCGGTAAGAGTAGTAGTACCATTAAAATCTTAATGATATCCATCCCTAGAGGACACATTTCGTTGTTGCGTGCTGTGGTGCGTCAACAATGACGATTAATCACCTTCACCTTATTGTTTGTTCATCTCTGATTGACTATGTCACACGAGTAATCGCTAGTCAACGCCTTGCTGTCACTTACACCACTCTCACACACAAGCGCAGCTTGAAGCCCCAAGGAGGGGAAGAGAAGAGAGGAGTTTCAGCTGAGCGCAGACTTTTGCTGAGATTGGAAGGTAAAGAAGCTGATGTTTCCCCAAATTAAAGCATTACAGTCCTACACACTGAAGTTACAGAACACCACGGAGCTCCTGTGAGCCATTTCCATAATGAAAAGCCTGCCCGCTTTCTAAGCTACCCCGCTGAAAATGTCCGAATAATGACCCTTGTTATGATGATAACGTGAGCCTACGAAAGCATCATGCATTCAGTAAAGAAAAAAAACAACATCCGAGTGTTTTTATGTAAAGTGCATCTCAGAAAAAGAGATTTTTTTCCTTAGTGAATGCAGTACGAGCCAGCAATGTTACCTGTAATGACAAACTGTTAATAGCTAATGTTGCAACAGGAGCTTATTCGAGCTTTCACAGTCGTTATTTTTACTTTACAGTATTTACATTCCTCGATCATCCCTATGGGATTCTCACATATGGTATGTGTAGCGTTAGCTGGCAACAACATGGAGTGTCTTACTGCTAATTTCAATGCCTTGCCAAACTCTGTGATGTTATTTTGTATTATTTTGTATAATGAATCATTTGCCATTAATTTAAAAAGTAACATTCACTTTAAAAAGAGGAGCCTTACTCTGATAGCGAACATTCTCATTACAAATGGATGCCAAGAAAGCACATAAAAGCAAATGCATATCGGTCATCGGCCCATCAACTAGTAATAATAATCCGTATCGATATTGGCCCTGAAAAACCAATATCTGTTGACCTTTAAAATATACTCTGGTGAGTGTGTGGGTTATTTTAATAAAGGAGATGACAGCTCTTCTAAAATGGAAGTTCCTATCTTTATTAACAGTCGCTGTTGGTTTAATACTAGCTGCAGTACAGACGGGGAGGAGACCAGCTGACAGGATACTCACGGTTACATGCATTCCATTGCATTCCATGGTTACAACATTTACTATTAACAGAAATACTCAAATGCACAGTTTAAAGTGAGGTTTGGTGCAAAGCATGCTGGTAACTGCATGATTAGTCCTGCTGATCAGCCCCATGGTGTCACATTTGTGTCAGCCAATTGAGGACAGTGGGTGGGATCAGAACAAATGAAAAAGTTTGCCTCAAGAACCCTACACAGCCACTGCACGAAACTGGTGATGATCACGGTGATCACGACTCATGCAGTGTTTTGCCGAAACAATGTCAGATCTGTCAATTTCGTCTGAATTATATAGCCACCTTTAAAGGAAGATGGAGGACAGCCAATCATCAAAGAATTGTTGAAGGGAGTGTTGATGTGAGAAGGTGTTTGGTGATTAGGAAGCTGATATGTGAGAGGCTTAGGGAGGGTTTAAACTGGAGGATATTTGCAGAGGGGGCACAGGGGGAAGTCGTTTCGGGAGGTTCCTCTCTAAAGGAAGTGCTGAAGTCTGCAGTATTTTCAAAGTACCTGCCAAAGTCATCTGCTACGAGAGAGGAAGGGAGGGAGCACTGAGGATTGGTTCCGAGATCTGTTATGTATCACTGGCAGGAAAATTGCTCAGATGATAAGGTTGGCAGGAGATTCTATACTTTTTTTTTAACTGGGGGGAGAGATGGTTGGTTAAAAAATTTAGGTAAAATAAGCAGCTGAAAAGTGTTGCCAAGTGTGATGGAATTGTGAAGGTGAGATGATGACTGCTGTAGGCAAGGGAATGCTCATCTATCCATCGTCTAGCTGCTTATCGTGGCCAGGGTCATGTGGGCAGCTGGAGCTTATCCCAGGCAACACCGGGAACAAAGCTGGGGAATACCCTGACCATTATGGAAAACGCTAATGAGGAATTAAAAAGGAAATCCTCACCAGTTCAGATGTGGGGTACTTCTGGCACTTGACCTAGCTGATGTTTAGCCTGAAGTATGGGGCTGATTGCACCAGAAGTATATTGAGGGAACCAAACAGTGGAAAGATACAAATGACTGAGAACTTACTCGTTAGTAAGTGGGATCCTTAAAAGGAAATAATTTTCTAAATGGAACCTAAACCCAGGTGTGGTGTTGAGAGAGATGGGAGATGGAGGCAGAGGGCTGTTGGGAGACATGGGATATAGGGCATGGGGGGCACCTTGGGAGATGGGGCCATGTGGGGCATTGGCTGTCAGTGTTGTCTTCTTGATGTCCAAGTTCTTGATGTTGGAATGGTAGTTATGAATATCTTCTGTGATTGATGACATCATTTCTTTTCAAGCGCAGGCTGTCTGGGAAATTGAAATACTCTCCACTACAGTAGTACAATACAAGTAAGCTGGCCCCTGCTATAGGCAATGCCTATGCTGGTTTTCATTTCCCTTGCCACCGTGGAAGGAGGTGTATGGTTTTGTGGGGCTGTCCTGGACAAAAGGCTATCCCAGAATGACCTAGGCTGAGCCAAGAGCTGTGGAACTGGTTTACAGGCATTCCTGCAGACGTGTAGGTGGATCTGGCAGATGTTTGAAGGGAATTTGAGGCCACTGGAGCCATGCTGAGAAATGCAAGGGAATTCCCATTGTCAGTCAGAAGAGGGGATCATGGGCCGTGTTGTTGCAGAGTGTCCTGCATGGGAAGTGTGCAGCCTGGCTGCCTGCATGCTAATCTGCAGTAATGGCCTGCCAGTAACTGGCCTGCTTCATATCACACAATAGCATTTCGGTGGAGTGGAGGTCAGGACTGTGACCTGGCCATTCTGAAATATGGAATTTCTTCTGTTTGAGCCTCTGTTGTTGATTTGCTTATGTGTTGTTGGATCATGAAACATGACAGTCATCCAGTTCTTGTAGTTTTACATCACAGACTGATGCCCCCACATTCTGCTGTATTACTTTCTGATAAAACTTGGGATTTAAGACTCCTGAATGATCGATCACAAGCCACCCAGGCCTTGAGGCAGCCCCACGTCATCATACTCCCCCACTGTGCTCACAGCCATGATGATGCTTTGGTGTTGGTATGCAGTGTTTTCTTTTCTCCAAACATAACACTGCATACATTGACTAAAAAAGTTCAGCTTTTTTCCCCTCCTCTGTCTACAGAACATTGTTCCAGCAGTGTTGTGATTCTTTGGAGATCACTGATTTACTCACATGAATGCTACTGTTGTTCATATTTTCTTTGGTAGATTCACGGACACTGTTATGTTAAAACATGTGTACAGGTCCCCAGCTGTCACCCTAGTCTTCTTTGTTCCTGACTGGAGTATTCTGGAGTATGAATGAACATTTCAAACTGGATTTAAGGAAGCACTTCTTTACACAGTGTGTAGTTAGAGTATGGAATAGTCTTCCTGATAACATAGTGCAAGCTGAATCCTTGGGTTCCTTTAAATCAGAGCTAGATAAGAGTTTAACAACTCTGAGCTATTAGTTAAGTTCTCCCCAAGCGAGCTTGATGGGCCGAATGGCCTCCTCTCGTTTGTATAGTTCTTATGTTCTTATGTTCTACAGCATGTCCTAGCCCAGATCTTTGCAGGATGCCAAACCCTAGGGAGAACAGCTGCAGTCCTGAATTTCTTCCATTTGTAAACTGTGTGCCTTTCTGTCATCTGATGGCGAACCAAATCTTTAGATTTGAAATCCTTTTGTATCTCTTTCTAGTCTTATCAACATCTCTTCTTCTGAGAAACTCCTTTTTTTTGCACTTAAACTGAATGTTATGAAGAGCAGGTACCCAAACTTGGCATAGAAGATCATACCCACACCTGACTCGACAGCAAGACCTGACCCTACGTACTTCCTTGACCTCATTATCCTAAGATCCTTGATCCTTTTTCCATCAATTACCATAATAGTTAAAACCGTTTTCTCAATAAAGATTATTATTTTGGTTTCAGATCACATTTTAGGACTGTTCATCCAGAAATCCAGATAATTCGAAAGGTTTTACCATGGGTATGTGCCATAGGAGACCAGGCTTGGTAATTGCTCATTTTGACTCGTATGCACCTTATAGCACTTTCCCACTGCCACCAAGAACCGGGCTGTACTGCGCCATACCGCCAGCTGACATGAAATTATCTGAGCCGTACCTTCACTGATATGACCGTGCTTACTAGCAGAGCCAAAAGCGTTACGTCATTTTACCAAGCTGAAAGCTGAAGTGAGCCGGAACCATTCTGTAAATAAACCCTCTTCTCAGTATAGCTGGGGTTCAGTTGTACCATTAGAAAAGCACTATTAGTCATTACTTTAGGTTTCTATGAACCCTAGAAGACCATTTACAGTCATTTTAGTCTGTGTGAAGGAGAATAACCTTGAAGTTTGATAGGAGAGTGTTTAGTGGCACTTGGCTCCATAGTGATTTGTGTGAGGGAGGTATTGTCTCTCTTGGCTAAGGGCCACCAGCCCTGTGCAGGCTAGTGCCCGCATACCTACGGTGGATGGGGCTGGAACCCTGCTGGTGCAGCTCCTCCGGTCAGTCATTCATTCCCATGTGCCTGTCAGCTCCTCTGTCTTGTCCTTGGTTTTTGGGGATGTTCAGCTGGACTATGGTGGCCTCACCTCCATGGTTGTAGGTTTGATTCCCAGATCGGGGTGGGTGGAATTAGGACCCCCCGCTACATTATGTGTAGATTTCCTTTGGGTACTCCAGTTCCCTCTTGCAATCCAAAAATATGTAATGAGGCTAATTGGAGTCTCTAAATTGCCAGCGGTGTTTGTGTGTGTGTGTGAATTTGTAATTGTTACAGTGTGGGGACCCAGTGTCCCCACATGGTATTAAAAACCTGCTACTTTTTACCTTGTGGGATAACCACAAGGATAACCTCAACTTTGTAAAAATCTGACACTGCAATTAAAAAACTAAAAATGCCAAAATCCTTGTATTTTCTTTGGTTACTTATGGTTAATGTTAGGCCTGGGTAGGGGTGATGACATAGTTGGAATCAGGGTTATGCCCATAGGAGTGAATTGAGAGTCCCTATTAAGATAGGAATACATGTATTGTGTGTGTGTGTGTGTGTGTGTGTGTCCATGATAAACAAATGACACAGAGACGGGCATTGTGGAAATGATGCAAGCAGACAATTGTAATCGTAAATCAGGATTTTTCCAAATAATTTTTTGTAAGCTGATGCATAAATTTAAATTGCTGACAGTCACAGTGATTTGAAGCGAGTCTTCTATCGATCTCTTTCTATTTTCACAGTCTGATGTATCATCCAGGGTACGGCCCGGTCCAGCAGCAGGGTGCACATGCAGAGCTCGTACAGTGCCTCCAGCCCACCTGGGGAGACAGTCTTGTGCAGCCCGCTCTATGGGGACCTCAGCTCCCAGGACCAGTCACAGCGTGTGGAGGACGACAGCCTTGACTCCACAGATGTCCTTGTGAGCAGGTCCTCCAGCAAAGGCCCTGGGGCAGAGAGGCCCACCACTGTAGGTTAGTCTCATAATCATTCTACAGTCACACAGACACACTGATAAACTGCACTGGGCCCTCCTAGGTCAGTCCTGTAGTCACACTAATACGCACTTTGCTGGGTACCTGTCTGTTTGTAGACTGGCTATGATATTATTCCTTATTCTTTTATAGAATAAATATAGGTACTCAAAGAAAGAAACGCACATATACAGTAGAATCAGTCAGTATAAGTGCAGGTATTTGGGGATTCTGCGGTAAAAGGTGTGATTGTCAGACCGAATGTGGCCACATTGCAAAGTGAAGGTGGGATGATGTTATGGAAAATGTGAAGTGAAGCCGTAACATAGAACCTTTTACAGGGTGAAGTAGCACAGAGAGATGCTGGCTTTTTAATTCCTCTGCTGATAGATGGACTGTGTGTTCTGACCCCAGCATCCATCCCCTCCTCAGGCATATTTGGAGCATATTTGGGACAGAAGAGGCACCCATCTGCTTCCCTGAGTTTGCAGTGTCAGGTGTGTGCTGATCGTGCTTCGGGGTACCACTATGGGGTCCATGCGTGCGAGGGCTGCAAGGTGAGTATGCACAGAATCAATAAATAAACAAATAGACACAAATGGAGACACAAATTCTGCTCATTTTTCCTATAGTGAGAAATTCTTGTAAAACTAGTAAGACCCGTAAGGAGATATTTATTACGTGACTTATTCAAGTATTATTACTTCTTATTTAAAATGCATATAATTAAACACTGGTATCACTGTTTTTATTATTTAATTCATTTCGTTTGGTGTAAGTTGCTACGTTTTGGAGTCACACGCCCCTATCCCCATTTTTCCCATTGGATGTGTATTTTAGTGCACAAATTTCAGGATCACATTAGTCAAGCTGTAGCACGACTATCTGTAAATATATAAACAAAAATATGATATATATGTCATGTCTGTATGTGACAGAGACATGTGATGCTATAGGAGCTATATTCTGATTCCAGTGATGCTGTCCCAGTGATCCCCAGTGTTCCTGTTTACAGTGACAGTTTTCCCAGAATTCCTCAGGGGATTCTGCTGGTTTACATGTTTCTACAGATGATTCCACTCATTATACACAATGAGTTGCCATGTCAGGAACTGTTAGTACACAAAAGCCACACTGATATACAGGATTCCAGGTCTTGGATTCCAATTCCCATGTTTAAATAACAAATGATAAATATTTAAATTTCCTGGTCAGAACTGCAGTCAACTTTTAAAGCAGACACAGCTGGAAAACAGCATTCAGGTTTATCATCTGATCACACTACAGACTACAATTCACTTTGGTACAGGACTTAAGGATGTAAGATGTGATGTTTATGGGAATCTGTGGCCACTTGCAAATGGACAGACAGACTACCTATGGGTATTATATTTCTACAGTGATTTCTGTATTAGGATATTGATTCTGTAATTCTGTGTCATTATACAGCAATTCATTTTTTTGTAAAAATGATTAGTATATAATCCATTTTTCTGTTTGTTAAGCCAATGTAAAAGTGATAATTCTTATTTAATTTGAATAATTAAAATTCAAAATGCAGCATGCCTTAATGTACTTACATTTCTTCGCTTATATAATAAATTACTTTTACTCGATTGAGTTACCCCTGGGTATAGATATTGTCTTAGGGATTGAGTGATTTATTTTATTTTGCAGAGAGCTTCTTTATGTAATGATTCAAATTGCTTATATAAGAAAACTGCCAATCTGGAATCTGAAGGTGACCCTTTTTACACAGTGAATCTTCTTTCTAGACCTGGGGCACCCTGAATGCTCCTCGCAGAATAGCTGCTGGAGGCCTCTCTGCAGCCCCCCAGGTGGGATTTCTGCGAAGAGAGTAACGGTGCTGAGTGTGGGACAGGCACTATGAAAGACAGCTCCCCAGGCCATATAATTCCTGCATGCAATTAAGGGTCCTTCTATGGCTTAGGATCCACTATTATATTATTGACCAAGAAATGTAGATATTAGCAGTAGTTTCCGTCCAGGGACCCAAGCTGCCAATAAAATACACTGGCTCCCACTGAATCCTGCCCCCTGGCTCTCTGGCTCCACCTACAGGGCTTTTTCAGGAGGACCCTCAGACTTAAGCTGGAGTATGACACCTGTGAGAGAGGCTGCAAGATCCAAAAGAAGAACCGCAACAAGTGTCAGTACTGCCGCTTCCAGAAGTGCCTGTCAGTCGGCATGTCCCACAGCGGTAAGTGCTGGGAATGGGGGCAGAGCATGAACCCAGTCTTACTGCGGTGATCATGTAGGCTGAATCATCCTGTATACGTAGTTAGTATTGGGGATCACCTCTACAGAAATTCCTGTCTGTTACTATATGTATTGCATTGCCATAGGAAAAGACGCAAGATTGCGCAAGATCAAATCGAATATCAACAACAAGTACATTTACATTTACGGCGTTTAGCTGACATTATATTATTATAGCAGTGAAGCAATTTTATTATAGCAGTGAAGCAATTTGAGCTGTGTTGTTACGTTTCTTTGAATAGTTAGGCAGTTGTTTTGCATAACTTATAATAACCATGTGATTTATGAAAGCCACTGATCATTAGCGTATGGTAATTAAACGAGTTTGTTCCTCCCTGCCAGCCATCCGCTTTGGGCGCATGCCCCAGGCAGAGAAGCTGAAGCTGAAGGCCACAGTCGCAAGTCAGACTAGGGAGCAGCGTGTGGGGAACCCTCAGCCAGCTGAGCAGAAGAACCTGGCCAAGCAGATCTGTGAGGCCTACCTGAAGAACTTCAGCATGAACAAGTCTAAAGCTAGAGTCATTCTGAGCGGCCGGTCCAGCACGCCGGTACGCAGTTAGCCATGTAACGGGGCAAATGTGTCAGTGTGTCCTTGTGGGTATTGGTGTGTGTTTATATGTTATCCTGTGATTTTTGTTACTTAAATTCTCTGGCTTGGCAAAGGAATGTGTGAGGGGCAGGGAAAAGACCAGGGAAGTGTATCAGGAACTACAGATGTGTTTGAGTTGTCCTAGTAAGATGGTCTCAGGGGTCAAGCACACATTTTCAGTTCAGTCATGTCTTATCACCTGTTCAGTAAGATTGGTGACTATTCCTATCTCCCATCCTTTTGTCACTGCTCATTTTTCTGGGAAAGGTATTCCTGAGGGTGGTCTCATTTTGAAATGTCTGGTAACACTCTACTTGAGGGGACGCTTAGTAGCTCAGTCATGACACAAGTACAAATCTTAGTGAACAAATATTAGTAACTGTATATGAAATACATGAACTGTTACAACTGATTAATGATGAACAAACATAGGATCAGTACATAACTAGTTTCTGGTTAATTAACTACATTATTTTTGCCCCCTCAAGTAAAGTGTTACCAAGTGTCCTTCTGTGGTTAGATACTGAAGTACCTTTGCAGGGCAGAAACATAGAGAGGGCCCTCTGCTTACCAACATCCTATCTGGACCCCGATTTCTTTATCAACACCTGACCTGGCCATATTATGGCTATTCTCATTATTTAGCTGGTCGATTGGTCCTGCCATTCAGGGTCATGCTCTGTTAACAGTTTCTGTTCTCCCAGCAGCCCCTGGTCATCCATGATATGGAGACACTGCACTTAGCGGAGCGCACCTTACTAGCCCAGCTGCCAGGTGGGACCGGGGGCCTGTGGGCCAGGGAGACGGAGGTGCGCATCTTCAACTGCTGCCAGCACACCTCTGTAGAGACGGTCAGGGAGCTGACAGAGTTCGCCAAGGCCGTGCCAGGCTTCTCCACCCTTGACCTCAATGACCAGGTCACGCTGCTCAAGTACGGTGTCTACGAGGCCCTCTTCACCATGCTGGCCTCCTACATGAACAAGGATGGGCTGCTGGTCGCCTGCGGCAATGGTTTTGTTACGCGTGAGTTCCTCAAGAGCTTGCGGAGGCCCTTCAGCGAATTGATGGAGCCCAAATTCCAGTTTGCTGTCAAGTTCAATGCCCTGGAGCTGGACGATAGCGACCTGGCATTCTTTATTGCCATGATCATCTGCTGTTCAGGTGCCAGCAAGCGTTCCTTTCATATGATAGGGTCAGTTTCTCAATGTCTATGTTCATTCATTGGTAACTATTCTGATTTGATCAATTATGGTCTTAGAATAACAATATTTATTTATGTATTTATTCACATGTCCTTATTCAGTAACCACTCAATGTGTTTAGGTCATGGTGCTTCAGAGTGTGTCCTGGGAAATGTGAAGTATAAGGCATTATGGGATATTAGTCACAGGAAAGCAAAACAACAGACACACCCAGGGTAGTCAGCTGGACACCATTCTGGAGGGCATCGATTTTGAGAGCATTCACAGGCATTGTGCATTCTGATCCAGATTTCACACAACCCAGCACTGGATAAGCGACTGGATCGGTTTGGGTAGGGTAGGGTAATATTGGGTTGAGTTGGGTAGGGTAGGGAAGGGTGGGATTGTATTGGGTTGGGTAGGGTAGGGTAGGGTAGACAGAGGCTTAACACATACCAGCCTGACCAACACAGCCTTTAGCAGAAGCTCTGGATCAAGACATTGACAGTATTACTGAGACCCACAGTTTCTTCTCACAACAGTGACTCACAGATAACCCATCCATGACATAAACTGATGACTGGAAAACAACCCTGAACACTTTGAGGCAGATGGACCACCTGTAGTTAATACTACATCTGTAGATCAGCGCTGAACTTACTGCATCTTACAGCACTGTTTAGTGCTCTCTAACACAGCCTACCCCCCACCCCCCAGATCGCCCAGGGCTGGCAAACCCGTCATGTGTTGAACACCTGCAGGAGGGCATCGTGCAAGTCCTGCAGCGTCACCTACAAGTCGCCCACCCAGATGATGTATTCCTGTTTCCGCGTCTGCTACAAAAGCTGGCCGACTTGCGGCAGCTGGTGACAGAGCATGCTCAGCTGGTGCAAGAGATCAAGAAGATGGAGGATACCTCGCTGCACCCCTTACTGCAGGAGATCTACCAGGACATGTACTGAATGCAGGAGGGGTCAAAGGCTTAACCAGTAGTGGTGCTGCATGAGCTGCAGGGCCTTTTGCATGGCACAGGTATCTTTTGGTTCTTCACTGTGCTGATTACATGGAGGTCTGCAGGGCTGTGAAGCTGGGCCTCCAGTCTCCAGCCATTGTATTAATTTTTCCAGGAATCTATTGAAGCTGAGAGAGGTGCACAAAGCCAGAAGCGGTGAGGTGACCTACAAAAAAACTGATTAAATGATTTTTTGTATAATTGAGTACTTGGACAACTGTGGGTCAAGTGGACATGATCCACAATTCTGTGCTTGGATTAACCAGTCAGCCTAATGACACTGATCTCTCCCTATGTGTTTGATGTGATGCACTCTTGGTATCTCCAGTGCCTTTACCCTAACCCCTTCCACCAACTCCTGAAACAGTTGGCCTTGTGGGATGCTGTCCTGAAGGAGTTCCCACATATGTTGAGTACTTTTTTAAGGATGCTTTTCCTTCACTCTCTGGTCA
>JAODKN010000063.1:29628655-29639282 GCA_026774425.1 Petrocephalus zakoni
CCCTAAATGCATTGAAGCAACTGCCATGTGATTGGTTGATTAGATAATTGCATTAATGAGAAATTGAACAGGTGTTCATAATAATCCTTTAGGTGAGTGTATATATATATATATATACACACATACTGTTATGCCTTTTTATAAATATTTATTGCCATACTTATAATGCTTTATGCATTATAATGGGTTATGAATCATGACACTATAATGTGTTCACAGATTCTTAAAGACATGGTTTTCATAGAAAGTGTTAATGATTTTTCTAATGTAATTAGAAGCTATTCTGATACCAGCAGAAATCAAGAGAAGATACCTTCCAGAAACTCAGTATAACCTTGAAATGAACAATGTGCCTCTCTCGAATTAGTACTGTGCCTGTAATTACAGTCCTACTCATGACACAGACCAATAGCTAGATGGAATTGTTTTTAAGCCGTGATGGAGGTTCAATGGTCATGTACTAATAATAAAGGACAAGGTATAATACTAATGCTTCCCACTGAGTCTCTGTGCTGTTCCTAACCTGGAATTTGCTACCCAATACCCACATCACCCAGTACCACATGAAATTGGGAACAGTGTGATTAGACTGCCTGCTAGGGAATTGCTATTGCTATTGGCCAGCTTAAAAACCTCCCGCTGTTTATCAAGTGGTGGGTTGCCGGACCAATTTTTAATGGGTCAGGAGAATGTGGTTAAAAAACAGCACCCCACCTCCTTTGGCAAGTTTTACATACTATAATTGCACTTTTGGTGAATTAAATTTGGTTCATAATCTTCAAATGGCAAAACCAGTTGAGAACCTCTGGTCAAAACCACTCTCTTTTGATATGGGAGGCTATGTGACCTGTCTGTGGATGGGTAGGGTCATGCCCGTGCCTACCACTGAGGACACCGAGGTCAAGTCCTCAGTATTTATTCTGCAACTCTTATAACTATGAGCGATTACGGGGCATAACTAGGAAGGACTAACACTTTTGACCTTGGTATATTTAAAAATCCTGGCTACGGCCCTGGCAGAATGCATGTTTTTCCGGAGAAGCAGTAAGGTGTTGTAAGTTGGGCTATTGTGTTTGATACTGCAGTCTGAGGAGTGCATTCTGTTTGAATTTACCCAGAATGATGTGGTCACTGAAAACCCCAAAGGCAGGCACTTGGCCCACAGTACAGATGTCAGCCACCCCCCCCCCCCAAGTCCATTTCTGCTTACACAAAACTGAACAGAGTTCAGTGAGCAATTTATGTGACAACATTCTGTATTGTGGGGGTCTAACAGGCCACAAAACCTCCAAAGAGTTCTTCTTTACCCATGACACAATTTCTCCTGGATGAAGCACAGTGAACAAACAGAGGCACAGGAGGGTTACCCTGGCAAATTTAGGGGCCCAGCACCAAATGCTTTTGTATTTAGTGAAATCAACAGTGGAGGACCCTTCACCCTGGTTGGCATTCTGTCATGAGGGCCAGAATTTCTACCTATGCCCTTGGGCGACATTCAAGGGGAACTCTGGATGGAATTCCATTCATTCACTATGGGAAATTTCAAGACACCAGTTGACCACATGCTTCTGTACCATGTGGGGAAGACAAAGGTAATGAGACCAATGCAAACTCACATGCACACTCATACGCACACACACGCACGCAAACACACACACACACACACACACACACACACACACACACACACAAACACACAGCTGGTAGCAAGAACTGAACCACCATGCCGAGAATTTAAAAAATGAAGCAAAAGAAATATTTGCTGTTTGGCTGCTGTTATAACAGAAAGTTCAAGGCCTTTTGCACAGATTTAAATGTAGTACACAGGACACAAACATATGCTTTATCGAGAAGCTTCTAATAGGACTTGCTGAACCCTACTTTTCCTTTGTGTACAAATCCTTCTCGCAGACCACCGGGGCTCTGAGGCTTGCTTGCCTGAGTAGAGTGGCTTGTTCTCACCTTCAAGTCAGAGTGATCATGAAGGACTTTTGGAAGGGTACAAAAATGCTTTTGGGGGCGTGCCAGACCCAGCTGGAACAAAATATTTTGGACTGATGTCAAGTGGCAATCTCCTAATGGCTGACCCATATTGTTTCCACTGTATATGTTGATGGTGCTTTATGAAAAGGGCCTTCCTCAAACTGGAAAACAAGTTGGAAGCATAGAATTGTCCAAAATGTCTTGGTATGCCCTTTCTGTTCCAGTATGACTGTGCCCCAGTGCGCAAAGAAAGGTCCATAAAGACAAAGTAGGGTGAGTTTAGTGTGTAAAAAAAGACCTGACTGGCCCGCACAAAGCCCTGACCACAACCTCAGCGAACACATGTGGGATTAACTAGAATGGAGATTGTGAGCCAGGCCTTCACATCCAACATCAGAATCTGACCTCACAAATGCTCTTCTGGATGAATGGGCAAAAATTCCCCACAGACATCCTTCTGGAAAGCCTAGCTGAAAATCGGTGAAGGATGGTGCAAGTCATATTGAAGTCTATGGATTTAGAATGGGATGTTACAAAAGTTCCCGTGGGCATAATGGCCAGGTGTCCCAAAACTTTAGTACAGTGCAGATGGCAAATCTGAAATGAAAAAAACCTGTTTGACCTAAAAAAATACCTGCTTGTTTCCTCTCCACTTCTGAATTCCATGGGGGTTGAGATTCCAGATGCTGGCAAACACGGTGACGTCTGAATAAAGTTATAATAACAACGAGGTGCGGCGGTGGCTGGGGCGGAGCGAGCAGACGAGGCCCAGTCACAGGACATCAGATGACATGGCCACTTCCTTTCCTCCCCTAAGTGTATTTTTAAACATGGAAATTCAGTTGTCAAAACAATAAGTCACTAAAAATTGTCAGCTATCCCTCAGCGAAAATAAACTGAAGTAAGCAGCGGGCTGAGTAAACAGGACAACAGGCACCCAGGGGCAGAAGCACAAACAAACAGGTCGGGAAGGAACAGGGGAGTCTCTCTTCCGGAACAAAAGTATAATCAAAACATGACAACAAGCGAGGGCCGCTTAGCCTTTTGACCTCGGCTTTGTTCAAAACACTGACAATCAAGTCGCCAAGCGTGACACCAACCGGGCGGCACCCTTATTTACAGCATACAGGAAGGGTGCGTGATACCACAATATGCTACGGAACTATAGGGTGCAGGTTTTAGCCATAGAGATGCACCCTGACCACATCACCACAGGGGTAACTCTCAACCCAGGAAGGATGTATAACTTAATCCGAAAAATGATCAAACTGTAGGGCTAAATCTGCCCTGACAAACACACTGGCTACGAATCTGTTACAGGAGAAGGAACTCAGCAAGACAGCATCAATCCCAGTTTTATTTGTCATTACCAGGTCCAGGAAGATGCAGATCTTTAGGTTAGAGGGTGTGAGCCAGGGTAATTTTCCATGGAAACGACGGAGAAATGACACCATTCCTGTTTATTAACTTTTTTTATCTATGACTTTACAGGCACCAATATACCCATTATACTGTAACTGGACCATCTGGACCCCCAGGGAAGCAAAGCTTCCACTGAGCTGCATGGGAACCTCTGCTGTCCTGCTGATGGTTTTTTTTTGTCACTTTATTTTCCAGAGTCTGGAAAATGAACACAGAACTAGCTACCACTAGCAGTGTGCGGGGCATGAGTGCTAAGCTAACTACTGCTTCTCATGCCTTCCTGTGCTTCTTCTTCTTGTGCATAAAGGGGAGTCCACCTTGTGTGTATTGGTTTCACCAGTGAAATAAGCTAGTACTCCCAGAAAGTAATTGAACTAGCTGAATTAATAATTGAAGTAAGAAATAAATTGTCTGTTACTTCCAGCATGTGAACATTAGCACTCGGCTAACTGCTGGACTCAGAGCATTAGCTCTCAGCTAGCTGCTGATTTCACTATGAGGACTCTAACATGGGCCAAGAGGCCCTCTAGGTGTGGTCTGGCATACATCCCCAATAGCAACGATTTCTGGTGCAGATACACCCTCAAATTGGGGCCGGGTTCGCTGCACCCCCAGAAAATGCACCATCAGACATCAGCGCTGGCGCAGACGTGTGCGCTATGCGCACAATTTTCAGTTTTATCACGCACAACTTAAACAGGTGTAACGGTCCTGGACGGATCTGGACGGTTGTCTGCAGACACAAATGTGGTAAGTAAATGATGTTAAATATGCTTTATTAGTTAAGTTAGTTCATTATTTGTTATTAATCACTTTGTTTGCTATACAGTATTTAAATCTATAATGGGTAAATGGGCAGTTATGTCGCTGGGTCTTTGTGAGACCTCTCATGGTAAACTGTCTTTGTGGCGGTGATAATTTGACGTAGTTACTGAAAACATGGTTTTTATTTTTGTTGCACCAATTTTTGCTTAAAGATTCCAGAGGATTCATGTAAAGCATTGGCGTAAGTTGTTCGTTTTATCTGATATTTTCCGTAGGAAAGTCAAAGGGCGCTTTTCCACCACACCAGGTACCATACCTTCTGTACTTCAAGAAAGTACCAAGATTACAGTACTTCAAGGTGTTGGTTTTGCACTGGTGTAAAAACCAATACCAGCGCTTTTTTTAACCATCAGTTTACTCGGTCATAGGGAAAATTTTAGCAAGTTTTGCAGTGTTGATGATTATTCCTGTCGCAATGATCGCGTTCTCATGGTGAATCAGAGTCTTGGAGCTCCATTAATTATGATTTTTTTTTCATTACCTGGAGGGCTGGCAGCATCCCAGAAAGTGTCGGACCCGTGTCATTAGTTTCGTGATCTAAGTTTGATTTGTTGCAAGTTCTGTTGCTTAAATAAAAAAAGCAACAGAAAGTTCCATGTTTTTTTTCACGATCGGATCCAATTTGGATCTGGGCCGGATCCAAAATTGGCGGCTATGGGAGGAGTCCAGCCAGGATCCGGTATGGACCTGTGATCATTATCTGCTCCGGATTCGTCACGCTGTGCAAGTGGACTCCGATCCAGGCCCAGATTTTTTGCAAATCTGTTTCGGAGCCTCGGATACCTACGGGGCGGATCCGGTGCGGAGTCATTTTGTTATCTGGGATGTGTAGACATTCACATTTGTGGGTGCACATTAAAAGGGTTGAAAAAAATAACACCACGAAAATGGTATTTTCACACGAAATCAGTTTATGGTAAATATGTAGTTTATGGTAAAATTATAGAGATTGATACATTCTGAGGATTTAAACCTCAGAGCACTACAGTGAACTGGCTTTCAAGTAGTATGAGGACAACAATTTAACCAAGACAACTTTGGATTGGCTTCAGAACACAATAGATCTGGTGAACTTCTGCACATATAAGTCAAAACACAAACACAAGCTTCTGTAGAAACCACCAAAAAATAACACTGGAGCATTTTATGGTTTGAAAGAGGCAGTCAATGGACCTCTACTTCCACATTTTGGTTGATTAGTAGATGCTTTTACTGTAGAGTACTTAGGAAGCTTACAATTTTATCCATTATCTGGATATTTTCGCTGAAGCAGACCAGTGAAAGGTAGAACACAACAGCCCCTTATGGGGTCACTAAGCCTTAGCTTATAAATCCATTTGCGGGAACAATTATCTGCTGGCACTACTTGCTACCAACTTTTAATCCATCTCCTTGGTTGAGCCCTTTGGTATCCTTGGCAGACAGACCTAACCTTGAGAAGACTATTTCAGACTGAAAGCTAAAGAACCACAGGCCTAGTTAGACTCTAAAGTAAAGCATTACTCTGTTTACAGGCAAGACAGACATCACAATGGTTGCCTCGTGTTAAAATAACACTCATTAGAAAATTCCAAGAATATTTCCCCCTGATTACTGGGTTAGAGCAAACTAGCAATACTTTAGAGATGCTGAGTTGTCTGAGATCTAATTACAGGTATGATTAATATGAATGAATAAAACACAGGGCTTGCACAAACTGAAACCACACCAAAGGTCTCTCCAACCCAGTGAAAACTGCAGGCCAAGATTGCGGACTAATGGAGAAGAATGAGTATCCAAAAGTTGAGAATCTCGGGTTTCTCCTTCATGAATGTTCCGTGTGTGTGAGTCCAATTAAACAATGTGGAGCAGAAATCCCGCCCCCCCTCCCTGCCAACCTCCCAGCACAGCCAAGTTAAGGCTGACCTGAAATTTCATGCCTGACCAGACCTAAGCTAAATGACCCTGGCACAAACAAGCCTCTTTCTTGCACCGACCCAATAATAATCATGAAACATAAAAAAGGTAGCTTAGTAATTAGCACGGTAGCTTCATACCTCCAGGGCTGGGCATTCATACCCCAGTCTTTCTCTGTGTGTTTGCATCTTCTCTTTGGGTTGCACAGGATTCCTCAGGTACTTCAGTCTCCTCCTCTGACCTGACCTAACCTATGCCCTGTGCTTCTTTGGAAACGCTCTAGGCTCACCACTGCAACCCTAAATAAATTAGACCCCTGTCTTTCAGTATCATCATGATCTTAAGTTCAGAAAATAAAAATTGTTTTTCTTATTAGTGGTTGCCCGGGAATTCAGAATGCACGTGTTCTCCCTACACCGCATCAATCATGTGCCGACTTGCACCATCCTTCACCCTACGGCAGCCGCTGCAGGAAGTAGGTGAAACCACAAGCAAGACGGCTCACCCAGCAGCGCTGCCTGGTGCCCTGCGGTGGTGGCTTCTCGCTGCCATATTACCCTGGTTGCTACATGTGACTCTTCCTGATCTGACTCACCCCCCACCCCAACCCCAAGATTCTGTGATTCTGACTGGATCATCAGACACTGCCTTCACACTGAATGAAACCGCTAATAAGGGGACTGTAAATAAATAAAAATCTAGAGCCTCTCCAGCAAAAGCATTTCAGTTTTCAACACAAAATGCACGTTCCTCTGGAATAATTGTTTTTTGTTTTTATTTTTATCTAAAATATTTTAGAGTAGGTGTCAGCTTCAGAATCATTTGGAGAATCTGATCGTCCTAGATAGACAACAGAAACAGCATCATCTTTTTAAAAGGAGGACAGAAGAGAGAGATTCTTCTGATCTTACTAAGAGGAGAGGGAAAATATGTCCTTTTATTCTTACTATGATTAGTTGAAGCAAGCCCTTCTGGTTTTCATTTCCCACTAAGAGGACAGACGTTCTGGTTTTACTAAGGGGGTCTTCCGTTCGTCTGCTCTTACTAACAAGACAGACGAAGCTGATTCTCTCATTTTTATCATGAGGACGTTTCAGACGAAATAATTGGACAGGAGGATGTTTTTATTGTTTCAAGTCAAAACTCAGGCCAGGCACCATAAAAAATTCACAAAAATGCTTTTTTAGCACTTATTATGTTTACAATGAAAGTGGAAGTGACTCAAATCTGCACGCTCCCGAGTTGTGTGGGTCACGGGTCACTTTGCACTGCTCGTTATCCCATGCAAACATTAGGAAATCATTATTTGTGGAGAGAAAAGGCAGGTGACATGCCCCAGACATCCCTGTGTGACGAAAGATCACTCAGTGACTTCATAATGTGTAAATTATTCTTCTCCAAGTGGTTGCTTTTTATGATGAGACACTGACCCCCTGCCAAGGTGCATAGAATAAAAAAAATACACGTATAAAACTTTATTTGTGAAGGAAAGGACCTGCCTCATGTCAGCTGACAGACTGCCTCGCCAGGGCAGGTCTTTCCTAAGACCTGATCCCTTCTGTTCACCACACCTGCTTTTTGCAGATGCGTTTCTGAATAGCACCTCGCAGATCAGTGCATATAATAAGTACAGATGGGATCAATTCAAGTGCATAATCACCGCAGTAAGTCCCGCCCTGCTCAAGCCCCCATCCAGCTCTGATGCTCAGGCCAATCTGTATCACTCGTCTCATGGACTCAGGAATAACCTCCAACCCCTGGTGATAAGCTTGGCCAATGAGGGTTAGCAAACCAAAGTGATGCTTTGCAACAAGGACAGACATATCTGGCTGCGGCCAACATGGGGAAAATGACAAAATAATTATGAGACGGCACCAATGCAAGAAACAGATGGATGTCAGATGAGTACTGACTGTCTGCGTGAGGACAGAGCTGTAAGCATTTTGCAGACTGTACTTGGCATCCAGCTGGACGTGGGTGCGTGCACCAGCGAGTAATTGTGCAAGTGCAATTAGAGCAAGAGCTAGCATGTCTGACTGATGTTTGTCTGTTGGAGATGTCGCCTCTTCTAAAATCTCAGTGACATCATCACTGTCACATCACTATCTTCACCATAATCATCACATCATCATCATTATCATTTAGTTACACTGCTTCCCAATGTTATGGAAACAGTTCATCATTTCTCTCTTTATACATCGGGATATTTTACTAGATAGGTTCAGCTTCTGGCTATATTGGCAAAAGATCCCTCCTGGAACCTTAGCAGTGAAACTGCCAGTGTCTTCCTAGCCCCAGACATCTCATGTCATCTTCAGCTATTAGTTGATGCCACATGGACATTTATAAGACCTCACAGAGGATCCACAGACCTGCAGACTAGAAAGAAGCACAGATTTGTTATAATGGTTTTTGTAAGTAATGGTTCTTGTTGTGATCCTGATTTGCAGATCTTCCCAACAGCCATCAATGCTGCTGTTTGATGAAGGTCACAGCAGAATCCCGTCTGGTTAAATTAAGTATCCTGGTCAACACAGCAGCATGTCCTCATCGCTGGGATTTCCGGTAAACCACGATACCATCCAGCTGCCAAGCCTATTTGGAAATATTTTATACCATGAGCTCCCCTCCACCCACCAAATCACATCTCACTCAGGCAGGCCCAAAGGAGCACGTTAGCCTGACCTGGGATGACGCTTCTTTGGGGAGGTCAAGTCGCTACAGGTCTGGGCTCCTTGTTTGAGGTCACAAGTCTCTGCATGCTCAAACTGTTCATTTCCCAGTGCGTGTCTGCACTCGCGCCAGCCGATCTGACTCATGCACGTCTAGCCGAGCGAGAAAACGCGGGAAAACTCCCTGTAACTGCAAAAGCCCTGCCTTCACCTCGCTAATACTTTTGCCTGAAAATCGCAGGCATTGTAGCTAAAGTTTTAAATGAATAGCTATAAACTGTTAAATGGATTTGGAGACACTTGAATAACATGAGCCTTGGTAACGTCAGGCGAGGGTGTGTTTGATCTGTGGAGATGAGGTGACTGGAACAGGTTAATTGCGGTGTCAAAGATCATTAGCTAGTCTGACATTACCAAAAAATATACTACTTTTTTCGTGAGAAAGGTCAATTTCATGCCGGTGTCTTCCAGGAACCAACCTGGCACAGTCTTTTACTCCTAGTTTGTCAGAAGAAGGAGAAGAGCAGCCGTGTTTGGGGAAGGCAGTGTACTTGGGAAAGACGGGGTTGGGTCAGGGCACCGAATTAGCTTTCGTTCCTCATTTATGCCACAAAGGCGCCCGTGAAGTGACAGGGTATGCGGGCGGCTGTGGCCGTAATCGCAGAAGGCCCCTCCTCGCCCGGCATATAATAAGCCCGGCATGCTGAGCTTCTAATTGACCGTAATTAAAAGGATCTCGGGCATCTTCTGTGCCAGGGCAGCTCAGAGAGGCTCCACCCCCGCTGTCTGTAATTATGCAGCCCTCAGCCCACGTCTGAGGGGGGGCAGGGCCCACATTTGCTGTTTGCCCACTATTAACCTGGACTCCCGTGGCGCCACCAGGTCCCTACATGGACAGGGCAATCAAAGAGCATACTGGGTCACCAACACAGACACACACACACACACACGTGTATGTTTATCTTTATTTTTCCCATTCTATCTAAAAGCAGACAGAAAAAGAACAGTTTGCGATTTAGTTTCATAATTTAGTAAAAAAAAAAAAAATGCCATTTGCTTCATGTAGAGGTACCAACAAAACCAGTTTTATGAGTTCGGTTGTAAGTACTGGTAAATTTTTTCACAATAATTTGTCCGCACAGAGAAAAAACACAGACACACATAAAACACACAGACAGCACAGCCCGCTCCCCGCTGTTTGGCCGTATTGTGGAGTTTCCCTGTAACAGAGTGCTCATGCTGATGTCTCAGCGTGCATCGCATGACAAAGCAAATCTGTGGCCATCCCTCCATGGCGGGAAACGCCCACTCTGCCTTGGAGATTTCATGATGCAGAAACTGCTCACCCTGCTGCTTGACCCCTCTGGTCCATTGGCCTTTGTACCAGCCACCTGCTTCTCCGCACAGGCATTTCTCCGCATGACATACTGTGACAGTACATATGCGAATGTCAGATAATCTAAATGGCGATTTGTGAAACGCAGAGCAGTTTGCTCAGTCCCAATCAAAGCTCTGTCATCTCCTGCATATCTGTCTTGCCAGACTTCATTACACTTACACTAAGGAATTTCACAACACTATAAAAATACTGGGTTAAACGACTCTGGTTTACAGGCTGAAATGACTCAGTAAACAGTTTTAGATTCAGAGGATGATGAAATCGATGTTAGGCCAGGTGTTCATTTGACAGAACTGAGCACACAAACAACCACGGTCGCTTGGCTAACCCTCTGCCCAAGAGTTGATTAATGTGTCACCCTACCAAAACTATTTCATGGTTAACTTATTACATGTAAATATAAAACTAAGAAATAAATATGACATCTCAT
>JAODKN010000063.1:29639382-29661938 GCA_026774425.1 Petrocephalus zakoni
GCGTCACCCTACCAAAACTATTTCATGGTTAACTTATTACATGTAAATATAAAACTAAGAAATAAATATGACATCTCATTAATGCGTCACCCTACCAAAACTATTTCATGGTTAACTTATTACATGTAAATATAAAACTAAGAAATAAATATGACATCTCTCCCAGTTAATTCATAGCCAATGTGAATAATCTTGGAATAGTATGTGCAGCATTATACCAATAAATTATAACAATCAGCTCAGATCTGATTTTAAAACCAAACATGTCTGCAATAAAGTAAACATTTATGTGCGCCGTAATTACAGTGACTTTAGGTGGGGTCATATTTAATAGCTTTTTTAAGTTTGTAACATGACCTGAATAAAAGTCTTTTTACTCATGAATAATTATTAAGCAAGGACAGACTGATAAGAGAAGTCGACAAAGTTCAGCCCAGGACAAGTACGGTGCGATGTTTACCGATGTTAGATGCGTAAGTGTGCTTGGTGGAGGGAAACTGCCCGTGCAGTGATAATAACTCAGAGAAACTGATGTGGAAAAGTTAGGAAAGATTAATAGTATTAAAAAGAGAATATCTGAGCATTACCAATGCTGTAAGTGGGAGGTGGGGGGTGGCGTTAAGTTCTAAGCTGTCCTTTTGCCTGCAGTGTCAAGTTTTTGGACAAGATTCTTTGGCAATCGAAGCCTTTTGTTATTCCTGCGACGGTCCTTTGAATTTTAATCTGAGAAAGACAAAAAGAATGGCAGAACGAGATGAGAGAACGTGGGACGGGAGCTGCAGGAAATGAAACATTCGACTTGCTGCCAGGTTGGTTTTGCTTGCAATATTGATATTTCAGTTTACTGTAATGTTAAGTTCTCATTACGGCAGCACTGGATTGCTGAGGCAGTAATAAAGGTGGATTTATCGGAAGATATGGATGCAGAGCGGATTGCAGGTAGCTCCACATTCTATACATGCTCCCAAACCCAGAGGCATGGCCGCCAGCGACCCGTAGGGCTCTGTTGCCAGGACAGCAGACAGAGGACACTCAAGTGCTAACAAACATCCCTCCAGTCAAGGCCAAGTGAGACAAAAAGCAACGTTATACTGGAGGAGTTAGAGGCCCCAAAAGCCTACTGTAATAAAACGATAACTGAAAAAGCAATGAGCCAGTCAACAGACAAGTGAAACATGACAACTGGGCCATGCTACTGGCTCCATAGGCCATGCAGAACCATCTCGCCCACTCAGCATTCTTACTGAGTTCCTAATTCTGAGCTTTGGGGCCAATAAAGGCTCCCCACACATAGGTGACCCAATTAAGGGGCTTTCACAGGATTCTGATCACTCGTTCTTTCAATGAGGAAGTTGAAAAACTGAATTTGGATTTATGTGCAACTTTTCCTGTCCTGGATTATGAAGAGGGGAGCTTTCCATTGGGGCTTGAGCAGTGTAGCCTGGACTGAAATCTGGGTCACACCTCCAGTCTTGGCTGTACTTTTCACTTCTTCTTAAAATGTTAAGAAACAACTGACCTATGGAGACAATCACCCCTCTGAAGCTGAAGACTCCGCCCCCCTCCCACAAGGAGAAAAAAAAAAACACAGACACCTACAGCAGTCATGTATGGAGATGATGAGTAAGGGTTTGTCACAGAACAGTGAGGTGTTCCTACTATAATACTAATAAACCAAACAACCACGTAATACACTGCAAGGTATTCAGATCCATCACACCTTCATGTGTGCTATTACCTTCATTGACTGATAGTGCTATACATCCCAACACCCAACATACACTTTCACCAAAGGGAAGAATTTAAATCATAAATGTTAGACATCAGTGTAGTACTACGCAAACTTATAATAGGCCTTAAAAACAAAAAGCTGATTATATTCAAACCTTCCACTGCTGAGGACCAAGTCAGGAATTTGAATAATTTTCATCCAGGCAAAATGAGCTTGGAATGTTGCAAAAAAGGCAGAATTTCAGATTCAACCTTAAAATCTTTTGTTACTGATCTAAATCTAAACAAGCTTTAAACGGCCACAGTGTCTCACTGGGAACACGCTGGCCACAGCTGTGACATTAACCAATGAAAAGAGAATGGAGATAAGTGGGACTTTGATAGAGCAAAGATCCCTGACAAGCAACATACACTATATTACCAAAAGTATTGGGACGCCTGCCTTTACACACACATGAACTTTAATGACAGCTCATTCTTAATACATATAATACAATATATGGAGTTGGCCCACCCTTTGCAGCTATAACAGCTACAACTCTTCTGTAAAGTCTTTCCACAAGGTTTAGGAGTGTGTTTATGGGAATTTTTGACCATTCTTCCAGGAGAGCATTTGTGAGGTCAGGCACTGATGTTGGACAAGAAAGCCTAGCTCACAGTCTCCACTGCAATTCATCCCAAATGTGTTCTATCAGGTTGAGGTCAGGGTTCTGTGCAGGCCAGTCAAGTTCTTCCACACCAAACTCGGTCACCCATGTCTTTATAGACCTTGCTTTGTGCACTGGTGTGCAGTCATGTTGAAACAGGAGGGAGCCATCCCCAAACTGTTCCCACAAAGTAGGGAGCATAAAAATGTCCAAAACGTCTACATATGCTGAAGCATTAAGAGTTCCTTTCACTGGAACTAAGGGGCCAAACACAACCCCTGAAAAACACCCCCATAATCCCCCCTCCACCAAACTTTACACTTGGCACAATGCAGTCAGGCAAGTACCGTTCTTCTGGCGACCGCCAAACCCAGACTGGTCCATCAGATTGCCAGACAGAGAAGTGGCACCCTATCCTAGCATTAATGCAATAAAGAAATGCATCTGCACTTCCATACAGACACGGTTAATGTCTGACGAGTTAAGGACAGCTGAGAGATAACATGTTTCCTTACTGCACACTATAAACTCGACAGTGCTGGCTTGCTACCCGAACGCCTCTGTAAGCTGGTTCTTCCTGTCACAACACACATGGGAGTGTTGCCAGCAGTCTGCCAGTTTATAGTCATTCTGTTCTAAGATGAGATGTGGCAGACTTTACTATGTTCTAAAGTAGCCTTGGAGGACCCTGACTTCCTCAGTCGAACCCTGGTCTGTGTGAGGAGTATGGCGGAATCACCCGGCTAGCAGATCACAGTAAAGGCCATTTCCTCTCCCAATCTTCCAATCCCCTCCCCACACCTTACCAGCATCAATGTCCTTCACCACCACATCCGCCCAGAAACATACCTTCTGTGTTCAAATGATATTGACAATCTGCAAATGAAACTGAAACCGATTTATAACGTCAAACACCAAAATGGGATACATAAACTGGAGGGCAATCTGGCAGCTGCATCAAATCCTTTGACTTATACATCTGTATTTGACTAATTGGCATGGTAATAGGAGCGTGCACCTGTGATCCACCTACCAGAGTAATTAACAAAGCTAGATTGCTGGTTTGTAGTTAGTTGGCAAATATATATAATCCTGGCAAATATATATAGCTATAATCCTGATTTACCTCAGGGGTCATACTGCCACAAATGAAAGCTCACACATTCATGTACAGTCATGTATATTGCATGGGCTTCCTTACACAGTCCAAAGTCATACACAGGCTAACTGGTGTCTTTAAATATGGCCATAGATTTTGACTGTGTGTGTTTGTTCCTCGCAATGCATTGGCATACCATTCAGTATGTTCCCCAGCCTTGTGACCTGGCTGCTTGAGATAGGCTCCATGCCTCTCCCCCGTGACCTTCACCAGGATAAACAGTCAATGAATTTTGGAATTAGAATAGGGGAGGGGGCATCCTTCACAATCGGCCTCCTTCTCCTGCACATCTGGCCTGTCCTGCCTAGTCCACATCCAAAGTGCAGCAGGAATAAAAAACAGAAATTAAAAATAGACAATCTGCATTAAAGGGCCCAGGAAGAGGTTGATTGATATTCAGACTATACTGGCCCATGGGCCATAGCTCATCAAAGTAAGTTATCACTGAAACACTTAACACTTTATATTGCATACTTCCATATAAGCTTATCTACTTTTGTGTGTACTGGATTAAAGATCCATGAAGTGTGTGTATTATCTGTGGTTATGCAGTACTACACTACTGAAGAGGGGGATTTGACCTGAGAAGACCACTGACAAACTTTAGCTGGACATAGGAAACCACCCCTAATAGAAACCCCCGTCACGGCAAGCTGCAGCTACACACAAGGCCTCTTACAATGAGGGAAAAAACTTCATCATCTCCCCACTTTTGGTGAAAATCCACCTTCCTGTTTCAATCGGAACCCTTTTTGGTTAATTATTCACCACTTTTCTTTCCTTTATTTCCGTGTTCGTCACACTGCGGCCAGCTGCCTGCGGTGAGGGTAAAACATGGCGCGTTTCCTCTGTTTATGGAACACTTTTCCCTGAAGCCCTGACTGTGTTTTGAGTTCCTGCCTGCAAGGTGGAAACCTTTTACCACCAGAATTCTACACACTAAGAAAACATGCTAAGATGCATGTTGCAGTAGAAGAGCTTAAAACGTAGACACATTTCAGCTACTACTCACATTTTTTTAAGTAAGATCTACTCGTTATATTACTGCACAGAACCATTTCGTATTCTTTTTTGCAGTTCTCATGTTTACGTAACAACAAGAATGAAGCTGATCCTAATAATCTGTGTCCTGGCGACCTCTCGTTATTACCAGATAATGGGACAATTAAGCAAATAATAGCTATGCTGTTCATAGGCCACAGGACAATAAAAATGTTGCTTAATTGCTCAACTGTCACATGATTTGTGAAGCTGATGTGAGAAAACGTGGGACTATATCAGTCGCAGATTAATCACGCTCTCTCAGAGAAACTGCTAGCTTCTGGATAACGAGCATCTGTTCCTTAAACCCTGACTCAGCTCCTAGCCTTGGAAACAGAAACACATTTCCTTCATGAATCACTTTTTTTGTGTGTCACCCAAACAGCAGGTGCCGGAAAAAAAGGAAAGGGTTGCTTGGTAAGCAAAGCGTGCCACAACTGGCGGGCTGGAGGCGATACGGAGGCAGCAAGGCAGAAAATCCATCCATCGCGAATGCAGTCGTGGCAAATTCGGGCAGTAAAATAAGACGTCTGAAAGTGCATCGCCTAGTTCTGCTTTTGCTTTTTTAGCCTCCAAAGAAACACCAAGAACAAACCCATGTCATATGGTTGGAGTGCACGTAAGGGCAGAAGGGAGAACTAGGATGGGGGGATGGACAGGCAGGCGGGGACCAGCAGACAAGTCAACAGACAGATGGGTGGGCAGGCGGGCAGGCTCAGTGTCACCATGCCACATGTACTGCAGACCTGTGTCGTTCCTCCTTGACTGTATAATCTCAGGGGTGGGGTGCGTTGTGTCTCCATGCAGCTCATTTTGTTTACCGGTATGATCTAAAGACTGAAAAAAATTCTCTCATCTGCTCTTTTACACTGAGGTTATAGTCGGCAAGTTGCACTGTAGTGTAATACAAGAGGTGGTTAACCGCCATGGATCAGGCTTGTGATTGAAGGCAGGGCCATAAGGCACCAGCAAAATAGCTACTGGCCTGGTTCCGCCTGTACCCCCTTCAGAAAGCTCCAGGGTTTCATTTCTCTGTCGTGTCACTTGTCATCTATTCCAGACAAACAAATCGAGCGAAAAAGTACCTCTGGAATTTTCTCCGGCCACAAACAGAGAACGTCTTTTGCTACACTACAGACAATAGGCAGACAATGACAGCCTGAGCATGAAAGATCTCTATGTTATCTATAGATCTTAATATATATATAAAAAAGAAGTGAAAAATGAAATGTTTTTTTCTGCTACTTTTAGTGATCATTCATAATGCATTTGAGTTTACTAGTATCAAATGCAGCCATATTTCTGGAAAGTGAAATCAAATGAATAAAAAATGTCATGTGACCTTCTCGGGTTTCTCACACTTCCTGTGTCTGCCACTTTCTATCACAAACCCAAGGCCTTCTGGGAAGGAGGAAGAGCAATGGACAAGCGAACTGTACCCATGGCTGGGTGAAGATGAAATCTGTCAATGCTCATTTGCCAGGAGGGTCAAAAGTCTTCAATAATTTACATGAAAAGGAACACTTCAGCTTTTTTTCAACTGTGCTGAATTATACCAGAATTGGTTGCAATGAGAGACCCAAATCAATCATGGTCTCAATAGATCTGAAATAAACAGATCTTAAAAAAACATTGGCACTCTGTCCTGTACAGTCACCATTTTATGCAAGCTTCTTCTGCATTGGCTGGCTATGAGCTGTAAATGGGGCTTTCTGCCATGTTCCTTTTTGATCCCACACTGGGCCCTTGGACACACATCAACAGAAACCTTAGAGAATTTTAAGAAATGAAAAGTCCAACATTGTTTCAGCCAGACACTAACTCCAATGATAAATGAGGAGAATGCGAGGTGTAAAATTTGACGTTCAAGGTGCCTAGTGAATATAAGCCTCCATGTGAGTGTGTTCCAGCTCTCATTCGGGCCAAGGGACTCACAAATGATGCACAGTATACAGGGGATTAAGATTAATGGCTGGTATCTGCTTTCCCACCACACAGAGCCTCAGTGTGGCCACCAAAAGAAATAGGCACTATACCCAGGATCTAATTAGTGGAAAGAGGCGGCGTCTTCTGTCTGTCCTCTTCACATTCCCACCAACAAAACTCACAGTTTCACTGAGCTACAAAAGGCCCTAATTACAGAAGCTAGTTCCCCTCTTTGAGTGGAAAATTGTTTGAGTTGACTCTGCTGCCACTCGGTCTGCATGGGGCAGGGAGCACGCAAACACAGGCACGTCTTCGCCATCCCGTACGGTAGCTCCAACTGAAAGTTCCAGTTGTACGGTTTTCCAGGGAACCCTCAACATTCTGCTGAAAAGGATTCACTGAACCAGGGGCACTTGTCAATTAGCATTTTGCTCTTTGATATGCCGGATCTTTAACATTGAATGGATCCCAAACACTAACTCAGCAATGAGAAACAGTCCCTTATATCAGCTAATTCAGTCCAAAATTACCTTGATATATTCTTTTTAGCATGTTTCATTCGGCTTCTTTTTAGGTTGAATGACATCAAGGGAAATGTCCCTTTAATTTCCATACTTAAAATATGAATCACATATTCAAATATTCTCTCAATTTCATTTATTGTGTTGTGATTAAGAACCAGAAAAAAAGTCATGCTGTGCTCTGACAAAAGACATGTCTGTGTTAAACAAACGTGTGAATACGAGTACAGAATCAGGATTGGATGGTCAGCTGTGTCTACAAATTACCAGGCAGTTCCTTCTTCATTAAAGTATCCATTGGAATTTAGCATTCCCAGTGTTCATTTCTAGTGTCTACTTTAATCCATGGATGCTACGCTTGACAATGGCATTTTATACAAACTGCCTTACAATGCATCATTTATACACCATCAATTAGCCTGCCACTGACTTCTTCACTTATTCATTTACTCGTCCTTCCATGCTATACGACAGGGGGATAACGTCTGTCTGTAATCCATCTCAATGAAGGTCCTGTGCAGTGCATTTAGGTCAGACCCACATTGTTGGTCTGCAAAACAGAAGAAGGGCCAGAGTTTCGTGTACATGTGAATTTCTGAATCAATCACTGTCCCACAGTGTACTGGAAGGAGAAATTAAGAAGGCATTATGCATGATACCTCGCCGAAATGTCACATTGAAAGATTAATGTGTCTCGGGGAGAGAATGAAACTGAAAAAAGAAGGCAAATAACAACCATTATTGGGTACTTGTGGTGAATGGCATTGTCACAATAGAGGCCAAAGTACCTTGGCTGGACTCAATGAAATGCAAATGTAGGAGACCTGGGAGATATATGGTGTGGAGATACGTTCAGCCCTGACCCATATAAACTAGATCACTTCATGTCCTCCTGAAGTCTAACTGGTTCTTCCTTATAACCCCGATTTTATTCCGTGTTCTTGGTCTTGAGGCCATTGGTGACAGCATGATTCGTATGAGCTGTGTCCTCTAACAGCTACCTATCAAATCTCACTGATGGATAAGGAGAGAACGTCTTGCTGTCATTCTTGAGTGTCTGGTAAAAGATGCTTCAGCACAGGCTTCCATCACAGCAGGAGCCCATTTTTCCCTAAATATCAGTTTCTCCACCAGTTTAGGCTTTTCTTGGCAAATTTGTGGAGTTTTGCGGGACGTTTATACGCTTTCCATTGCTTCCCAGTCAAATTCTTCTCAGGAATTTCAATAGGCCACTCAATGACATTCACACTCACTTTACATTCTTTTATAGTAAGAATATGGTAAGAAGATAAAAAGGAAGAAGGAATGAACAAGGTCTGGTAGCATCCGGAACTCTTAACAGTGAAAGTCGTGTTCAAACACCTGCTGCCTGCAAGGTGCTGAAACTACAGGAGCTTCCAGCTGTGAAATTAGCAGGTGTCCAACAGCTAGATCATCCTAATGGCTCCTGTCACAGGTGCCAGGGCAAGGGCCCAGGAAGGGAAATGGGATTGCAGTAATTTTAATGGTGGCGCTTTTTTGGTTCTTCCTCAGTCGACATTAAGGTACTGAGGTTACTATTAGGTCACATTAGTAACATTTCCTTCCAGGCATGCATCATGGGGAATAACTTTCCTTTCAGAGTTTCAGGAGTATTTTCATGTATGTGTGTGTGAAAGATATGTAGACTGAAAGCAAAAGGCAGTGCATGTTTTTTACATCCATGATAAAATACTTCCTGCTATTCAAAACTTGCAGAAGCAGGAGAGAAAGGTAGCCCACTCAGCAATATGTGATGTCATCATGTAAACTTTGGAATGTGTGTCATTGTATTGTACTAACATCACTAGGACCTGAGCAGAGTCAGGGCAGAGTTGGGGGAAGACTCAGGGGGCTCTATGGGGAGAGTCAGAGGTAGAGTAACTAACGTCACTCTGATTGGGATGCCTCCATGGGGAGAGTCAGAGGGAGAGTAACTAACGCCACTCTGATTGGGATGCCTCCATGGGGAGAGTCAGAGGGAGAGTAACTAACACCACTCTGATTGGGATGCCTCCATGGGGATGAGTCAGAGGGAGAGTAACTAACACTACTCTTATTGGCTCCATGGGCTGTGGTTTTGTTCCGTATAACAGTCCATTATATTTAGGGTCACATCTTTGTGTGCTATTTAATATTCCATCAATTTTAGGAAGGAAAGCGTCTCCCCAGTTTTAGCGTCTGTTGTGCTTCAGGCTATCTCGGCACGACCTGGAAGTCCATTTGAATCAGAAGGTCTACAATACTGTGACTCATAAAGGAACTGTGTCAATATGTTTCATTCATTTCCCTCCCATGTCTCCTTTCTTGTGGCTTGAAAGTCTGTTTTGACTGTCTTTCGCAGAACAATGTAAAGTAGCCTGCCATAGACAAAACAATGGAAAGGCTAAGCAAAGCCGGGGAAGTCGGTAACACCTTGCTTGTCAAGTAAGAGGCAGAGATTAGAGAGATTGCAGCTAAAAGATTATATTATTGGCAAGTGCAAGGAGGGAATTTGTTTGTTTGATCTGCTGTGCATAACTGCAACACGTACTGCGTGATTGATAAAATCACAGCTTCTACTTCTCTAGAGATCTGTCCAATCAGAAACCTAGGGGAGGCACTCTTCACTTACCTTATCCTCCAATCGGATCAGTCTGGCTCCAACAGTGCAGTGCTCTTTGTCTACACCTTTTTCTGCAGAAAGTAAAATACAAAAGGGTCATGGAATGTGCTTTACAGAATCTAATTTGCTGGGAGTAGACTGATTAGGCCACATCTGTAGCTTTACCTGGCAAAAACATTCCTGGTTTTCCTACAGTGTGATCCAATCTGTAAAAAAAGGGAAAGCTGTGGTTATTAGCTAAACACACCCCTGAAAGTCCATGGCTGCTGTTTATGGGCTGATCTCTTCTAATCCATAGGGACACATGCTGAATTATATATGAATTATAAGATATTGATATACTGAGCAAGTCTGGCATATGAGGATTTACAGAGGCCATGAGCATTAGTTACATGAGTAGAATGTGATATTCTATGTAACTGTTATATGCACTGCAATGGCTAGCTGATAAAACATTGAAAATACATTTAGAATGTCTCTCCCTTATCTCTAATTGTCATATAAGATTGCATTGCATTGTTTTTCTCCAAGCTGAGTAAACTCAATCGGACTCTGATGCTCATCCTTCTGTGCCCCAAGACCAAAAATGGTTCTGTTGCTCGTCATCCCCCAATTTTATGATAGTTATCTTAGCTCCCATCCTTTAAATGATGCATGGGATCCATCCTCTAACACCCAAAGTCTATGTCTAGCTAAACACCTGCTATAATATGGTACACCCCAACACTGCATTCTTCACGTTAAGGAAGTTCTCCTTAGCCAGACAGTTTGTTTTCTTTCCTGTATCACTCCATTGTCTGCACCCATGTTCCGTAGAAACCTACATCGTTTTTCCATTAAAACTGTAATATATAATAATACCATTACTACAACGTACAAAATGCCAGCAAGATTTTGAAATTAAATTAAGACTAATCAATTACTCAGCTGCAGTTTTAATTATCAAGTCACAGCTGAAATATTGAGGAACACGAAGAGCTGTAGATAAGACATAAAGCATCAATTTTGAATTGACGACCCTGCTAAAATAAAAAGATAAATGTCCGCTACTTTCTTTTAATATGTGTTCTTTCTTTTAATATGTGTGTACATTTTCCAAAAAGAATTTTCCAAAGAGCAAATTTTATAAGTACTGAAATGCTGAAAAAATATTGTTATTAATTTTATGAGGACACGGGACTTAATCTATCACGGATTATGACGCAAAATGACTTCAGCCGAAGCCGGTCTGTGACAGTGATGACTCCCCGTGCGAAGAGCAGTCTAAACATCATGGAATTAAATAGTCTGTCGCACAAGAGACGGCGAAGGAAAAACAAGTCGTCAAGGTACATTCAAGCATGGCATGAGGTGAGCTGCAGTGGACATACATCTTTTGAGATAAAGGTGGATCCGAAAAAAACAGGCAATGAAAAGGGGACACATTTTATCTGTTGTTGATAATCATCAGTCCTGTTACTTAATCCAGGCCCATGGCTCAGTTCAGGACACCTCAGTATAGGCAGTAACCAACTTGGCCTACACTGCAAAGGAGACACTTTCAGCCATGAGTCACTGCTGGCAGTGGCGAAAGAGCTCCACACGCCATTCTTCCAGCAACTGTGGCCCCTCCTCTCCGTGGCTGCCATATTTGAGCAGGAGCAGTGAAATGCAAGTTCAGAGGTACGCGTTGGGAGACCCTACACTGGCTTCACCTCAGGAGAGATGGAATGCCTAATTGATGCTCTCCTCGATAGTCCTCCTCAGTTCAGCCCTGGATGAGGCATCTCATCGCCATGACGACGGACCCATACCTTCTCTGCAGCTCCTTGATCCGCACCATCATGTTGAGGTGGCCCTGGGAGTACTGCTCTATCACATCCCGCACGTCGTAAGGCTTCCGCGCTTGCTGTGGAGACAGGTTGGCAGAGGATCTAAGCTGTGCCTCCCATCATTGCCATCTTTTCCCCATCAGCACACCTGATGCAAGCCATATTTTTATGTAGCCTGCTCCCAGTTTGCAATTTAAGACGGCTCTCATTGTTTTTTGAAACTGTGGGCCCTTAACATCCTGTCTGTTACTTCTCTTAGAGTCAAAACGCCTCTTTTGGTAAAATAACATCTCCATAATAAAATAACAGAGTTAAGATCTGGTTTAAAAAACCAGTTTTGATGTATTTCCCTTGCAATGTGTGTGTATACATAACATGATTATCATTAAGCCAGACTTAAGCCAGATGGGTCAGGCAGTCTCCCCAGGCCTAACCCTGATGATATGGTCACAGTGTTTCCCCCACCTACCCTACTGCACACCCTGTAATCCAAGCCCATTCCCCATTATACCTGAAACTTTCTCCTGGCCACAAAGTACTGCATCCGCCGCATGACTCTGATGGCAGACCTGTGGGCATTAGACAACCTGAAGGAGGTGAGATGAGACAGACTGAGGAAAATGCAGCTTTAGTCAGCTTTATCCCTGCATGCAGGCCACCTTCAGATCCTCTCACACCTGGTCAAGCAGAATATTTGTAAAACTATGTGCCTTAGAAATAGCATTTGTAGACTATGCTTTCTGGTAAAGGATATACATGTGGGGTATCATGGTGGCTCAATGGATAGTGCTGTAGCCTCAAACTATGTGAGTTCAAATCCCACCTCTGCTTTGTCTCTGTGGAGTTTCTCTACATGTTCTCCCTGTAATACAGTGGTTTGCTCTGGGGACTCTGGCTTCCTCCCACAGTTCAAAGACATACCATAACTGGTGTCTTGACATTGCCCATAAAGTAAGACTGCTTTTTTATGTTCTCTGCAATGGACTAGCATCCTGTCCTGGGTGTACCCAAGCCTCATGCACTGTACTGGGCTCCAGGCTTAAAGGGCAAGAATGTGTAAACATGTCTGGTTCAAAGATCAGATTTTAGTAGTAGGAAATGCTCTTCCATCTTCCATTTCTTCCAGTGGAGGGCGCTGAGTGGCTCAGTGCCGTGCCTGTGATCGGAGGGTCAGTGCTGGTGGTCAGCAGAAGGGTTTTATCATCAGGACCTTCAGTGAGGCCCTTAACCCCAGCTGCTCCAGAGACTGACTGACCCAGCTTCCTCAGCTGCGCGTCTCTTTGCATAAAGGCATCTAATAAGCACATATAACGCACAATCTTGTCAAACTTTCACAGACTTATCTTAAAGATTTTAAGTCATTTGGTAATATTGCCTTCTTCTTCCCTGTTAAAGATTAGCCGTTAGAAGATGTCCTCTTGTTGGTGATTAATGGGACTCTTCTCACCATCTATCATTTCTATCATCTTCTCTGCTTTTCTTGCAATAATTAGCTGTCAATACAAAATGAAATGCAAAATGATAAAACTGAATGTCTTCACACTGTTTAAAATTATGCATTGCACTGTCCGGCATGACCATTTCTCAGAAGCAATACTCTTATCTCCCTCTTTCCCATATAATGCTGCCCACTTCACTGGCACCTCAACACCAACAAACTGCAAACCATCAGCTGAACAGAACCACATGTACAAGAAATACTTGGAAAAAAAACAGTTTATGCTTTCTCTCAACCACCAAAGAGCCCTGCATGACCACATACTTCTAAGTCACACCAGCTCTTAAGGGGCTTTTTTAGTTGCAGAGTTAGAAGAGCTATTTCAGCTTTCCCAGTTGGTTAAAGAGTTTGGAGGGTTATGACTGGTTCTGCAGTTGGGGGGACTATGATTTCAGAGACAGAAGAGCTACCTGTTTTCAAGGGCTGTACCTGGACAGAGTACTGTTTATTGAAAAAGCCCTTATAAAATCTTATCTCTGTAAATATTAGTTTGAGATATATTACTGTTCTTTATTCGGGCAGACACATCAAGGGCTTTATTACTTCTGGCTACCTAAAATAATAAGGCCTTATTGAAGTTTTCAATGTGTTTGTCTTTCTACTAGTGCAGACACACATTAACCTAACTACAGGCAGATGACTCACACACTACTGATAAAATAAAAGCGGGAAGCTGGAAGCTCACCGTTTAAGCTGGAGTGATGGGAGGGGCTGTGTTGGTGTATGAGTGGTGTGGAATATGGGGGTGTGGTAGTGAATCAGTCTGCCTCATGTGTAAACAGTGGAAGCTTCTGGGCATTCGTCCCTGTAAAGGTTACGTCCTTTTAGTAGCTAAAGGCCTTTTGTTACAAGTTGACCTACCGAAAGCCTAATACCACAGAAGAAACATTTTGGAATTATCCAGTCAAGGGGTAAGAACAGGAGCTGCTAAATAGGCTCTGAATAATCGCAAAGGGGGCAAGTGACAATGAACCTGATGACTGGCCCAAGGCCACGTATGATGTAAGAAGGGGTCATGAGCGAATGCGAGTAATCGGATGAGGCTGAAGGGAAAAGGGGCTGTCAGGAAATGAGGTCACTGATGCCCAGCTGCACCTCACACACCATTTATTGGCTGAGCTCCTTGTACCACGTCAGGAGATGGGTTTGTTTTGACTACAGCACTTTCTAGGTTCTTCCTATTGTAGACTGAACAAGTCTAGGTCTCAATTAGAGGGGCGGATAAGACAAGAGCTTAGCTGACAATAACAGGGCCAGGAAACATAAATCATGGATCAAAGAGGGCTTAATAAACACGCCTTTCCTGTCCCTGGGGAGTGTGACCAAATGTACATGGACTCATTGGACGGCAGTTGGGATAACTACCTTAGGATGGCATGTCACAGCAGACAAAGAAGAGGAGAAGCAATGCCATACGCTGAAGCTACCATTTCCTCTGGCCCACTTCCTTGAGCTTCCTGTCAAATGATCGCGTGGTCTCTGAGACTGAACAGAGCTACTATCAGCCTCCATAGGTGATGCCTCATTCATTTCATATCTGAAACCAAACTCTGTGGTTTATTAACTTGGCCCAAACTGTCCACTGATAACGGATAATAGCGGCTCCTGCAGACTCACCCTCAAACTCATATTCTGTCTAGAACTCCAAACATCACCAATCAACTTGAGTAACCACAATGCAAGTATCTTCTATAAGTATAATCCATCTCTCAGGAGAATTTCTTCTCCCCTTTCTCAGGTTAGCCTATTACCAGCTTCGTCTTCACTGTCAGGAGGTCTTCCAGAAGCTGTGGACCTTGACCAGAGAAATGTAGCCTACATGGAACTGCAGCTTGAATGGCATGAAGAATATCTCATGTTTTGATTTTCGAAAGAACCGTTGCTGAAAGATAGTGAATAGTGAACCCCAGGCAAGATACAGGGTTAATTAAAAAGAATTCAACAGACCGCAAAAGCAGACAGTTGCATAGTTGGTTATGACATGTAAAGCATGTCTATCTATCCAGTCTATCTATATATTTTAGCAAAAAAAAAACAAATTAGGGAGAGGGAAAAAGATAGTTACCCACAAAGTGTTAGCAGTTACAGTTCTTAGACTGTCATGTGCCTGCAAGCCACCAAACCGCTAGAAAAATGTATAAAAGGAGGAGATTGCTGGAAAAACTATACTCAGGGGGATGGGCGACAATTGATGTCCATATAACACCTTCGCTTTTAGCAAGAAACAAAAATCATCTCGATTAGCATGTCTGCAGTTGTGTAAGAAGGCCATGAATAATGAGGTTAACCCTAGCAGCGCTGACACAGCCCATACACAGATGACTCAGCGAGGGCATGACTTCATCCAAAGCGATATCCTCATTTCCATGTGAAGGGTGACAGGAGTCAGAAGCAGAACGCGCTGACATCGCTCAACATTTAAACGTTTCATTTGAGGCAGATGAACGAGCGCTTCAAAGCGAGCTACTACAACAAAGAACCCCCCCCCCCCCACCACCGCCGTCTCGTGCTTTTTCACCGCAGAACAGAGTAATGAAAAATCACATCTGCGACACATTTGTGATTATCGGCCCAAACAGTGAGGCGAGCAATCATTCAACAGGAAAACAAACACAGACACGGATGGGGGGTAAGTGAGTGACCATGAAAGAGTGAGAGACACGAGGGCCTGCTTATCCATAGTTAAAGGGCATGTGGAGGCTTATCAGCTTATAGTATGGGAATCTCTCCCAAGAGGAATGCCCAGAAAATGATAATGAGCACACAGTGAATGGCTTGTCTTCTTTGTGGGACCTGTCCACATTAATCTTCATGCAAAATATGAGGAGCAATGACATCTCATTTGGAAGCTAAAAGACTTACTGCAGGTAAGATCATCACAGGGAGTACACCAACATGGAACATAGCTGCACGGAACATGATTATGCAATAAAACATAAAAATAAACAAGGTTTGAAGAGATACTGTACTTCGATAGTCTGGATTTGTAATCTTGTGACAGGGGTTGTCAGGTCACTATCATTTTCACAGAGGGTCTCAAGTAGTATAAATAGAGTGCTAATTTGTCACAGGGTCAGGCTTTGAGACGCACAAACAGACATTTGCACACAGACAGGATGGTGACACACAAATAGACATACGCATACAAACAGGCATAGACACTCACACACACACACACACACACACACAAAGGTAAGATACAGTCTAAGAAAAGACTGCCAATATGTGTCTTTGCTTGTCACTCAGCCTGTACCCTCAACAGTAAATGTACCATTTTAAGAACTTTTTATTGTTTTTTTGTTAACAAACAACATTAATGTACCCCAGTGGGTTAGGGTTAGGACCTTAAATTAGACTAAAAGGTACATTTACCTACAGCTAGAGTACAACTAGCAGACCCTTGAAGGTACCTCCCTACAAGCAATTGGTACCCTTTTTTCTGACAGTGTATAGATGTACATACTTACACAGAAACACACAGCTGACTCACACACACACACACACATTTACACACACGTCCTGGCGCCAACCGTAAAGGTCCAGACTGCTTCAGGATCCAAAAGCAGTTCCAGTCGAAGGACCTGGATGGGCTGAGGGAGGCGAAGGCAGCCTGAGCTCTGCCAGGGGCAGAATGAAGCCAAAGGACAAGTGAGGTGCTGCAGCGAGATGTATAACTCACACGCTAATAGGATTGTGTGCTGTTTAGCGGATTAGGCATGTCACAGGAAGATACTATTTACCACTGCCAGTTTTGGGGGGGGAGGACCACACAGAGCCATTGTTTTTACCAAGCAATTTATGGGATTACTCCTTGCTTTAGAAGCACCTCCATTATCCAGGGTTGCTTTTCACCCCTGCATGATAATCCTGGCACATAAATCCAGCGTGGGCTCTGGGGAGGAGTGGGGCCGGGGGGGGGGGCGGTGCCTCTGGCCGGATGCAGGCTCTGGCTGTGCCGTGGAAACGTGCTGACCTGCTCAACTTGTGACATCATTCTTCACCTTACGTAAAGACTTGGCGTTAGTCACTCCGTTGCTCTGCTGATGTCTCGTTGCCAGCCCTAGTTGACTTCTATGACCCAGACTTCCAAGGTGGACCCCTTGTCAAGTAACGACGGGGGCCGGTGAAATGGGAGTCACACCTTCCCATACTGCCTCAAATTGCTGGCAAGGGATCTCTCAGTAAGCAGGACCCCCCCCCCCCGCCCCGCCGCCTGAAGACCACCACTTCTCTGCTGGAGCTGTTAATGGATTTTCGGCATGTCCTAAACTCACTGAGGATGGGGGATCTGTTGGCCGTTGCGGTGTGGACATGAGAATGAAAAGAGGAAAGAAAAAAATGCAGACAGGACGACACCAGCAAACAGGAAGCAAGATGAAAGACAGGAGAAGGAGAGCTCAACACTTCACCTTCCCCTGACATGCTCAGATTTGAGGCCCGTGTTGCCATACGCCTGACCTAATCCGGAGAGGAATGGGGAGGCCACACACCATAAAATCAATAGTCTGAGGGAGTGTTTGGCCAACTGAACCTTGGGAAATAACAGGAAAGTAAAAAACAGATACACAAAAACATACTCTGGCCAGGCTATTTATAGCACACAGAAGAACATTCCGGTTTCATTGCGCTACCTCATAAACAGGTCCCCATTTGCAATAATAAAGCCCACTGTAACCGGCGCCCCGTTCTGACTCACTGGCGTCTAGGGAAAGTCTGGTGAGAAAACGATGGCTGTTTACTTCCCAGCCTGCCTTGTATTTCAATACACCTGAGGCTGGTAAAGAGGAGGTTGGGGGGGGGGGGGGTTGGGGGAAGTGACAAAGGTCTACTGGTTCACACAGATTACAGAAAAGGCTGTGCAGCAAGCCGTCGAGAGAGAGCAGGATGATATCAGACCCGCGCTCTGTAGCTGACGTGTTCCCTACACACTGTTCTTTCTATTTAGGCATGAGGTGTCTTACCTGGCAGGATGTTTAACATGCTACGTGACCCTGGTTTGGAGACCATCCAGGTCTGCTTGTGTCCTCCAGGTGCAGTACAGGTACAGCCTGGGGGCCTTGGACAGATCATACTGTCCTAGATGTCGTCGGCCCCTTTGTTTTAGGGATTTTATGTTAAGTGCATGACAAAGCAGAAAGAAATAAATCCTAAAGGATATTTTTTTCGTTAATAGGACTTCACACTGCATTATGGGTAAACCTCCCATGACCTCTCAGCTTAATGGGTCTCATCACCCAGTAAATCTTACAAGAGCAGCCTTTGTGTTATTTTATCGTTATTTCTTATTTACTCTCATTCATTATTGGCTGCTGTATTTATTGTTTTGTACTTCATATTTTGTATGGTATTTATTGTATTTATAGATCTGTCACTATGGTCAGCAGATGTCCATGTAACATTAAAATACCATGGACCGCAATGGCTTGGATATGCTGTGTGGCAAACAGTGAAATGTCACATTGTATGGAAGCTTCTACGGATCCTTTGCTGGTCCAGCTTTATCATGCCTCTGAAGATGACTGTTCCTGCCCCTGAACCCAAACAGCTGCACGAGGAGAGAGGATCTAGAACCCTGTCTATCAGAGCCATATACACACTGCCCAAATCACTGTCTCCACGGCGACAGAGAGAAGTAGGGTTAAAGGTTGGAGGGAAAACTTTATGACGAAATGGGGAAATTCTGTGTAAACTATAGCATGTGGTGGTGGTGGTGGTGGGGGGGGTTCCAATTCGTTGTACAATTCGTTGTTGTTCTTTAAAAGACAAAGTTGTGGAAAAGCAGGGAGAACATGTTGCGATAGTGTTGTACAAACTGTTGGTGGAGTATTTCAACCTCCATGTAAAAAAAACATGTCCAGTGCCAGTTAAAATAAACAAATTAGATTTGCTGGCTTCTGATTTATTCCCTGTTAAATAAATGGAGAAAAAAGGCCTTCAATGGCCTTAAAATCTGACTTCTAGATAGATAATCCAATTTCACGCTTAAATCAAACCATATGGACAAGATTCAAGAAAAGGCTAAATGAAAGGGACCTTGTAGGGCTCTTTTGGGTTACACAAGATGCAGGCTGTTGCACTGAATTATCATTGTGCCTTTCTCTCAGCAACGACTGTCCCCTGTGAGAGAAGCCACTGGGAATGAGGGATCAGAACCCAAAGCCCAGATACCTCCCTCCATGCACACCAAAGGGTGTAGTGGGGAGCAGCAGAGACAGCCTGTCAAACTCAAATACAAAAATAAATGTGACCTCTGACCTCTGACATCACACCCTTACCACCAGAGACATGGATATTTAGGCAACACTTTACTTGATGGGGTCCAAATAATATAGTTTTTTGCTATTAAATATGTATTAATTAACCACTAAATAATTTTTTCTCACATACTGATCTCATGTTAATACATTAATATTATTTCAATCAGGCACAATATTTGTTACTATATCTGTGTCATGGTTGGTGGCCATCTGACCCCAGCCATTGTGTCTCTTCCCCATGTTGGCGTGCAGGCGTCGCTGGTCATCCTATGCCTCCCTTTCTTACGGAGCCTTCAGCCCTAGTGTGTTTCCCTGCTACCTGGACTGCTGTATAGCTCAATGGGTTGAAAGTGCAACTCAGAGACTATAATCCTCCAGTCTTGGGTTTGAGGCTGGCCAGAGGACAGCCTACTCTGTTTTTGTATTTACTGGCTTGCTGTTTTCCCTAGTGTTTGTTATTTCCTATTTAGTTTCCCTGTCAATGGTTTGCCCTGCTTTTCCTGTTTATATTTTGTTCCATGTGCATTATCCCAGTGTAGTATTCCCAGTGTGTGGTTAGTGTTTCTTACTTTCAGTGTTTGTTAGACTTCCCTAGTCCTGTGCACATTAGTGTTAGTCACTACACCTGTTGCTTGTTACCAGTGCCTGCTCAGTTTGGTTGATTTGTGTTATGTTCCACACTTGCCCCTCTCTTTAGCTCGGTTCCCTGTGTATCTAAGTGCCTGCTCCTGCTCTGTTCTCTAGTCAGTCATTGTCTACGTAACTGCATGTCTGGTCATGTATTGCTTGTTATCTCTGCCTTTTGCACTGTCCTGTTCCCAAGTTTTGCTTGCTACTTAGTTGTTTCGTTTAATGGTTTTAGTTCAATACTAATTTTTCCTTATTTTCTGACCCCCCGTGGTCCCTTTTGTTTTGATTTTTCCCCCCAGTGTATTCTGTTTGATTAATAAACCCCTTTATCTTGGAGAAGTGGATCCTCACCTTCATCTTTTTTCCACCTGCACCATGCCCCATTGTGACAATTTGTTCATTCTGTAAACCGTTGTAAACTTCTGAAGGAACCACTGAAGGAACAAGTAATAAATAACAGTAATAAAAATCAGTGAATTACTGATCTCATGTTTGGTCATCATTAATAAATCATGACTCATCTTTTATTTCTAGAAGTGCCTATATTTGTTTATGATTTGTATTGGTAACTGAGTATGTACTAAATATTTGTGCCTTGTTATGTAAAGGGTTACCGATATTTAATTATGGCCCTCTCTCCTCTGTTTCCTAGCTGGCCGAAGAGGTGTCCAACCTCAGGCTCACCGTATAGTCATACAACATGTGCAATTTCATGGAAGCAAAGACTAGCAAGCCCATGAGGGCATCCAGCAGGTCTTCAACCTTTTCTTACTAAGAAAATGCATCCACAGACAGCCTGAAGATCTGTCCTGCCAACATGATTGCTAGGCCACGTAGGCTGCTGATAGAGTGAGCTCTGTTTTCAAACTCTGGAGGCTTTACTTTACTGCTAGTTTCCGACATCACATGAAAAATTGTACACCACTTTGGTCCCTTAAGGTTGTATTTCAAGTGTTTCTAAATAGAGTTTACTTAGTTACTGTTGGACATCATGTTAGCAAAGCTGCTTGAGGCTTTAGCCACATCCCTGGCACAGCCTATCGAGAACTGGCATTCACCAAAAGAGTCTCGCTTCCTATTCGGACATTTCACAGCTTGGTAGTGAAATGAATGAAGCAAGTCAATGTCTTTGACCCACGGGGCACCTGTCTAGCCACAGCTGATCGCAGATCAGATCCATTGATTTGGAACTGCTTGTTTCAGCTTTGGCTACCTGTCAGCAAATCAGGTCTGAAATCAGATAACTTCCTGTGCATGCTCTCGTGCAGACACTGAGTTGAAAGGGAAATGTCCATCAACATTCCAACAGCGTGCACATTCACATTTCTGTCAGATAAACTCTTCAGGATGAGGAATGATAAGGATATGATATAACCACAACCACAGTCTCATCATGTACTCGGCAACATCCTAACACACACAAAATCACATCACACAAGTGTATAACTAAGCAGGCTGTGAACATCCCAGGGAAGTCAGCTGGTTCATGTAGTAGTGCCTGGATCCCAGTGTCTGCCTCCAGCACCAAGCTCCCATCGCCAGGACCTGCCAGCCCGTCTGATTTCCTGTGTGTTTTCCTCAGGTTGTTTTTAATTTCCATTTATCTTTGCTTTGCTGTTTCACAAAACTCCACTGAAGCCCCCCCTCCCTCCTCCCTTCCATATGTTACATGGTCTGCTGTCCTGCTCAGAGAGAGTCTTACACCTGGCCTTTAAAACTGCACAAATGTCTGAGTTCACTCCAGCAGTCCCAGTGGTGGAAACCCAGACAGGCAATCCTTAGTCGGATGGGCCCTAAAAGGCTGCCTGTTACTAAGGGCACCTGTCTGGCAGCGGTATTGGCTGTACAGCCGTGGGGACACAGCCGTCATCTGCTGATTACCTGAATAAAAGCACGCAGGGATACTGTTACAGAGAGTACGCGGCTCTGTGATGCCGGCTCGAGCGCGTGTAGCCATCAGAGCCGGCATTCCCTTTGTTCTTGATTTTATTTGCATATTCCTCCAGTTTCCAGTTACAGCAAAGGGCTTCAAAGGACACCAGCACCTTCAAAAAGGCCCACAGGAAACCAGGAGACATTCAAAAGTAAACAGTTACCAATAATCCCTAGTCTAACAGTTAGACCTGTACATAGTGCCCCAGTCTCACTGTTAGTCCTATTCATAGTGCCTTGGTCTCACTGAGGGGCTGGCCCACAGTGCTTTGGTCTCACTGAGGGGCTGGTCCACAGTGCCTTGGTCTCACTGAGGGGCTGGTCCACAGTGCTTTGGTCTCACTGAGGGGCTGGTCCACAGTGCCTTGGTCTCACTGAGGGGCTGGTCCACAGTGCCTTGGTCTCACTGAGGGGCTGGTCCACAGTGCTTTGATCTCACTGAGGGGCTGGTCAACAGTGCTTTGGTCTCACTGAGGGGAGGCGCTTACAGGGATAAACCTGCTGAATAGTTGACCACAAGCACCACAACTAACATGGAAGTTATGAAAAAGTACAGATAATGAGATGTAGTGGAGCAAATATTGAGCAGATAGAATTGTTTTTGTACCTTGATTACATTTAATGCATCAACTGATACATTTTTTGCTTGATTTTTTTAATTTGCATTTTTTGCTTTCCTCTGCCATCCCCTGTAGGATGGGCTCCCCTTTGGGTCTGGTTAGGGTTTGGGCTTCCTCTGCCGGCCCCTGGAGGATGGGCTCCCCCTTTGGGTCTGGTTAG
>JAODKN010000063.1:29662038-29679846 GCA_026774425.1 Petrocephalus zakoni
AGACCCATCCATAGTGGCCAGGTCTCACTGTCAGACCCATCCATAGTGGCCTAGTCTCACTGTCAGACCCTAGTCTCAATGATCAGCTCAGTCACACAACTAAATGCATCCACATTGATCTAAGCTCACTGCCTGGTCCAGTTAGAAGCCCGTCCCTCACAGCGTTTGCCCAGCCCAAAGAAAACTACAGGTTACTACAATAAAGGGAGGAAGTATGAGGATGAGAAAGGGAGCGACAGAGGCTGAAAGAAGCGGAAGGCAGACTGAATGGGCAGCTTTGTATGTCATTGTTTATCCAGTCATGCAGGTAGCTGAGCTCTAACGCGACGTGTGACATGGGTGTGCATCAGGGAACACAGGGAACTGCATCACAGAGAATTCTAGCAGGCAGATGGACCATTTCCACATGTCTCCAGCCATATGAATATTATCTCCTTATCCACCACAGGTCACAGTAGGGTGGGCATCTTGAAGAGGACTCTCGTCTTTTCATGAATCCAAAAGCCAGCCCAGTGCCATCTTGGCCCCTTGGAAGTGCTGCTGAGAGACACCAGCTGAACAGTGGGCAGCCACGTTCCCCCCACCCCCCCGTTCTGTTTCCGGGAGGTATGTGTGGTACCAGACCTCATTCCTACTTCACTGCCATTGCTGCTTCTTGGGGATGTGTTTATAAGTGACAAAACGGTGACTCAGGGGGATAATGACATACAATGGCTCTTTATGTATGGCATGCAGAGAAGGGGGGGCACTCACCCCCATCTCACTTCCCAAAAGCCAGGTACCAAGCAGCAACATTGTGCAATACGCCCCGTCAGCCATGGTTTCACACACCACAACAATTACAACTGGCATTTGTTTTTTCAGGAACAATTCCTGGAAGTGATTAATCTCATTTCAAGTGCCAGGGATTATGGTACTTCAGACTTAACCATTATATTTTAATGTGTAATTAATGAATTTAAATTACTGCAGACAATAATAAACTGGAGCCAACCAGGCATTTTCATTAGCAGAAGCAGGACTTCCTTTAGATAAAACTACACATTGCTATTTGTTTTCCCCTGTGGCCTATAAAGTTGGGTAAAATAACTTCCTTAGTATATTCTCAGAACGCCAAAGGTGATTACAACAGATTTTGCCAGTTTTAATGTGTTTGTTTTGTCTTTGCTTCGCAATAGAATAATTTTTTGGAAAAATAAAAACATGACAGAATATCCAAAGCAAAAGTGAAAACGAAGTGGATCCCGGGCTAAATGTGAACCTGCGTTTACTGCACGGCTTGAGTCTCGGCCACGGCATCGCTAACCTTCCTCCACCTGGGAGAGACTGGAACGTGACTCTGCCTCCTTACCCTTGGGCAGGCTAACCTGTAAGAGCAGTTTTGGACGCCGTGTGCGAAGTGGAAGTGCAGCAGTGAACCAGGAAACGGAGGCTCACTCACACAGCACAGCTGTTTGTCTTCATCGCTCTAGTTTTAGGTCAAGAACTGAAGCCTGGCATCAAAGACGAGGAAGTGAGCTTCCTGAAAACAAGAAGGCAAACTCCCCCCCACCCGAGGCCCCCTACCACCTGACTGGTCTAACGGGGTCAGATGACACGTACAACAGAGGAGGCACATCCTGTTAGTGACTCTGGGGTTTTCGTATGGGCTCCCATTTACGCCACTCTCTGTGGGGGCCCCACGGTGCGGCTGTGCTTTTTGGAGAAGCCCTTTCCTGTGCAAGCAGCACTAAGACTTCACAACACCTGGGTTGTTGGTTTGATTCCCACCCCCCCCCGCTCTGAGTGTGTGTGTGTGTGTGTGTGTGTGTGTGTGCAAAATTGCCTGTTCTGGTCTCCGTGTCTTCTACATTAACTACAGTGTGCTTTTCTAATTATTACACCGTGGGGACCGACTTTCCCCACAATGAAATGATAACCTGTAACTTTTTATTACATTTCATTATACTTAAATTTTCCAATTTTATAAAAATCTGTGAATGCAATAATAAAACTAGAAATGACAAAGGCTTGTATTTTGTACTGGATGAGTAGCCATGGAATATGGGTAGATATTGTTGAATTTTGAAGTACAGCAGTAGAACTCTATACCAAATGTGCCTATTTTGATGAATATAATAAATAATATCAATTTAAAAACTTGTGTGTGGTACAGTTAAAAGATGTGAGTTTCATATCAATCAACAAGGAAAAAAAAACTAGCACCCTGGCTCTTTATCTTCTCATACCACCAAAAGCTAGGATGACAAGTTTATATTAAATCAGAATGAAGACACGCTCATAATCAGAGTGGCATGGTGAATTGGTGAGTAACAACTCCTAACAACTCCAGGGTCGGTGGTTTGAATCCTGTATGGGTGTGTGTGTTCTCCCCATTCTGGACCAGTGCCTTATACAGCATAAGGCACATCCTATCCAGACTAAGCATTTGGAGAGTGTACCTTTTTAAATGGCATCTTGTTTCATGGAACAGAGTCAGAAATGGTGTGGCAGGTGCTGATAGTGAGATCAAAGAATTACCCACAATTCCGCATATGGAAAGGAATATGTTTTGATATTGTGTACACTGATCAGCTATAACATTAAAATCATCTGCCTAATATTGTATATGTCCCGCTCGTGCCACCAAAACAGCTCAGAAACTTCAAGACATGGACTCCACAAAACCTCTGAAGGTGTCCTGTGGAATCTGGCACCTGGACATTACGCAGTAGATCTAGTAAGTCTTGTAAGTGGGGCCTCCATAGAGCACATCCCACTATTGCTCGATCAGACTGACATCTGGGGAATTTGGAGGCAAAATCAAGACTGTGAACTCTTCTCATGTTCCTCAAACAACTACTGAAAAATTTTTGCAGTGTGCCAGGGTGCATTATCCTGCTGAAAGAGGTCACTGCCATCAGGGTTGAGCTCAGCAATTAACTCGCCAATTCCAAATCAAGCAAGAAATTAAACTAGAATTCAATAATAACTACAGGAAACTGAATTGAAACTGAACTGGAGCTTCACAAAATAGGATTCAATTAGATGAAATTTTGCCTAATTCTTCTGGTTTTGAGCATTTATTTGAGATCATATTTAATGACATATATTTGAACCTTTCAATATTCATGGTGCCTTAGATATCAGATACCAGGTGATGGATAAAAAATAGTTTTTGAAATGTAAATTAAATACAACAGAACTTTAACAATTGATTAATCATGAGTGAGCAATATTTAACCAATGCTGCTGCTATGATAAGGATTTGAATAAACTGTTTATACCAGGAAAGTATTACCAATTTGACCTGATAAATGCTACCACATGATATATGATGTCTCTAACCCTTGACAGGTGCCATTGTAAAGAGATAATCAATGTTATTCACATCACCTGTCAGCGGCTTTAATGTTCTGGTTGATCGGTCTATATATAGCTCTTTTTTAATCATTGAGTACTCATGAGTGCTTTGAGTCCAGTGGAATTGTGGGAGTAAATCCTAACTAATTTGTCATGTGACACTCATAATTAAATAGGCACTCAACTGGTGATGAAACTGACCTTAGGGAAGTTGCCAAAGTGTTCAAGGCCGCAAGAAAGCCAATCTGTCAGCTCCCCTGGACTGAGGCCGGGGGCAACGTTCATGAAGTGAATCGTTCACATTGCTAACACATTCTAACGTTATACACATTCTAACTGCTGAAGGTCAGTAACAATCTGTACTTTTTCAAGTACAGATTCATCAGTAACAACAATTAAATGTTAAGAAGACTGTGTAACTCTGAATTTCTACTCTAGATTTTTTTATATTGTTAATTTATACAAGATGTTCAACCCATTAATTAAGCAATTTTTACATTACAGCCCCCCCCCCCCAATAAATATACCTTTGTATTTAACTTTTTAAATGTATCTTCTCCTGTCTCCTACACCATGCATGGTATACAGGGCATACTTATTACAGACTGCAATACCTACCTATTGCACATTGGGATTCCCTTATTTTCATTCATTAAAGGATTGACCCATCATAGCGAAATAGCTAGTGAAAAGCACAAAGTTTGCAGTGGAGTTGGAGGGAGGTGCTGTGAGCTACAGTGCATTATTCTAGGCCACTCCAGAGTGGTATGAATTGTGGTATCTCCCTCCTAGGTGACTACTTTACCACATGGGCTAAGAGGACATAGTAACACAGTGTGCTCTACCTCCCTGCTCATATTCCTGGCAAATCCTGACAGAAGCTACCGAGGTCACTTGTTATGTGGCCATATGATAAGCTGGCTCTCCTACTCTAGCAGTCTATGAGACACATAAACTGCGCTTGGCTGTACTGTACGTTGGAATGAAAAAGAATACATAATTAAGGTATATCATAGACAAAGAACAGGTAGTAACTTGCAGTTCATTAATGCACATATATCCATCCATCTTCGATATCTGCTTGTCCTCAAGGCAGGGAATAAGCCTAGACAAAGGAGACACACATTTAAACCTATGGACAATTCAACAACTCTAATTCACCATAACATGTTTTTAGACTGTGGGGCTGGGTTGGAGAATCTAGAGGAAACCCCACCCCAACACGCAAACTCCACACACATGGAACCAGTACTGGATCTCAAACCCTGGTCTCCAGAAACGTGAGGCAACAGTGCGAACCACTGCATCACACTGCAAATTTATAATTAATAAAATGTATAGTTGTGCTTTTGCATTTGAATTTTGGAATTTGGATTTTGAAAGGACAGGAGCTGGTTTAGAACAATAATCAAAATTAATTTTTACATTTGGAAATAAAATCTGCAGCTTAAAATTCAAAACATAAGACAGAAAAACAATATAAAGACCAAATGAAATCTATCAAAATCTGCAAATGCTGATGTCCCTTAATGAAATGGTGTAGTATTCACATATAACCTATGCACATCCTCCCGTATACTTAATAAATAAATAATAATATATAATCTATAGATTTCTTATAATACCTAATAAAACACAAATAACACGACAAAAAACAGTAGCCAGATAAATGTCTTGATAATGTAAAATAAAATAGTTTTTTCTGCTTTCACTCAGACAGGGGATCATATACCGAATTGTAACCAGCATCCTTCACTATCAGCACGGTGAAACAGTGGGGGAATGAGAAAGGCGAGTAGGTCTGGCACTCAGCTCACTAAACCGGCAAACCCGGACGCTATGAGCGGAAACACAGAAAGAAAATGAAGCCGCATTACTTTTTAGCTGCTCCCACATCTGACTGGAAGTTATGACAGCCCACCCAAATCAAACTTTCAAAGCAGTGCCCTGGAAGTTCAAGTTTCACAAACTCAAACTTTCTGAAATTATCTTTTTCTCAAATATTTTCGATCCTTGGTTTGTTGGATCTGTGGATGCGGAACCCGTACATACGGAGGTCCGGCTTCGTAACTGAGGTACAGTACATTAATTGGTTTAATTTATTTCATAATCATCAGTATGCTTAACGTGGAGAAACATCATCCATCTAGTAAAAGAATAGACTCAATCAGAATGTGTCAGATGGTATGTGCACATATTTATGTGTATACTATATGGAAATACCACACAAACCATCCTATAAGAATGGCAAGAATTTTAAAATATTTGAAACGAAAATTACATACAGAAAGACAGATGAGGAAAAAACACACAATTCCTGAGAAATTATACCACTAAAAAAGTGGTATGCAGAATTTGGAGCAGATGTTCAGAGAAGCCAGGACACCTGATATATTACCTGATGTAAAACTTTATTCCAAACTGTCGGAAATGTATATTCAAAAAAAATCATAAACCTGGAGAAGCCATGGAAATATTTGTTTTTCTTTTCCCCAAATAAGCAAAGGTGCAGAATGCAGGCTTGGAGTAAATCATTGGTTTAAACCACACCAGCCAATTCGACAGCCAGCAAATAAACACACATGCTGCCCATAACAATGAAACAGAGAAGAATGTCCTGTAATAAACACAGCTATGAATCAGTCCTTCTGTGTTTCCTTCAATTTACTTTAGGGAAGGAATAAATTCTAGCTTCAGGGAACATGTGCTGGATATAATTGGTTATTATATTGTGGTTATTTATTTTAGACTCAATTGAAAGACCCTGGAGAAGTCTGGCTGAAGGGAGCATAGACATTATGTGTCAGCCGCAACTGGAGAGGGTCTTTACTTCCACTCTACCGTACAGAGGGGCGGCTGAGCTCGGTCATGTGACACAGCTAATGGGATCCTTAGAAAAACCTGCACTCACAGCTTCCAGGGACTCAATCTTTCCAGATGTTTCCCTGGCTCCCTGTCACACTGTGGTGGTGTGGTGGTTAGGGAAGTGATTGTACAATCAAAAGGATGCTCAGTCCCGGACCTGCAAGTACCACTGAGGTACCCTGAGCAAGGTACTATCCATGGGCGCTGAATTAGCTGCCCACTGCTGTGTCACATGGGTTAAATGCAGAGAACACATTTTGTTGTTGTGTGCTGTGATGTGTCAGCAATGACAATTAATCACAGGTTAGTGCCAAGATGGCATCTGCTGTCTCTCTCACACAGCCATACATATGAGATGACCTGAAACCCTTTCAGGCCTTGACTCATTCATAGCAATACACTGATTGATCACATTTTGCAATGGGCAGACTAATTCTGCAACTGAAACCGGCCAATGGGGAGCCGAAAAGTCTCTGTCACCTGACCCATATCAGCAGATCTGTCTTCTAACAATATCACTATCTATACTAGATATTTCGAAGAGCCAGGACACCAATGCTGGAAAGAGGAGAGGCTGCCATTGAAGAACTGGGTACGGGCAGGTTTTCAAATTATAAACACTGAAAAATCTAGCTAACAGCTCCTGCTATATATAAAAGATTTCTGCCAAGGGAAGGTAACCTGTGATCAGCCACAATCCGGTACTGTTAAGATTAACCTCCAATGTCACTATCACTTTGGGGGTCCTTTGAAAAGTTTGGCATTTAGTTCTTTGAAACAAACCTGCCTGACATACATACGATCTGCGGCAAAGCCATGTTAGAAGGAGTTAATAACCATCGTAATGATGGACTAGAACTTGTTGTGCCTTCTTTTGAGCATTTTGAACTGAGCACATCTCAGACCTTCTGCTTTGTTTTGGGTGCCTGAAATGAACGTCATTCCATCCCTGCTCTTTTTATGGCATTTTGGTTTATTTTGCTTGCCAAAAAATTGCATATTGATCTCAGAATTATCTGCCTGTTGTGGAATTAGCTTACAATGACTTTGCCACGTTCCTTAGGAACAGCCCCGTACTGAGCAGCTAGCATGCAGTGTCTGTGTTTATGTCATTGTTCCACACAAAAGAGGCACAGAAGGCTGACTGTAACAGCCAGACACACACCCTCAGCCACATGATCACTACAGTGGAGAGACCACAAGGCCCAGTGCTGGACTTAATCAAAGGCTCTTTGATAACACACAAGGCCTCCGAACATGTCACAAAACACAGGCTTTTAATGGCAGACAGGCTACTTGATTATAGTGCTTTAATATGAAAAAAGAAAAGAAACCATAAAATAAGCATCAGAACCATCAAACTGAAGGGTAAACATTAGAGTGTGGGCAACCCCTGCAATGTTTAGCCATGTTAGCAAAGCCTTTATCATAGGTGGGCTGCAATACAATATGGTTAGTGTAAAGAATCGGCCCGTCGCTTCCTAAACTGCAGGGGAGCTCAGAAATAGAACTGAGAAAAACAACTGAAAGAACGACAGTGCGGTTACAAGCAGAAACATGCGTCAAAACTGTTTGGCCTGAAATCACGCATACAAATGAGGACAGATGTTAATCAGCAGTCACCCGTTCATGATAGACAGGCAAACAACCGTTCAACTATTAGTTTAAATTAGTTATTAATGTTCCTATTGAGCCATTAGCTGTAATGAAATTTTGTTTTGGTCATTTACTCAAACAATACACAAATAAATATATTCTGCTAAACTCTTAGCAACTATCTCATACATTTAACAACTTGTCAATCCTTACATATTTTGTTTCCTCATTTATAATTTGTATACTCCAGAGGGCACCCCTTTAAGTGCATGTTCCTTATAAGACAAACCTGAAACATGCCTATTTTGAGAGTAATCCCTTTGTTTAATCTAAGTCAAACATATTTTACCTAGTATAGAAAAGATAATTGTATTTTTTAGAATGTTTCAGTCTCTAAAATTTACTATTATGAGTCGATTATCTTGGATGTTCCAAACATAGCAGAAAGGATTATGGGTAAATTAAATGTGGGGATTCACCAGCTGACCCGTGCCCTTTGACCCCTGGTCACTACCACTCTGGCAACCTCCCTGCTGTGGCTATGTCCCAGAATCCTCCCTTCCACACAAGCCCACTAATCAGCCCCCAGCCTGAAACTCCCCATTCTATGAAGCAGCGGCTTGGCGGAAATGTGACACCACAGGGCTCAGAGAAACACCATGTGCCCCCATCCCCCCCGGTGCATTTCCTGCTGTGGTGAGAAGCTGAATTAAGCAAGGCCCTTAAAAAACGTCACAAGCCATGACAGCCCATGGCCTGGTCTTCTAGAAGCTTGCTCTCTGTCTCAACTCATCCGCATCCACATCCAAGGACGAGGGCATCAATTAAATATGAATAAGCATCCTGGCTTGTAAAACGATCATAGATATTGTTCTCCTGCACAGCCCCTCAGCATTCTCTCAAGGATAATTTCTTAAGTATTGCGACGGGCCAACAGCCCAGATGTTTCCATGTAATTTTGGCTAATTGGCAGCACATTGTCTCCTTCTTAATAGGCAGAGTAAGACAATCGTGAGATGTGCCTACAGCCACACCAGCTGGTGCCCCGACTCGTCCAGGCTGGTAGCAGAGCCGGCTGGTAGGGGGACGAGTTTGCTCACCTGAGAAGCTAATTAGACCCAGAAATAAAGAAGTTGCTGATTCAGGGCAGGAAACTGAGAAGGAGGTGGAGAGGCATCAAGAGGAGACAAGATGGCAAACGGCACGCTTTAATGTGACACCCCGCTTCGGTCTTGCTTGATAATGGCGAGACAACCTCACTAGCAAGAAAATAATGATGTTTTTGTAAAAATGCAGCGTTACTTGACCATCCCTAGCAAAGAAATATAGTGAAAAGCAGACTTAAATTAGATTTATGATATTTTTTGTCATTAGATAATGACTCTTATGGGACTCCTTCCCATCCATCCAACTTACAGTGTTGTTTGTGGGGAGGGGTGGGGGGCTCATGGCCAGGGGACACCCTGAACAGGATGGTAGTTTACTGCAGGACACATAAACTTATGTTGTATCATGGGCAATTTAGAAATGCTAGGCTCCTAAATGTATGTCTTTGGACTGTGTAAGAAAACAAAGTGATGTGAACAAACAAAGAAGGGACATACTGTACAGAGCGGGACAAGATTCGAACCCACAACCCCGTGGGGCTTCCCACTGTGCAACCATGCCACCTGTCTCCTTCCCTACTTCCCTACTGGATACAATTTCAAATAAATAAATAAAACAAAAAGAATTATCTGATCTATGTGGACCACGTCAATATCCCCCCAAAAAAATTGGCAAATTGGGCCAGTGTCATGTGACAAATCTGAACAATCCTGTGTGTCATAGGTCGCCATTCGCCGCTCAGTTGCCCAGTCCGCTTTCCCGTGAATGTAGGACTGCGGGGGCAGCCAGGCAAAGTAACGCTCCTTGTGTAACCCAATCCTCATCCACGACACGAGAGCAGCTCTGTAATGCAAGCCCCCCCAGCAGCATTCAGCATACATGCAACCACATGTATAATAGATGGCTGGGAACCTGTATACACTGGGCTTCAACAGGCCTCATCTATACACCAGCTGGCCATATGGTAGCCATTAACCCTAGGCAGCAATTGTTGGTGTCTCTCCATGGCTCCTGGTCTAAAAAAAAAATTATATCCGTAGGGAGACAGCTAGTGTTTCAGCCCCTGGTTTTGTACATTAACACAAGGCAGTAACTGTCTACCCCACCCTGCCTCGTTCCCCTGTCCAGATCACAGACAGCTTTCTCCTCACTGTCCTGCTGGGGGTATCTGAGGACCTCATTCAGCACAGCCTCCTTCCATCCCATGATATGGTCCAGAAAGCCTACTGATTTCCACCTGTTACCTGTAGTCCTTAACCACCCATTCTAAGGATGCAGGAGGCTGCTGTGTTGATGCAGTCCCTGGGTCCCACAAAACATATTTCAACAATGCATGATTGTAGCGAACCATCCAAGTCTGAAGCTAAACACTCATTACGAACAGGGGTTGACCTTATAGTCCCCGTGTTCACCTTGGCTTTATCGTCAAGCATATTGTTAAGTCCCAGCAAATGATTATGGACATTAATGTAATATTATAGGGTGTAAAAGCTGAACACACAAGCCTCAAAAGGATCAAGAAATGATGAGAAATCAGAAACCAGTTTGACACCAGTGCAATCTTATTACTTAAAAATCCACCTGGAGGATAACGTCGCACATGCACACTTGTCCTAAAGCATCAAATCAGAGAACCAGCTACTTACACACAAAGCCCACAGTGTTACACAAACATGGCAGTATCTGGTGCAACCAGAAGCTGGCATCTACAAACTACACTGTTCAGTCTGCTGTAGGTTTCTTTTACATTGTATGAAACCTGGATAGATACCTTCACTTTGACCAGCGGTGCTATCTTAGCTTATTGGAGGTATCTGCAGTTTTTTACACAGTAACACCAATGAGAAATGAGCTGTGTCATCCCCACCATGAGGATCTAGACTTGCAGCTTGCTGATATTTGCAGCTTGCTGTTATCTGACTGAAGTTAAAGAACCCCCTCCAAAATTACATGCATCAGAGTGCAGGACTCATATGGCGGCTCCAGAAGATTAACTCAGGGCACTCCAGTTCACTCTTCACACAGGGAGTGTTGAAGCCTGTGGTCACTTTGTTTATGAGTAGCACGCTTACCACCTTGCACCTGTCTGATCCAAACCACCAGTACATTCAGTGAGATTGGAGTAATACACAGCCTGACAAAAAAAAAAAGTTGGACACTTTAATATTTCATTGGACTGCCTTTAGCTTTGATTCTGGTGCACATTCGTCATGGCATCGTTTCCACGTGCTTATGTAACATCTCAAGATTTTTTCCATCCATATTTGCATTCATTTCTCACCGAGATTTTGTACTGATGACTGATGGCGAGTTGAGCCACTCCATAAAATCTTCTTAAGCACATCTCAAAACATTTCAGTGGGGTTAAGGTCAAGACTCTGGTGGCCCATTCATGTGTGATAATCATCATGCCATTAGGAAAGAAAAAATCCATTGATGGGATAACCTGGCCATTCAGAAGATTCAGGCACTCTGCTGATAATATACTTTTTCTGATCTGTAATAATGATTGTATAATTGGCTGTTAAGTACTTGCTGAATTAAGTTAAAATGGTGACTTTTGTTTGGCCAGGCAGTGCATATGAGTGACTTAAATGTGAAGCAGTGCCACTCCTATGAAACCGTCACTTCATATTCGTATTCCTTCTGTCCATGGAATTTAACTCTTAGATAGGGATCAATAACCCAGTTTGGTTTAGGAGGGATAACCTCTTTATTTCAAGCCTAGTTCCTCCGAGGCCCAAATATACTTAGCCTGGGAAGATGTCATGACAAGATAGCAGGCAGCATGGTAGAACAGTGTGATGGATACCATGCTAGCACAATGAAACAGGATAATACTTAGTGAGGATGGTTATGTAGCTTATCAGGTAGAAAAGTAGGATAATATGCTGAGTGATTGGGGTTTCAGTGATGAGAGAGGTGCACATTAGCAGGTAGCAGCATACATTCACTGAGCACTTAATTATGAATGCCTGGACACCTGCTTAATCAATTGTCTAATCAACCAATTAAGTGACAGCAACACAATGTATAAAAACACGCAGATTCAGAAGCGTCAGTTATTGTTCACATCAAATACTAGAATAGGGAATAAAAATGTGATCTCAGTGACTTTGACTGTGTCATGATTGTTGTTGCCAGACTGGTTAGTTTGAGGATTTCTGTTACTGCTGATCTCCTGGGATGTTCACGCATGACAGTAACTAATGGTTAGATAGGTATGAAATACAAAAAGCACCCATGAGTGGCAGCTCTGTAGATGGAAACGCCTGAAAAAGGTCAGAGGAGAACAGCTAGATTGGCTTGAGTCAACAGAAAGACTATGATAATTCAAATAACCACAGATATGCATCTAAGAATGTACAGCATGTCAAACCTCGAGGCAGATGGGCTACAACAGCAGACAATAATGTCAGGTCCTCTCCTGTCAGACAAAAGCAGAAATCAGAAGCAAAAGAGGACACAGGGTCACCAAAACTGGATAGGTGAAGACTATAAAAAAAAGTTGCTTTAATGAACATGACAGTAAGTTCAGTGTTCTTCAGTGACTTTCCCAGTCACCTGATCTGAATCCAAAAGAACAGCTTTGGCATGTTGTAGGTCAGGAGATTTGCAAAATGGTCACGTATATTTGCAGAAATTGTGTGACGCAATCATATCAGCCATGGACCGGAATCTCAGAGGAATGTTTCTAACTTCTTATGGAATCCAAGCCACAAAGAACTAAAGTTCTTTTGAGAGCAAAAGGAGGCCTTATCCAGTTTTAGTAAAATATTCCTAATAAAGTGCTCTGTGAGTGTACGTATATGAAAATGGTAGGTTAGCAGTTATGAAGTCGTATAATATGAAAGCGTATTGGTGCAGGTTAGCTACTTCAGCATGCTTGCATTGCGGTTACCATGGCAGGTTACAGAGTGGTGCCCAGAAGGAGGCAGCGGGTCACATCCTCTGTTATGTGCTTCGGGGATGGCCATTGGTGGATCGGGCCCCGTGTACACAGTTTTTGTTCAAGCTGTGTTTGCGTTTGTTGGTGGGCACACAGAGTCCAAGAAGGCTCTGTTTAATGTCCACAACCCATTCAGCTCCATGCCTGACAAACCTACGCAGTTAAACAAGCTACTTTTAACCAGTTATCCTACCCAGTGACTGAGGAGCATGAAGCCTACAGTCTCTGACTAAAAGTGTAAGAAATACTGTTGAGGGAAAATTCTGTCCTCGGGGTCAGTAACTGTAAACAGCCCCGATAACTTTCACAACGATACCCAACACACAATATCTCTATTCTAACAAGGCAGTGGATCCAAAGACCAATCTGTACTTGTATGTGTGAAGGACACTAGCCGGACATGGGGGGGGGGGGGGGGCATGTTTGTGTGGAAATAAGCGCCGAGGACCCCAGGCTAATGACTGCCACTCCCCCAGCGCCATGGTCGTCTGTGTACCTTAAGCGCGGCGCACCAGCCAATCTCTGCCATTCAGATTTAAATGGAACAGACAGAGACAATGGTGGTGAGTCTCCCCTAGCAATTTGTACACGACCCCCCCCAGCCAGGGCTGTCGCTGGCTCCTTTCAGCCCTCTGCTGGGGGATAAAGGGGGCTCTCGCCAAGGTGGGGCGCCTAGCGACTGAGTGGGCACCCGGAGCATCACTCAGCCCTGACAGCCGTGCAATTGACTGCGAGTTTATTTGCTGCCTGGTATGAATACAGCCCTGGTGGGAGGGGCCGGGCCAGTGGGGGGGTGGGTGAAAGGGCCTTTTTATCTCATTTCCATTATGTGTCTGAAAACAAGAAAACTGTTTTCATAAACTCATAGTGAAAGCATGTCATAAACGCCATCACAAGTAAGCTGTTCTAAAAATTATAATATAATGTACTATATATTTGAATTATAATTAATAAATTCCCAATGGTAAATATATTATTTACTTCTGTACTTTCTGAGGTACACCAGGCTGGAGCAGGACAGGCTTCTTCTACAGTGGAGCAGCACTGGAAGTAAGACCAGTGAACTTTCAATTAATAGTACTTTACAACCCCCCCCACCCCGATTCCTCAATAAAGAACTTTCAAGTAATAGTAACTTACACACACACACCCCCACCTGCATGAAACCAGGTTCAGCTTTCACTGTGTCTTATAATTTTGCCCTCCATAACCACAACACTACCAGGTTCAAGTTCCCAGGAGCAGGGCATGTGCTAAACCAGCAGGTAATGACTACAGCTGACCCTGGTAGGTGGGCTTTTATATCACATGACACAAAGTGACATGACATATCACATGACATGAGGTCTCATATGGGTTTATGTCAGGGTCGGTGCCCGTCCTACCCCGTCTGATGTGTTCCTTGCCCCTAGTGTTCCCCTGACTGCTGCATAGCTCAGTGGGCTGAGCGTGTGGCTCAGGTATTCCCTACAGCATGGGTACTTATCTGTTACTTTGTATTTATTGTTTTGTATTTTATAGGTTTGCCCTTGTTTCCTGTTCTATGGTTTTGTTTAATATATTTGGTTCTGTTTGATCCTGTTCCTTTGGTTTCAGTTAGTGTATTAATTTCAGTGTCTGTAGTGTTCCTTAGTTCTGTGCTGGTTAGTTTGTTCCACCTGTTGGTTGTTGTAATGTTCCCCTAGTGATTTAATTTGATGATCCTCACCTGCTCCTTGTACCTGTAGTCCTGTTAGCCACACCTGCCTCCTGTTAGTCGTTGTGTTCTGTGTATTTTAATGCCTGCCTGTGTCCTGTTCTGTAGTTGGTCATTGCCCTGTTTAGTTTATGTGGGTTTTGATTTGTATTTTCTTAGTTGATTTATTCAGTGTTTCTGTTTCTTGTTGTGACCCCCCCTTGTGGTCTGTTTCTTTTGTAGTTTTCCCCAGTTTTAGTTCCTCCCCAATAAACCCCTTTTTTTGTTCCTGAGCTGCAAGTGGGTCGTCACCTCATTCCCCCCTGCCTTCTGCCTGCACTATGCCCCCCTGCCTTCCGCCTGCACTATGCCCCGCCGCTGTCGGATCCGTGACAGGTTTATTTCCTATCTGGTTTTGACAAGTCAGAATTGGTGCACGTTTTTGTACTTCACACACTTGCACATCATATGTGCACACGGGATCACAAAGCATGTGGACGTCACTGTCATGGCACACACAAACACACACGCCTACATGTTTATACTCCTATTCTTTGTTGGGACTGTCCATTCATTTCTATGGGCATAACCCAAATCACAACAATGACAACTTTAACCCCTACCCAGCCCTAACCTTAACCATAAGTAACTAAACAAAGTACAGACACTCCTCACTTAACGGCTGAGTTCCGATGCTATGAACTGGATAAGCAAGGAGCCACCTCAGGCATACTGTATTTGTAAAGGGTTTGTGTAAACCATTTTTAGATATTGTTTTAATATCACTTTTGTAGCATTAATACAATTTTTGGTATATTTTTGAATGTTTATACAGTAGTTCATCCTTTTCGCTGACATCTTGTACTATGGGATGCACAAATTTATAGATGGAATATGTAGTCTTGGAGATTTCGAATGCTAGTGTAGCAAATACTGACTGACTGCAGGAACGAGACTGAGGCCGAGAAAGTGTGGCGCGAGATGAGATGCTCGATGCTGAAACGCTGCCCTGCCATTTTCACGACACGTCCCATGTTCTCCTGCAGCTTACAGTACTGACTGGTTGGAGAGCTGGCCGTAAGTCTGCACGGTCGTTAGACAGGATCACACAGGAGTGTCGGTGTCGGTAAAACACATTAGGAATTTTAGTTATTTGATTGCACTCACAGATTTTTTTATAAAACTGAGTTTCCCCTTGTCGGACGGAAATAATGGTCCCCACAATGTTAAAATAGGTTCTTATCACAATGTGGGGACATTTGTTCCCCACAATGTAATTTATATGTGACCATGCACACACGCACACACACACAAAAGGCACATCAGGGACATGAAGATATACAAGGCACACACCCATAAACTCTGGAAATCAAGTTACAAACTGTGCATCTGCTAGATGTGTTTGTATCCAAAATCATACACATTTATGCATATAAACACACAAGCTAAATCCATCCATCCATCCATCTCCATGCCGTTCATCTAGTACAGGGTCACTGGAAGGGCTGGCACCTTTCCAGGCAGCGCAGGGCACATGGCAAAAGAGCACCCAACACATAAGAGAAAGGTCATGTTTCTTGTATTTATACCTACGTACAGCCCTCTTCTGGAAAAGTGCCTGGTAGATGGATGTCCTATAATATTAACTGTGGCACGTGCTGAAACCATATGGAGTCCACTTTGTTGCAAAACTGGAACTGATCCCTTTCACTGAGCTGCTGGATCATAATGCATCTGCCACAGGATATAAACCCAGAGTGGAAGTTCTGGGGGCTGAGCCCCAGCTGAGAAGCGATGCACTGGCCTGGTTGCAATGCCCCAGTCTCCGCATGACCTTTATTCTTGTCTGAACAGACAGTCTGCTTTCACAGTTGTCACCGTCATTCCATCTTCACGGGGCCATCAATGACAGTGACTGCAGAGAACTCAGCCTGCTAGCTCATTTACATGGCTAGCACGCATGCATTTCACGATTCTGCTTTGCAGCAAACCGCTGGGGCCAAGAAACACATGCGTGGCCATGGTTACCCACAGCACCTAAGGGAACCATGAAGTAAGAATAATTCAAATATCAAAAACAGGGGGCCGAGGACTTCATCTCCCACAAGCATTCAATACCAACAAGTTATTGGCATGACCCCCACTACTAACGGTAATCCAGCCAAAGCCAATTCAACTGGGACTGTCTGCCTGCCTTATGCCACCTGCAGTATGTCCGGCCCAAGTGTCCTGAAAGACCAATGAGAAAACCAGAAGCTGGACTCCAGCTAAGAGATCCAATCACACTCTTGCTAGTCGACGATGTCACTGTGGTATTAGACTTGGCTGAATAAGGTCCGGTTGGCATGAATGGGCTTGGTCAAATGTATATTAGCTCTCTGCCAGGTACCAGATTTCTTCTCCATAAAATATTGTTTTCCATTGAATGTATTAGACTCATTACCTACTTTGGGTATTTTGTTCTGTACCGCATTCCCAAACAATACAAAGCCCATTTTACCGAGCGGGAGGCTTGGATGGGATTTCTCCTGGCTGAGATCCATCATTAAACATCTGGATCCCACCCACAGGCACTAAGTCTCATTGAAATCCTTCACTGTTTATTCATTTCCATGCTGCCGTTACAGTTTTTTTCACTTAGCATTAGGCTGCATATAAATTTCAAATTTTACGTCCTTCTCATGTAAAATTTAAAAAATGCCCTTATTCAAAAGCTGTGGTCAGAATGGCATTTAAAAAAGTTTTTGAATGGGAAAGGCTGAATGATCATGGGTTTTATTTATTTATTTTTTACTTTTTAAAAACTGTTCAATACTTCAAACCACATGAAAATGTCAGTCAGAACCTAATATGTCTGGAAAAATAATCCTTCAGCAAGAACAAGACACTTGGAATTCCTCTGTGTACACAAAGCCTGAAAATAACTTGCCATATTTCTGAATTGCCTAAACAATATTGCATTCCTTTCTCATAGGTATTCCGGGATTTTCCACGGAATTTTTTTGAATGCTGGGAATCGCTTATGGGCCATGGCTGAAGTATACCATTCCTGGTCCCAGAAGATGCAAGGTGATGAGTCATACGCCCCCCTGAATCTCTGTCCTAAGGCTACCGACTGACGAGTTCCTTTCTGGGATCTGGCCATCTCTTCAAAGGCCCCAGACACACAGTAACCTGACACACAACCATTTAGGGTCTACAAAGAATGGTGTGAAAAGGGAAAAACATCCAGTATGCGGCAGTCCTGTGGGCGAAAATGCCTTGTTGATGCTAG
>JAODKN010000063.1:29694518-29707616 GCA_026774425.1 Petrocephalus zakoni
CCCCTGTTTTGCCCTCTGGCGGGGCTTGATTTGCCGCACCTGACCCTCGTTGTGTTTGCCCAGTGTAATTTGCTCCGTTTGTTTCCCCTGACCAGCTGCCTCTCGTTTGACCCTTAATGTACTGCCCTATTTTAGTCTGCCCTAGTCCAGTCTCCCCTGTCGATCTTTGTCAATGCCTGTTTGTGCTTGCGCTCACGTTTGCTCGATTCCTTGTCCTGTTCTTGATAATAAACGCCCTTTTGAAGGGTTCAACCCAACGGCTGCAAACATGGGTCGTTCCTCCCGACGCAATCGTGACAGCATGTCATCTACAGACAGCGCGAGACAGCTGAATTGTTGAATCTCAACTAAGTTGTTGAAATGCTACAGATACTCTGGAGGCGTACTATCCAAATAAAGTGTTACTCGTATTTATTCTCGTAAGAATGATCTCATTACATTCCACACACTGGCCACACACACCAGGGTGGTGGTAAGCATTATATCCTGTTCTTATGGAGATGATTCAGTTACACACTACTCACCTCATGAATCAAACAAATAAATGACACCGAATAAACACATTTTGCAAAAATGATTAAATATTGCCACAGTGTGTCACATATTTGCAGGCATGGCTATATGCCCACGCACAGAGAGCAAGAGACACAAATCAGTAAAAAAATCTTGTGTTAAATGGACCAAGCACTTTTATGTGGGAATAACTGAAAGATTACTTTTGTTATGGCCTTATAGTCAACAAGGTTACAACTGCCCACATCTTTTCTGCTCTAAAAAACAAGCTCTGATTTATAAAGAAACTGTATAAAGCCATCTTGGTTTTGTACACAAAGACATCAGTCACCAGCCAATCCGGACTTAGAATGCAATTAAACTTTAACAGCTCCAGGCAACCAATCACCACCCTCTTCCAATTTCAGCAGGATCTTGGTCCTCAAACAGTAAGGCGAATGTATATTTGTTTCAGATGCTACAATTCACTGCCTATGTATGTACTAGATGGTGTTTGAACACCTCATCTCAGGGACGATGGGCTGAGGCTTCATGTCACACAAGCAGATGTGGCAAGAAAACATTTCATCCCTGGTCTCAGCTTGGTTTACAAACATAGATGAAGCCCAGCTCCTCAGAGTGCTCGTCTGCTTTGTTAAAGTAAGCCAGCCTGGATATGCGCTCTGTTTGAATGAAAGTTGATAAATGCATAAAAGTATATATGTGGATAGTCTATGTGATATTCTAGTGTAACACAATGTGGGGAACCTATGGTGAAGAACCTAGCTTGGGGAGCTCAAGTAAGATCTAGTGAAGGGCAGATGGAGTGGAGAACCTATGGTAAAGTAGCTAGTGTTAAAAGGTCAGAATGGAGAACATCCCATGTCTCTTATAACATTCTCCTTTCATGCCTAACTTCTGCCTCAGGTTATAGTTCAATGAAAAAACTGAAATATAGATAGTTTAAAATAGAATATTTAAATTATGAAAATCAAACAGCATATCTCAAAGGTATGACGCTGGAAGTTTCAGCAAGGGAATCACACAATTATTCCCCCGAGAACCAGCATTGTTGGGGTCTTAGGGCCAGTCACTCTGTGAGATGATCTTCTCCTCTGCAGTGAGGCTAAGGCAGGTCCAGCTTACCTCGTCAACCCAGGGGCCCCGAGGCGGGAATCTAGCACAGCGAAGAACAAGCGCGGGAGCAAATCTTCGGCGATAAAATTAACTGCCATCTCGGCACGCACAGGACTCTCTTATCAGATCAGTTACTGGTGCAGCACGCATAAAGCCCCCGCCCACCCCCCCACCCCCCCAAGCTGGCAGCATTTCAAGAACCTGCGGCCTGTTATTTTTTTTTTTTTTACATCCAGTCCTTATCACAACGATAGGCGAGGCATTAATGGTCAAGGCCTTACAGCCACACAACCCCCCAGAGGCTGACTGGACTCAGCATGCTGACACATCGCTACCCTGCCTAACGCAAGCAAACATCACTTTCAATAGGAGCAGCTCAGCTGATGTGGGGGGTGGGGAGTTAAACGGGGGGAGTGAATAACAGCCCAATGCCGGCTTCAGGAATGGTGGGAACTCCCCCATACACACATCTCATTTTTAAACACTGAACAGGGCTGACATGTGTAATCCTGAGCTCGACATTTTATGGAGACACTGACCAACTCCGGGAAGATGTTCCTCAAGAACTTTCCATTGGATATTTTGCAGGTTTGTGAAGTCCCACAATCAGGACGTGGTGATCTGCAAGAGAAGGTGTTGATGGGGCAGAGGAGGGATGCTGGGAGCCCAAGCGGTCTGCAGTTCATTGAAATCTGGTTTACCAACCGGTTCTGCGGGTCTCTTTTAGTTAGTGACGCTGTGAGTTTGTCTCTCCTGAATCGTTAAGAAGTTCTATATCGGTTTGAAATTTGAAACGTGCACGCATCTAGTTTCCAGACCTGGGCTGCTCGGCCCTCGTTGCCGTGGGCTACGGCCCCATCAAGGAAGCGATTACACAGAAGAGAACGGCAAAATCGAAAAATAAAACCACATTGACTGTGGGAGACGTGGCTGTATCTTCATGTGTATGAAAGGACTCCTTCAAGTCACGTTTGTGAAAATCAGAACCTGAGAAAAGACACTGGCTGTCCTACTGCCGTTTGACAAAAAAAAGTAACGTATGGAGACACCCCAAAAGCAGGTCCAAATATAAACATGAAGAACATGTGCCATTTGTTGATCCTGAAGATGTTATGTTACACTGGAGAGAGATAATGGTGTGGCAAGCTTTTACAGGACCTTTATGATTATAGCTAAATAACCCAAATAACTTTCATGATTATAGCACTATTTATGTACTGTGGGAGTAAAGAAAACACAGATAAATCTGTATGCACTAATCCATGAAGTAGTCCATATCACTGGAAGCAGTAAAAAGCAAATGCTGCATCCTGCCCACTCTGTTAACTGCTGAGTTCAGCTCCAGACAGAAGAAGCGCTGCGTACACACACACACACACACACACATACACACACACACACACACACACCTGCACTGATGGCCATGCCCTTTCATTCTGACCATAAATCCTGTAAGGATCACTCAGCTCAGGACAATTACCCTAAATCCCAGAACACACAGCCTACACGAGAAGATCTTAGTGGCTAAAAATCTACTCTTTGGGGGAGACAGACGTGTACCCTGGAACGGAGCGTACCATGTAAAAAAGGGCACATTTCTCCCCCAAAGTACAGGATTAAGCTAGCAAAGAGGATGAACACTAAGCTTTTCATCTCAGTTATGTGTTGTGAATCCCACCAAATACTAAGGTTAATTAGGTCACGCAAATTTCATCCAGTGTGATGTGGAATCAAGTCCACAGGACCCACAGACTTGCTGAGTCTATTAAGAGGGAGATAGGGGCCATAACTGTGTAATGAGCAGAGCATCCCAGACATAGTAATGAGACCAGTGTCCAGAAGGTCTTGGGCTAGAATCCCACAGCTGGTAGTGTAAGCATACCAACACTTATATACCAGCACTTGAGAAAGGCTTTTAGCCCTAACTGCTCCAGAGGGTGCTGGATGCTAGCTGATCCTGCTAAGCAAATGTGTCCTGAAGGTGAAGCAGAACCAGCCCCTCGGCAAAATCATGAGCTGGGCCTTCAGAGATTCTGAAACCGACTGACTCTGAGAGAACTTAAAAATTATTTGGGTAAGATGGATGTCAAATCAAACTGTGCAGACTATCAACAAGATGCCCAGTGTCTGAGGATCTGGGAGCTGTGTGTGTGACATCTCCATTCACAGTTAAGTCAATTCTGGGTAGTTATTCATTTTGAATAAAAATTGGCCTTCTTTTAAAAATGTGTGCGATACAAGATATTAACTTGTTTGAATTTCGGTGCTTACAGTCTGCAAAAATCAGCAAAAACCCAGAGGAATCCCTTTTAAACTATTTAAAAAATAGTTAACAGTATGGGCTCCTGTTGGCCTTCATGTCAGATGAGGTGGTCTTTGGGAGGACAGTGCCACCTACAGTCTCTCAGGAGAATAACAGCCCACCAAACAACCTGGCCCCGCAGCCCCTCCTGTCACTTAAACCAGGCCAAATACTGGGGCTAATGGGTCCCAAACACCCTGTGTCCTCATGGATAATTCTCAGTCTGCACACACATACAGACTGGTCTGAATGTTTTCAGCCTTGCTTAATCACAATGCAGACAGCATCACAGCAAAACAAAATGGACTTGCCAAAAGCCCCCTCTTAGGAAACATATCCTCAGCATGCTCAGCATGACAGGGCACCCACTGAACAGAGAAGACACAGAACAACAAGCATCTCCAGCCAGCAGTTTTAATCTGCCTGTAAATATGGCCTCAACCTCAGGGTTATGACCTTCAGAGATGGTTGCATTTGGTTTCTCAGTACATTTATAGTTCCAATGAGGAAGATGCGCACTAAGCTGGAGGTGAAGCTCAGGCTTATTATCAGTAATGAAAAAATTTCATAAAATGAAACAAAGTGGTTTTCTGTAACAGCTTCTCCTTTTCAGGGTCATGGGGGCACAAGGAACTACCCAGGATGGGGCGTCAACCCATGGCAGGACACACTCACACACCATTCATATAGGCACACCTATAGACACAAGGAACTACCCAGGATGGGGCGCCAACCCATGGCAGGGCACACTCTCACACCATTCATATAGGCACACCTATAGACACAAGGAACTACCCAGGATGGGGCGTCAACCCATGGCAGGGCACACTCACACACCATTCATATAGGCACACCTATAGACACAAGGAACTACCCAGGATGGGGCGTCAACCCATGGCAGGGCACACTCACACACCATTCAGTCATACATGCAGGCCAACAGGCAATTTGGTAACTCCAATCCACCTCAGCATGTTTTCGGGCTGTGGGGGGAACCCGGAGTAAAATGCCGCACACTGAGCCATGACGGAAACTCGAACCCCGGTTCCAAAGGGATGAGGGAACAGTTATAACCACGGTGTCACCACGCCAAACTAAAATAAAAACAAATGTAAAATAATTTCTGTCCCAGTTCTTTTTTATAGTATTTAGCTAAAATAATGAATTGTCTTTAATTATCGTTAATAACATCTGGGACATATTTTTCCCATTGTGAGGACATTAGTATATAATGTGCCTGTATATTAAGGTAGATTCTCCACAGATCAGGTACATAGAAAAGGTCTGCAACTTTCAGTCTATTTCTAGAAATAAACTTACTAAAACTTAAACTGAAACTAAAATATCCACCCATCCATCCATTTTCTGTACCCTCCTTGTCCTATCCAAGGTTGCAGGGGAAATTAAAATATATAACTAAATAAAATATATATCTATAAGTGAAACTAATTAAAAGCAATAAGACCAAGACCAACTAAAACACTAAACTGGATTTCAAATGAAAACTGAAAGCAGTATGAAAAAAAAAAACTAAATCAAAAGAGCAAAACTATAATAACATTGGAACTTAGTATGTACCTTTCACTGCTCAAACGGCAGGAGGAACCCTGAAGCCTGTCCACTAGGGGACTGGCGAGCCGGAGGAAAGAGGTGAGGAGAAGGTGCATGCTATTCTCCGCCACAATGCTAGTTTCAGGGAGTGGCGACAGGAAGATGGGGAGAGTGAGGCTCACCGCGACGCCTCAGCGCCTGCCGTCAGGGCCACATCCTCGCAAGCCATGTCCATGTCATCCACAAAGCTGCTTGTCCGAGACATGTCCGGGGAGGGACTGCTCAGCTGCTTCTTACCTGCACAACGGGGACAGAGGCCATGTTTTGATAGCTAAACTGAACATCTCTAGTCACCCATATTATTACATGTGGGCTGGTCAGATAGTTAGCTGGACTGCAGAGTGAAACCATCAACAATTGAACTGGAGTTAAGCTGGCTTTCAGGGGACCCCACGAATGGAAACGCTGATCTCTCTCCTCCCAGAAGCACTGACACCTTCATCACATAACATACATTCATTGAGCTGAGATCTTGCTTCAGTGCCATGTCTCATGATCGTTTCAGCAGCGTCACCAGCATGGCTTCTTGGGGTGGGTATTTTGGGTGGGTACTAGTACTCTAATTGTGTCAGAGGTCTTAGGACCCCTGGTGTGTAAAAATTGATCTTGTTGGGTGAGCAAATGATCCATTTCCCCACTCACTGCCTACCTGTAGCCATGTCCCTGATAAGTTTACATTTTATTTATTTACAAGTCACTTGCCAGAGAGCATAGTTAGACCTTAGTCAGGCCTTGCTCAAGGGACCAATGGTGACATCACTCTGCTAGTCATGCAATCTGAACTGGTGACATCCCGATCACAAGAATCCTAACCCGCTGAGTCACACACCACATCTTCCCTAAGTGTCGTCTTCTTTCCAATAAATTGGTACATAATGATGAGTCATATTCAGTCAGTTTTCTGCAAGTGGTATAAAAATATTTTTTTTTTACGAGAATCAAAAAACCCTCTGTTTTAGACTTGTGTGATTGTGCATTATGAGTCTGATTAATTAATTAACTAATTAATTAATTAACTAATTAATTATGATTTTTCTGCACAGTGGCAGGACATTCGCCAGCCTCTCACCCTGACGTGCATGACGGCGACCTGCAGCAGAAATAAGCAGGTATGAGGCAGATGAGTCTGTACCTGGGGAGCCAGCACAGCTCAGACCTAAAGAGGAGCAGGACTGCTCGCGATCTGACGTGGAGAACAATGCAGGAAACAAAGCAACAGAGAGGAGACAAGGAGGGATAGAGAGAGGACAGGGTGAATCAGCAAAGCAGCGGAGACATTCTGACAAGTCATGTGACTTGAACTCAAATACACAAAAACACGAAAGAAGCTGATAATGGACAGTAGGGAGAAATGTTTATTATGGTCTGTCCAGCCTGTATGACTCCAGTGAATGAAAATGGGGGATCTGGGGTGGGGGGTTATTTAGAAATTCCCACAGACAAAAGAGCCAGACATATAAGACAATAGATAAGGCAAGCAGTTTCAGAGTGGGGGTCATGCAAACTCATCTCAGAGCACCCCCTTCAAGACGGCAAGGGGATCATAACCCCCGTCCAGGAGAGCCAGGGCAGGGAAATCCGGTTGGCTTTATCAGTCAGATGGGCACCAGCCTTGTCTAAAAGCTATAAGAATGTCTGTAAATAAGTCCAGCGACCACTTTACGAGGACAAAAGCATGAGCAGGACTGTAAACAGAGTGATGGATGTTTTATATCTGCGTCAGAATGTCACGCCACCTCCCATCCGATCGGTTTCCTCTCCCAAGTGTCTAGTTCCTGTTTATGGTCGAGGTGTTTCTCTCCCCCAACAGGGCCCCACTGGCACAGCAAAGACCCCCGCAGCAGATCTGTCAAACCCTCTTCATCTGAACCCCTCCGAATCGGGGGTCTTAGAAAATGTTTCATCAGTCCAACAAGCGGAGGCTCACCTGACTGCCTCAGTGTCCTTGGGAGGCCTGGGGAAAGAAGAATATGAGGAACCAGTCAGAACCGTCCTCTGCTCTGCTACAGTGTGGCAACTCATGCTTTCTAATGTGGTTCCTGCCCAACATGCCAGACAATAGCATCTGATAAAGAAAGTAATTATAATAAGCCGGTGCACCCCAACATAAAAATTCCAAAATAAATTTGAAAATACAAAGTGTATATATGACAGTTGTTTGTTTTGAACCTAATGCCTAACATGCAAATCTAAAAGCATGTGAACTAAATGTGAACAAAGAACAGAGAGGTGCTGAGGGCTGTGAGTACAGACAGAAGGCCTCAGCTGAGTCGAGAGGCCACATTCACCAATGCATTAGCCTGGTCTGTTAGCGCCAAGGCTAGTACTCTGCTAATCCATATGAAGCCACAGCAAGCCTATGCTTTCCATCCTGAGAGAATTCATCTTTATGACTGTACTGTAGATTCCCTGCCCTCAAACCCCATTATTAAATTCCATTTCTGTGGTAACTCATTCTGGAAAACCCCTAATGAACAAGGAACACCTTTCCTCATGCTGAAGACATCAACAACTTAAATTTCACTTCCTCATTGTGACAATCAGATTTTCTCTGTCTTATTCCAAATTTCCCAGAAATTCTCCAACTTCATATTATAAAACCCAATCTTCACACAATAGAACCCCACCTTGCTCTGTGTAAAATGCTTCCCTAGTCTATGCGCCAGGTTTTGCTATGATAAAGCAGTTTGGGACAGGGTCATTATCGTTCACTAAAACAAATTAAATTAGGAAAGTAAATGTAAAAAAACTTTTTAATTCATTTTCATTTCTCTCTTTCTCTGTCACACACACACACACACATACAAACATACACACTCATACACAATGACTAAAACACATCTTTTAAACTTGGTTTCTTTTTGTGGATGGTTGGTCACCTGTCCTACGTGAATACATTTTTTAAAATAGTATATTTTGTTGAGTTTTTAGTTCACAATACTTTTTCTGATCTATTTCAATGACACATCTGACAAATAACTATTACAAAAAACTAAAACTAACACTAAAACCAATAAAAACTAAAAGTAAGCATTAAAAAATTAAACGAAACTAAACTAGCACATTTTAAAAACTAATAAAAATAACTAATATTGATATTTGAAAAACATTTTACCCACTCTGAGAACATCCTGACTTGCTGTACTATAAAGCCATCCATTCCCTTCCTCCTTCAGTTTATTCTATGCCCCAAGCAAGGCCTGCCACATAACTAAAAATGCAGTTCTCTTCCACTCTAGCTACTGGTTATTACCACAGTAAAAAACTGGATGCGAAAAGCAAAACAAATGAGTTCATAATGCTACAGCAAAAACTGCTTTGATAAAAAAACATTGTATATAAGTTCAGAAAGCTTCTACAAGTTTCTCAAACTGGACTTCGAGTCTGAGGAAAATGATCTTATTTTACCAAGGAAACATCTACAAGTGCTGCAAGCAGCCCACTAGTAAAATGGCATGGATACGGAACTTCTTGTATTCTGTTAGTCCAGGTCCAGGTGTGGAACAGTTCACTATTTACGCAACTCCACAGGTTACACAGGCAACTGATTGTAATAAAACTCTAATCAGCTCATAGATACCATATATATCATAGATATGCTTAGCCACACATTTATTGATACTGAGAACATTTGGGCAGTTAAATAATAATTATAATCATCCTAGAAATCTAAATTTAAGTCTCATTTAATGAAAACTGAATGCAGGGCCTGAATAATCACAGGAGGTCACAGGAGATGTAAAAGATTAATCAGAGCAGGTTGACTCAGTAACACAGATTCCCCATCATTTAGCTGTGAAAACAAAGCTACTTGGATACCTGCTGACTCCTCCACAAGGAAGGGGTCCTCCTTCACCTCGTCTCTGTCCTCGATGTGGTCGTAAGTGATCTGCGGGATGGACAGTCCTCGATCGGGGCCCGCAGAGCCATTATCTTTGGAAGCCTTTGGTTTGCGCTTGTAACGTTTGCTCTGAGGAGACAGGGCATGTCTGATCATGAATACAGACAGGCCATTTTAAGACGAGCTACCTTCAATCACTCTGCTTTCTGAAATTTCCAGAAAATCTGAGCTCATTCGAGAGAAACCATAATTTGTCCTCATCTCCATAAAAATTCTTTCTACCATCAATTTTACTGCCATTCCACTTTACACGCGTATGCAGTGAAATGAAAGGCTTTTGTGCGCTTCATTTAACAAAATCTAAGAACACTTACTGTAAAAAAATACTTTAATATAAAAACAATGTAAGAGAAGCTGAACAACATAAAAGAGCTAAATGGATATTGCAGAATAATATAAGAAGAAAAATATACAGTATAATATAGTGTTAAACAATAACATATAAAAGTGCAACCCAGTGTCAGTGTTTGTAGATGAGCTGAAATTCATGCTGATATTCATTCTGTTGTAGTCAGTGATGGCCTGAGTCTCATGCCACATGTGTCCAGGGTTTTCATTTTCTTGGAAGTATCTCTCTTTACCATGTGCTTCTTTTTAATCACTTGGTGTCATTATTGAGTATAATCCTTGCGGTCACGACTAGAAAGTTGAAAGATCTTCATTGTTTGATTCTATCAGGTGCACTCCCTCATTCATCCATAGTTTTGCGTTGGGATGTCTGGATGGTCTTCTCGACATCATTCTGGTGCAATATCTCTCATCGACCCGGGGGGGACCCTCAGCCAATTTTGGGGGGTGGGGCAATCAACTATCAATGTCTTGAAGGTCAACCCTTGCTCAAGTTGATTATATTTTCAAAATAACACTGGAGGGCTGAATCTGCTTGGTTATGACATACCTTAGGAAATCTGATACGCAATATGACTTGTCTGAAGGAACACTGAAATGTGGTTAGACAGCCCAAACCCATATAACCATCTTGGATATTTGTGTAAGCATGGCCTAAGATGTTGTGTCTGTTTGCAGGACTGGAAACATGGTGGTGAAGATCAGAGATCAGAGAATGTTCATTGTAGCTCGCTTGACTATATATTTACATAATTACATCAACATAAACATACTTACTTAACCTTGAAATACGTAACACTCAGCTTAATTTCCAGTTACGTAGACTTGACTTTTAACCTCATTTAAAATGTCATCCATCACCCTGTGTTATTTTTGCTTAGCAAACCCAGGACTGGCAAAACAAAGCTTGTCAAGGCGAAGAATTTTAAAAAGCAGAAAAATGAAATGGAATCAGTGTCCAGAGATATTTACTTAGAAATATGAGCAGAGTGCTTGCTACCCAAGAGCCTTTGGGGGAAGAGGCAATCCCCTGTTTTCCCATAAAAACAGAAGCAGCATGTCAGTCAAATAGTCAGATAGCTGGGTCATGAATCCACAAGTCTCAAAACTCTACTTAGACCTTGCTGTTGCACCCTTGAGTCAGAGTCTTGATGTGTTAAACTGCTGGTTACCCTTGTAAGCTTTTTTCTGGGGGGGGATCACTGTCTTCCCTAGAGGGGAGTCACTGGGCTTCAGGGATTTGCTTTGTTCCAACTGATTTTTCCACGGTTATATTCTGTACCACCCCTTGCCCCCAGTGAAGTTGGGACCCAAAATTTTTTAGTTGATATGAAACAGATATACATATTTTTATCAGTTTCAGAGAAATATTTTGTATGTCCCCACTTTGGTTGTGTGTTCACAATTCTAGGACAAAAGCTAATTAAAAAACATCTACGCATCTAAATGCATATTGGATCTCAGCATCTATGAATGACATCACTCATGTAACCCATACAACAGCATACAGCAATGAAAATAAAAAGAAAATGATTAAATATATTTATGTTACTATTTGAGGGTTTGTACAACCATTCAAGGATTTTAGATCATGAAGACGAAGAGTTGCCAGTGACATCACCCTCAGAAAGCTGAGCTATTGAGCTACTGACCACCTGACCCTGAGGGAACTGAGCTACTGAGCAGTGACCACTTGACCCACAGGGAGTTGAGCTTCTGAGGAGAAACCCCATGACCCTCAATATGAGAAAAAAATACAATGTTGCAGGTCAAGGACTTGAGGTCAGGTTTCACTGTGACCTGACTTTCACTCTCCCAGAACAGATACAATAGAAGTTTCTTTTTGGTGTTGTGTGACATCATCATGCCTGATTGTGTCTTTGTGTGCAGCAAACAAAGACACACCAATGACCCTGTTGTCCAAGGGCATAGGTTCGGTTTCAACACTGGTAGGGACCAAATCAACCTTGAGCCCCCTGCCCCCCTAAACACATTCAGCACTCCCACAGTATTGGCAGGGGCATGTCGCTATCGTCAATACCCAAGTCTACACTCATGCTGCTGTGCAGAAGTCTCTGCCCTTGAAACTTCACCAACACAGGCTGATTCCTTATTGGAAAACCCCACATCTCATTCAGAAGCTTTAATTCACACCCTTGTTACTATGAACAACAAAACTTGCAAAGTTATGCAAATTAAAAATGAAATAAAAATGGATGGAAGGACAACAATTTCATTACACACACCTAGAGGACAGGAGCAAATTTTCACCAGTGTAAATGTTGACGAATCAAGCCTTAAATGGAGTACCCACAGATATGACTTTGGTTTTCCATTACCAAGAGTGTGTCCTGCGTGTGAAACACTTCCATTTCCTTACACCAGTGCTACGTGGCAACGCGACACTGCTCATCTTGTACGTTGTACATCAGATGGTCTTTCAAGAAGCAGCACTTTTCAGAATGTTGACGAAGATCAAGAATCAAAACTGACGGCCCAGGGTAAAACGGGCTACCGCTCTAGATACATACAGTAGCACACAGTAACACCCCAACCTGAGTAAGTAAAAACAAAACTGAGATGGTTACCAGTTTCCGGAAGTTGGGAATGGAGTCCTCTGAGCCAATGGTGGGGGTGAGGTCGCTGGTCAGAAAATACATCTTCCATGTTGCCGGATATCCGTCTGGCTTCTCAGCTGCGTAGCAGCGCCACAGAGTCTGGAGACAGAGAAGAGGTGATAAGAGGTCCAGCCTGCGCACACACGCACACATAAAGATGCACACATGCATAGCAGTTCATTGCCTTCTGCCTTCAGCAAACCAGGTGGTAATTTCTGGATTTGCCACAGGATTTGTGTGGCCTAACAAAACTCCGAGCTACAGAGTGATATTCCTGCAGATGGTTGCTGCCATATGAGAATCCTAGATTTACCCAATATTATTAGTCACCTGGAATCCCTAAGAACAGCATCAGAACATCACTGCTCCATTTTTAGCAACCAGTAGTCAGTAAAACAAATCAGGATCAAAAGTGAGGTAGGACCTCAGCCTACCACAGCCCTCCAGTACCTGAATGAGAGATGCAGCGGCAGGGATCTGCCTGTTGAAGTGCTTCTGTCTCTGCTTCTGCTGCACCTTAAGGGCAAAGCCAGAGCCCAGAATCCCCTGCAAACAGAAGCCAGTCAGAAAGGACTTCCTTTCCAAAAAGGAATGGGTAACACTTTACTTGAGGGGCCACAAATAATAGTAGTAACTCATTGACTACTGAAGTACTAATCATGAATATGAATTAGTTAATGATTAACTAA
>JAODKN010000063.1:29707716-29718465 GCA_026774425.1 Petrocephalus zakoni
TACTAATCATGAACATGAATTAGTTAATGATTAACTAATGAACTAACTAATGAAGTTCCTGCAAAGAATACATGAATAATCATCATTAATTAATGATTAAGTAACGCATAGTTAATGGTTAATTAAAGCATTTACTAAGCATGTATTACTGCATTATTTGTGGCCCCTCAAGTAAAGTGTTATCAAGGAATGTCTTAAGGCTCCATCGGCAACGTAATTGTAGAAGAGTGACACTTTATTCATGTGGGGGAGTTCTTTTTGTGTATCCCATTTTGCTCTTCAATGAGACAAATTAACAGGTGAGCCAAGCTTCGGGGAGAGGGGGTCACAACTCAGGGTCAACTAGTGTGCAGCATCCCTGCAGCTGGGGGTTAAGGGCCTTGCTCAGGGGCCCATTGGTGGCATTAGTCTGCCAGCCCAGGGATGACGTTCTGACCACTGGTACCTAACCTGCTGAGCCATACACTGTCCCCCAAATTGTTTTCAAAAGTGAGTTACATGACCAGCACACATAGGCTCAGTGTGCAGAATTTCAATTGGTGGTCTCTCCACTTGGTTTCAAGCCAGTCTGCTTCCCTAGGTCTCAACAGGGCTACAGGAGTTAGGGTTAGATGTCACCATCTGCCACTGCAGCGCCCAGCTGGGAGCAATATAAAATAATGGAACCAGTAAGACATACCAGCCCCCTTTGCCATGTGACCCATCAAGAGGGTGGTTGAAGAGAAGAGAATGGCTGGTTACCGCAGGCAAGGCGAAGAATGAGATGGCGAACACACTGAAGCATGATGCTATGGTCTTCCCAATCCAAGTCTGTGGAACCTTGTCCCCATAGCCGATGGTTGTCACGGTTACCTGCACACAAGCATTGGGATATCCAATCACATAGCATTATATGTAAATCATCGGTATCACTTGTTTGAAAGTTGCACCCAAGACCACTTCAGTGTTGCTGAGGTTGTACCTGAGCAAGGCGTGAAGCCATAAACCCACTGCATCAAAGGAATTAAAATCCCCTGGATGTGGTTACAATTACAGCCAAGTATAAAGTGAGCACACAAATGCATTTCATGAGCAAACCTTTTATAAGCCTATTCTGCTAAATTGTAATCTACTCTTGGCACAGAGGAAGTTGGGCATAGGAGTTGTGTTGACTTTCATCCCCAATAAAGATGAGGAGTGATGTAAGAAGAGGCCTCTAGCACAAGCTCAGTGTCTAACAAGGGCATGGAGCGTGGAGGTAACCGCAAGCAGCCCCAATAAATGCAAAGTTCTGAGCTTTACATTTATAAGAGCACTTTGTGGCCAATTACCCATAATCCCCATCTCTCTCTCTCTCTCTCTCTCTCTCGTGAGCTATGACTCCAGGTTACTGGCAGTGATGAAAAGAGGGTTATTATAAAATACAGAAGTAACGACTGACAGCGCTGGTGTACCTGAGCCAGCTGCAATGGAAGCTCATCCTCCTGACCCTGCTCTCCAAGAAGGGCAAAGGGCTTCAGTTACAAGCTAAGCCTAGAGCCCCAGGGAAGATCTGAGAAGGGATTTCTTTAACCACAAGGGCAGCCAAGTCTATTGGCTGTAAAGCAAAGACAATAGAGTAAGAGAAAGGGGTAATCCTGCACTTGGAGATATAATTAAAAGAACAAAGGGCTAAAAACCAGTAGAAAACAGAGAACACTTCCCTAAATTGTTTTGCAGCATATTGTATATGTTTCACTCATTAGGATGCCACTGGCTCTCATTACCAGGCACTACTTGTTCTGAGGTGGGTCCAGTGATCTGGCAGTGACTCCATCTCTGTCCCTGAGAAGACAGGGCTACCTTTTGTGGCGCCATTTATAATCGCCTGCAGAACTGAAGGAAGATGGGCCCATTCCTACAGGCCCATTCATTGCACATTTATGCATTTGATTTCCCCCATACAGGTACAGCTCTCAGGTGCCAATCATTCCATTTTAACATAACAATGGCTTTTATGACACCATTTTTGATTCTGATTAAATTTGACATATGAATTACACATATGTTTCAAAATATGCCCAGAAAAATGTTTTATTTTTTAAATTCTCTTAAATTCTCTCGCAATTTAGCACACCGCAGGTAGCAAACAGTTAATAATTTGGGCTGTTTCCTTATAAGCTACAACATTTCTAATATTACAGCTTAACTATGACTCGTTGGAATGTTGAAAAGTTTGACATGACCTCCCTAGATCTAGTTGTTCTTACATGAGAAGGTTTGAGCAAGACCCCAAGTTGGAAAGTGGAAAAAAATCATGCGACAGAGGGAAGGAATTCTTACAGAAAAGATGATAATGGAGAGGGATAAAACCAGGACACTTTGGTGGCACAAAACGTACATGAAAACATTCCCAGCATCCGGTCTTGGAAAGGATTACAAAGGGTTGTGCAGTTTGGGGCCAAGAGAAGGAGCATAACCCTACCTTATATTAGCTGTACTGAGGCTCAGTTGTGCAGTCTGTGCACTAACATAACAAATGCACTTGGAGAAAGAAAGCCCCCCCCCACCCCCGCCAATTCTCTCTCCATAGACGAGGTCCAAGCCTAAGTATTGGTCTATCTAAAATGTACTTTCATTGCATGATTACCAGTGACTCTCCCAGTGGTAGTTCAAAGAGTGATGACAGTAATCTTCTGTAGGACCCGGACAAAGGAGCTCCATGAGCTAATGCCAAGGTGCCTTACCACACCCCACCACAGGGCATCCGCGTAGCTCGAGAAATCAGTCTTCCCCTCCTCATCCACGGCATCCTTTTCGGCTAGATACACGAAGTAGGAGGAAAAGATCAGGCCAAGGAAGCCGATGTACAGCGTGGTTATCAGTTCCTGCAACAAGGAACCACAAATAGACATTGAAATTCACTACCTGAATATCAGCTGCGAAGACCATTTCTCGCTCTGTGAGGATTACTCTGAAACCACGTGCAGAATACCATTTTTCCTTTCTACCGTCTTCTTTATGACAAGGTGCAGCAATAAATCTCAATTGAAAGTGCTCTGTGTGGTATTCGTTACCTTCGTTGACCTTAAGAGTCCCAAAAACACCTTGGAACAACTGATCTCATTATTAACTGTATATATATATCATCTTATCGTGGGAGGGGGAATGAGAGGAAGAGGTGCTGGTGATGACAGGAAGGGTGATCACCTTCAGTTAGTGTGCAAAGTGAAAGGATGTGACTTTTGTGACATTTGCCACATGCTACTTGCCCATGGAACCGTACCATTGCATTGTCCTATGATTCATTTGGAGGATGAAGTGTTTGCTGGTTATAAGAACATTCCCAGAATAGTAAGGCTTTGGGTCCCTGCATGTGAATTTGACTGGCTTGCTGGGCGTTTCAGGAAAGCCATGTTCACGTCAGGGAGAATGCCCTCTGACCCTCGTTATGGTGAGCGTGTAAAATGGAATACACAGGAACCAGACACACAACTTCAAACAATTTCCATTGTTAGACTTTTACGATCCTGCACATAAATGTAGCAAAACATTCTAAAGACGCTTTTTCCATGTGACACATTTGCGTTTGGAATAATCTTGTCAACACATTACAAATATGTTATGTTTAAGACATTTCAGCCAAATGGCAACTGACAGGGGATATGCAACAAAGTGCTGGGAATGCTCTCTATAAATTGAGAAGGGCTTCCTCCATGCTATATTGCAATATCTCACCTTATACATTACAAACAAAACCTTGTACCCTGAGAAATAAGGCAAGTAAGGTTCACCTGTCGATGGATGAAAACTACAGATCCCAGAAGCCTCCATGTGCCGCCATGTCGATCCATGTGCAACATGCGAAGAATCTGTAGGAACCGTATCCCCCTGCAGGATTGGGAGTGGAAGAGGCCACAGAAAGTCAGCTTCAAATTATTGTATATGTCAGTCTCTAATCCAAAGAATTAGAAATCTATCCCATCAGACAACAAGAGTATGGAATACAAATGTTACATGTACAACTCCCTTCTGGACATAATTAAAAATGCCAAGGTAGCATGTCTTCAGAAACAAGGATATTACATCTTGTTTACACATGAGAAATTGCCTTATAAGGAGCCTCATACAGTTACTAATGCATAGAAAGTAATGTAATACACCTATAAATCTGCCACCCCAGCTGGAAGTAGTTTGCCTTCATTTTCCTTTGTAGAACACACTAATTCTACAGAGCCTACGGGAGTTATTACGTCAAATTAAAAACTGATGGTTTTAAATTAACCCATTAAATGTATCAACTCTTCTCTCCCACCACCACATGCACCCTAGGAACCTCAGCTCAAGCTGTACCTGATTGCAGAGGTTGCAAACACCTGGCCATTAGATCCAACTCCGAGGACAATGACGGAGGCGATCACCACAATCAGATCTGTTAGAAACAAATATCATTTAACAAACTTACTGCTGAAAAGCAGTTATCGGAGTGAAGAATACTGTCAAAATGGTAACAATAAAGTAATAAACTAAAATCCATTGACATATTGAATATTCATGCAGTCATTTTTAATTCTTTCATACAAATTCAATCTACAGAACAATAATACAAATGCAACTGCATTTTATTTATCTGTAATTATTAGTCTGTTGCTATGTGAGCACATTTGTCCAAAAGAAATAAGTTTATATGCAATCCATTTAATAGGAAACATTTCGGTAAAGTTCCATGGCGTAGGGTTCAACACCCTTTATGGGACTTGAACCAGGACCCATGGCTGGGTAACTTTTGGAACATCATTAAATATTAGGGACGGACGATAGCACATTGTGATTGTATTGCGCATGCGCAATAATCGAAAGGGCTAATTAAGTATGCAGTAATGAACAATCATTAGAAAATCACCTACAGTCAGTCCTGTTGCAATGCACAATGTAAACCTTGCTTTCACTAAAACTGCATTAAATAATGAATTAAATAATATAAACAGTGATAATGTAATTATAAGTATTTTAAATGAGAAATAATAATAATGCATTCATGAGTCGTATCATACACGTGCTATGGGTCTTATGAGTCTCACGAGAATTACCTCGTAACTTCAATTTGAAGTGCCAGACTTGCTAACCTGTTGATTGTCAGGAGTGGTGAGCCACAGCCACCATGCGGCCAGGCACGCACACAGCATAAATACACTGGATTACGGTATGCAGAGGGGCACTGAATGGAACATAGCTACAGTCTACGAAAAGCAAGTGGAAGTGAATTGAAAAGGTTGCTGTGTGTTTTATATGATAACCTGTTATTTGTAGATCTATAGAAGTTCCATTCTTTCAGATTTGAAAATCAGTTTGACCGATTCACTGAAAAGAACCGATTTCAAAGAACAATTTGTTACTAATCAGACATCACTATCGTTCACGTGGATGGCTCTGTTTAGCTGCAAGTGATTCGCACTAAGACAGTTTCATGCTGTAATTTGCATAGCACTTTCTCTTCGACTGAAAATTGTGCAAGTACAAATGTGATTCTGCATTGTATCGGACTAATATATCTATTGCGTAACAACAGATTTTCGGTGTAATAACACCCATTGTAGAAGGACTGACTGTACAAATAATTTAAACCAAGTCTATAAAATTCATAAAAACCCAATTTGTATCAATGTTTATAAGTTAATAATGATTATATCTTTTCAAAAGCAAAAAGACAAGTGGAAATGACCTTATGACCCCTCCCCATTCAGATGTGTTCCACGGTCCATGGTCAACAGTCTAAATCCACAACATTCTAAATATTAACCTACTTTCCCCACTGCCTTGCATGTGAAAGTGTATTCTGGAACAGGCTGAGAGGTTAAAGGTGAAAGTTCAGAGGTTTCCCTTTACCTATTATGGAGACTGGCTTCCTGGCAAAGCGCAGTCGGCCTCTGATGCCCACATATTTACTCCGGCAGCCTGCAGACCACAGGCGAACCACATACTCCGTCCCAAAGAAGAGCACCAGGACTATTTCCTGTGGACCGAACAATGAGGGCAAGACGTTACAGGTGAAATAAATCACTACTTTCCAACCAACAGACACAGGTGGTGTCCTCAGACTTTAAACTAAAATCCAAAAGGTATCGGTGAAGGACAATTCATTTCATTAGTTATTTCAACTTAAATTCAACATTATTTCATAAATACAGGACAGAACTTGAGTCTATAAGTTTCTGCTGCCAGAAGTACTTGGTTTAGCACTTAAAGTTTGGCTTAGCAATTCCAGAATTCTACTTAAAAAAAAAAAAATCTAGTATTTCCCAACAGAGTTTTGACAGATAGTATTCCTAGCCTGAGCTTTATTGAACCAGTATCACAAAGTATTCACTAATGGAGTCTTTAAACACTTATGTACGTTGCTCTGGCTAAGGGCGTCTGTCAAATGCTGTAAATGTAAATGGAAGTGCTGCCCAGGAAAAGCAGGAAAAGCAAGGCCATAGTCTTTGTAACACCAGGGTTTAAAACTCTGTATCCCAACTGATGGTGACTGGTACATAGCTTGAAATTAAGTGACTGGATAGATAAATACTAATGAGTATACTGAAATATGTTAATTCTATCAAATATAGGCTGTCAGTCATATCTGGGATCATTTAATACTCAAGTTCCCCTCCATGAATCACCCCATTTTTGGGGTGGAGGTGCTGCCAGGCCAAGGGGGTGAGTGCCTGGTAGCCAGGTCTGTACCCACAGGGTCTGCCTGGGTAATGCCTGATAAAACTACATGGGTCTGCCCTCCTGTGGGCTCATGGGGGTCCGATGCATTGTGGATCAGAAGGCAATCGAAGGCAGGGACCTAGGCAGACTGATCGTAGACTATCAAAACTGGCTTTAGGGACATGGAATGTAACCTCTCTGCTGGGAAAGGAGCCTGTGCTAGTGTGAGAGGTAGGGAGATACCATCTAAGACTCTGGAGTCACCCTGGATGAGAGGTAGTATGTTGGACTTCATCTTGGTGAATAAGAGCATTGCCTCCCTTGAACTTTGAGGGGCCGGGCTCTGACAGTTTTCTGAGTTCATGCACACCAGTTCAGAGTATCCAGTATTCTTGGAAGCCTTGGATGGGGTGCTGGAAGGCGCCCCCTCTGAGAACACCATTGTTGTACTGGGGGATTTTACGGCTCATGTGGGTAGCAACCTGTGTTGGGCAGTAACTACTGTAGTTACATATAATGGAGTTATGTAATGAAATTGCAAAATAAATGTAACTGTAAACTGTTACAGTTAGTGAGAAAAATATGCAATTAAATTACACTTACTAATCAAAAGATTGCTGATTACAAAGGAGTTACACCCAAATATATTCCTTTTGGTAAAAAGCGTATGTTATATATAATATTATTATATATAATATAATGATCATTTTACTTTGCATCTCTTCACTGTGCAGAAATGCTTTCTTGTATATTTCCAAACATCACGGATCAGTAAGGCTGTTAGATTTTTCAGCTTTATTGCCATTACTGTCAGAAAAGTAATCAAAAAGTAATCAAATGTAAGGAACATTATACTGATGAAGTAGGGGTGTGCGATATGACAATTTTAGATCGTGAAGGATTAGAAGGTGTTGACGATCTGCGAAATGCGAGAGCTCGTAGTATCGTCTATGAGGCACATTCTATCCATTGTTGTTCAATGGTTTAGCCTGAAAACAAAACGGTGATATTGTGCTGAAGAGCTGCGAATATTCAGGTTTTTTTTAATAAAACGAGTAAGAAGGCAGTGTCAACTTTTTATCATTATTTAGCATTTTAAGAAAAAAGTTTTTTTTTTTATTATCATTATCCCAGGGTTGCCAACTTTCACGCATATGGCATGACACGCTGTCTGACTCTCACGCTCACGCAAGACTTCTTACGGCAAATCAATATTATTCCATTATAAACCTAAAATTCGTTATATCAATGGGGGTTTGGTAGTTTGCAAATCTTCCGGACTATTTACAAGGTAATAAGACGGTTACATACATGTCCATATGTGTGCAGACTTGTCTCTAATTGAAAATCTCAGGTGATGGTGACACTGATTATCCTTGGTAAAATACTGCACAATACAGTATTTTAAAATAGTATTGCTAATAAAAAAACGAGTTTGTAAGTGATTGAGGTTTAACCGAGAACACAAAAATTAAATGTAATGGAAACGTTTCATGTGTGAGGGTAAGGCTGTCAAAAGGATTTAATGCACTTATATTCAGAGCTGATTGGAAAACGTGTTTATGCATTATATTTCAAAATAGGTTTTCCACCCGTATATTTGCATGGCAATGAATCGTGGTAGAATTACGTACTGTATTTGAAATTCATCACTGCTGCCATTGATCATCTGTATTGCACTATATCCCGTCATCCCGTATATCCCGTTGTTAAAAGATATGAGAACTATTAGCTGTAATTACTGGAATGAGCCTTTTAAGCTCATTCTATTTAAATATCATTTAAATATTTTCTATATGCCTGTATACTCGGTGTCAGACTAAGATTTTAAGTTATTCATTAGGACAGACATAGCCTGTAGCCATGACGCTTGCTTTCAGGAGTGAAAACATCCGTATCGGTTTAATAACCATTATTAGATATCTGTTTAAATAACACGGTAGTGATTACAGTAACACTATGGTTGGCCAATATGCATCTTTTTGGCTTGTGTCCTTTATTATTCGTGATTGAAATATTTGAAAATGTTAAATGGATTGTAAAATACATTTTATTAAACCTACAGTGTATTTACTCCATTAAAGTGTGTAAAGAGCCTTGTCCTTCAGCTTTATGACAGGCGAATAGAAACCAGAAGTTAATTTGCCGATATACAAGATCCCGGAAGACGTGTGTGCACAGAGCTTAGAGCTTTTTTAGGACTATGTTTTTACAAAGGGAAATAGCTTGGTTGTACTGACCAGTAATTTGCAGAATTCAATAGTTACAAATCCATGTAAAAATCGTGATAAAATCATGATCGTGATTTAACTGTAAAAAAATTGTGATCTAATATTTTTGCCATATCGCCCACCCCTAGCAACAGTACAGTTTTAGTAGCTTAGATAGCATATTTTATCCTCTTTTAGGACCAAGTAACATACCATGCTAAAGAGTTCTACGATTAGACACCTCCTCAGACTAGACCAAGGCACTCATCACCCTTAGCCAGTAGGCTAACTATAGCTCTCCATCCTCAGTCAAGTAGCATAGTGGGTTAAACCAATCTCACTGACAGCACATAGCAGTCCCACCCACTATGGATTTTGACTTTTAACAAATGGTGTGACCCAGATGCCTGTACGAATTGATTATATAGTTTTTAAGAAATTGAGTTATCATTTAAAGACAGTGCATTGTTATGGGATGGGATTTTTAGTCAGGCAGGAGATGAAGCACTCACACTGGTCCTGATTTCTTCTCTAAACCTTGGTGTTGTCGAGAGCAGGATGCCTTGGCTGCCAGAATGTAGAGGAAGACACTCATCTGTGACGGCATATCAGATAATGATTAGACAGCTGTATTATATTTTGTTCTCTTTTTTTATATGTGTGGGTGTGTACGATGTTTAACACTCACAGACACTGCCACTGCCACTGGCCCCATGAAGCTCCAAATAAGAGTGTCATACATGGACAGCCAGCAAAAATCGGGGTTCCCGTAACCCTCAGGGTCCAGGCCAACCGCTAGCCCTGCAGAAGTCCGACTCACAGTGAATATAAGAGACCAGAAAAATGCTAACTCACCAAGACCAGCCTGAGGAAGTGAAAGGCCCCATTAGAGCATGGGAGGCGAGTAGACTGGCATCTTATATGTACGTGATTGAACAGCTGAACTTTAAAGTGCACCATAGACATGAAATACAATACTTAATTACAATACTGTAATTAATCATTAAATTGGCTGTCATGATTTTTCATAAATATTGTACCTTTGCATCAGTTTATTAATTTATTGCAGTATCATTTAACACTGGCAGATGGTAGAGTCAGTTGTTTTATTTTATAAACATCTTTTCAACATTTGCTGATAAAAAAATATACTGTTTATGTGGCCTATGCTAAGTGTATTGCAATGCAAACATGCAGTAAAGTGACTACCGCTAAAACAAGGCAAAAAGTAAAAAAAAAAAAGTACAAGGCAAATGTTTTATTCCATATGTTTTGCATCTATTCCATTTAAAAAACGAAATGTACAGTTTATGCATGCAAAATGAAATGCATAGTTCATGCAACTGGAAGCTGAAACGTTCAACAATTATATTCAAGGTACTGACTCATCCTTGGTAGTTACTGGCCTGTTAACCATTATGATACAACGTTAATACTGTGATGCACTGAATTGTGACACTGATATGGTGAGGAGTATTGCATCATGGGCTAGCTGGTGATACCCTACCTGAATGAACGTCGAGAAATATTAAACACCTAAGAACAAGATAATGCAGCATGACGAGCTTACCTGTAATAAAAGCGGGCACCCCCCAGCCAATCATGTAGTAAAAGCGCATGGGGCCATAATTAATGTCGCGCACCTCACTGAGCATGCGGTAGGAGTGCAGTGCCTCCAGCAGGAGCCATGCAAAGGTGCACATGTAGAGGAAGTGCAGAAGGATGGCAATGACAGTGCACAAGAACTGCAAAAGAAAGAAGAGGACATGAAGGACGCAGGCGGGCAGATGAGCTCACGCCCCCCTATTGGACATAAGAACATAAGAACTATACAAACGAGAGGAGGCCATTCGGCCCATCAAGCTCGCTTGGGGAGAACTTAACT
>JAODKN010000063.1:29825347-29840542 GCA_026774425.1 Petrocephalus zakoni
ACTGGCTTACAGATAAGCAGGCAGACAGACAGGGTTACTAAGAAACAGGCTGAGATAGACGGGAAAGCTGAGAGACAAGCAGGCAGACAGACAGGGTTACTAAGAAACAGGCTGAGATAGACAGACGGGAAAGCTGACAGACAAACAAGCAGACAGACAGACTGGCTTACAGACACTCAGACAAAGAGGCTTACTGACAGAGACAGACATTCAATCAAGTTCACAAGAAAACAGGTAGCCAAACACAAATACAAACAAAGCCGGGCTAACAGGTGCACAGGCAGACAGACGGGCAAACGTGTTACCTTTCAGAGGAGGAGGATTTCTCCGAGTTCACAGACATGAGCGGCGCCGGCGAGCCGCTTGCTCGCTCTCTGTGACGCGGCGTAGGCAGCAACAAAGTGGCGTCTTATCTCCCCGTGGCTCCTTCTACCTGGCCTGTGTATTCTCTCTGCGTGTGCGTGTGTGTGTGTGTGGGGGGGGGGGAGTGCTCTTCTCCTTTATCCAGTCAGAACGGAAGATGAAGTGCGACTTTCAATAGGAAAACGAGATGGGCAGTGTCAGACGCCCTTCCCCGGCTCTGACTGCCTCCTTTCTTCCTGTTCGCTCAGTTCTTTCGTTCCTGCCTCTTCTCGTCCCTCCTGCAGCTGTGAGGAGCACACACTGTGTCCTACACTCTCCCCGCCTCCCCTCATTCCCTGCCGCTCTCTCTCTCTCTCTCTGTCTCGCTCTCTCGCTCTCTGTGGTGTCTCTGCACAACAACAGAGCCGTGCGCATGCAGGACAGAACCATTTCTGACCATGTGGGGGGAGGCAGTGTCATGTAAAGGAAGGGGGGGGCAAGAAATGGGGGAAATTAAAAGCTGGTTTCTCTGTGCCACTTCTTCATAATCCCCCCCCAACATTCCCTCCCTCTTAAACATGTCTCTCAGGGCAGCACATCAGAAAAGCTTTTCCTTTCTTCTCTCATCCTCCTCTCGCTACACTCGTTCACTCTCATCCTTCCATATCTACACCCTGTCCTCTCTCATCCTCCTCTCTTTCCACCCGTTCTCTCTCATCCTTCCATATCTACACCCTTTCCTCTCTCATCCTCCTCTCTCTACACCCATTCTCTCTCATCCTTCCATATCCACACCCTGTCCTCTCTCATCCTCCTCTCTCTACACCCGTTCTCTCTCATCCTTCCATATCTACACCCATCCCTCTCTCATCCTCCTCTCTCTACACCCGTTCTCTCTCATACTTCCATATCTACACCCTTTCCTCTCTCATCCTCCTCTCTCTACACCCGTTCTCTCTCATCCTTCCATATCTACACCCTTTGGTCTCTCATCCTCCTCTCTCCGCACCCAGTCTCTCTCATTCTTCCCTCAGCTACATCCTTTCCTCCCTTATCCCTCTCTACACCTCTTATACTCCTTATTCTTTCCAATCTTACGCCATCTGCACCCGTTCTCTCTAATTCTTTCTCATCTACGCCCCCCTCTTTCCTGCCACGGCCATAAATTATAAACTCCCCTAAATAAATGAAACTGCTCTGTTAGCTTGCTTCTGTGGCTTTCTGCAAATCTACAGTCTTCACCACAGTCCTGTAGCTGTTCCTCTTCGTCTCTCTTACCAGATGGGACGGTTCTACATGACTGAGCAGTGGTGGGGTGGGGGTGCTGCCCAGAGTGCAGCCGTCTTACAGGGGTCTTACTGGGGGCACACTGTCTTTCATTGTTCCCTAAGTTCTGCCCTATAAACAATGCTGTTCCAAGTGAGCTGAGCCCCACACCTGAAAAAGTGTATTTTCTTGGGTCTGCCCTGAGCAGGGGGTGGGAGGGGGATGCCGTTTTCAGGAGGAGGCCCGGTGGACCTTCCTTAGCGGGTGGAGGAAGAGCAGGAGATGATGACCAACCCCCCCCCCACCCACATACACACACCTCCTACGGTGCTGCCAGAGGGGGAAGCCAGACACTGTGCGTCACCAGCACTTTCAGTCAACAGTGTCATTATGGTCACCATGGCGATCAGGCAGCCTGTACACCAGGAGCTCTGTGAGCAGCACAGACTGACTATGCGGAATGTGTGTTCAACATAATTTAATGCTATTTCAATACCTGTGCCTGCGGGCTGTGCACATGTGTGTGCGTGTAGGTACAGTATCAGTGTATGGTTAGATACATGGCTGGCCCGGTGTGAGCCAGCCATGATAGATGAGCCACGCAAATACATGTGGATATCGGCTCTGCTCATGTTATCCTGCCACCCACGCTGACATACTCGAATGGGCAGTGTGGAAATGGGGGCAAGCATCCAAAGCACACGGACACTGCTGCTGCTGGAAAACACATAGACGTAACTTATTTAAAAGCCAGGCACACACATGCACAAGCAACACACAGCAACACACATGCAGATGCTGAGACAAATGGCGTCAGGTAAACATACCCCATCACAGATACGCACACAGAGCACAATCACTCAGCAATCACTCACGCACCCCCCCCCCCCCAAACCTGAAGGAACAGGCTGCCCTCCACAGTGCTTCCTCCCCAGGGCAGAGAGCTTGCTGAGAGATCACTGTGTACATCATTTCATCATCACTGCCAGATATTTCTGGAGAAAGGACTCATTCTATCTTTAGCCGGCCTACTTCTCCAGGACAAAAGAGGGACTGGGCCCGTGGAAATGGGGAAGATATACTCCTTCACCCGTGGCTCCCTGAATCTGCCAAAATTCCTGTAACTCTTACCCTAGCCAGTAGGGTGCAGAATAAATGCTGGTATCAAAAGCTGTGAGGACCATCACCACGCGGACATTCAGCGTCGTCCCTGTGCCAGCTGCGTTCGGCTGTGCTGCTCCCTGGGGACCAGCAGGCACCTGGACAGTGACTCAGTATGGAGCTGTGTGGCGACTGGTATCGGCAGGGAGGCAGAGAAACCCCAGTTTGAGCTGACTGCACAACATGGAACGAAAGTCACCACTCGGCCCCTTCTCCAAGGAAATTCCACACCCAGACTGAACCATGTACCCGTTACGGAGGTGGGGATTCTCACACTCCCCCCGGGGGGTTAATGCAATTCCTGTCGTGTGAAGGTGTGAAGTGAAACAAAGAGACCGACCAGCAGAGAAAGCAAACACACGATGCCACTGCCGTTTGGGTCGGAAGGGAGGAAAGGTGAATGTGTGTGTGTATAAGCATATGGATGAATCTGGGGCAGTGCAGATCCACAGATGGACAAGCAAACAGGCATTCAAACTGAAAGATGGATAATCAAATAAACAGACTGTAAGAAACATGCAGAAATAGATAAAGAGACTGCAGGGTCAATACACAGACAGACAGGCAGACAGTTAGCTAGCTAGCTAGCTAGCTAGATAGATAGATAGATAGATGCAACAGTTCACAAAATTCATGGTTCTTTACAAACTTTGTGTTCAGGGTTCAGTTCAATTTTGGCACAGGAGGGAAAGCTGAATTTGTTTTGAAATTATTTATTACTAAAATTGCAAACACAGTTAGGAACAGTTGTAAACCAAAGGCAATGCGTCTGTCAATGTGTCTGAACAACAAAACTTAAGCGAGGCTTATTTGCACATTGTAAAAATTAATACAATTATATATTATATATAATAATATAATGAACTAAATCGCATCTCAATTCAAGTACCCCTATAGCCATAATTATATTTCTAGCCTGGTCCCAGTTTCCTCCAGTTGGACACGCACTCGATTGATCATCCCAAATAAGTTAGCATGCTCGAGGTGTTTCCGGCAACCTATTCGAGCCTGGTACAACAAAGCCGACACTCTCAGGCTTATGATTTACTCTCTCTTTAGTGTCAGTGTGATTTATTAGTAACCTGCTCACAGCCGCGATTAACATTATGTTTTCTACGTTGAACATCTACTTGAGAATTTTGGTTCTGCCCATGTCAAGAAATGTAATCCTTCATTTCCTTGTGTGTTCCGAACCAAAAACGATGTAACCGAGCAGCACACGATGATTATATGCAAAGCCCTAGAGTCTTTGTCTGCATTTTAAATTTTGTCAAGCCAGCTTTGTGCTTCTAATGTTTTCCCATTGGCCTGAAACTCCCCACAGGACTCAGAAGTTGTTTTATTTGGGTGGTGTGGAGCCTTTGAGGGAGACTTTGATAAAAGAGAGAAGTGATATGAGGTAAGACTGGAACCTACTGAGTGCAGAGTGACCAACATGTGGGACCTGAGCTCAGCCACCTGTGACATCAGTCAGTATTCCCCTCAAACACCCCACACTCCTTTGAGATATCCTTTGACATCTGGAAGGTAGCCTGGCTTCAGTAGCTAAGTGCTACATGCCTAAAGCCAACTGGTCGATGGGCAGATAGTTGGGAGGAGTTGGCTTCAGCCAGGCTCTGCTCACTGGAACCTGGCAACACCAATACTGCAGCAGTGCCATAAAATGTAACAATTTGTGCAGTGTTACTACTGTCGTCCATCTCTGCACCACAAAAGCAGGATCTTACCACCTTCTGAGCACTGGAACAAGCGATATTACACACTACTGTACTGGGTTTTCTGACCCCACAGGTGACCGACAAAAAATTGAGGTCCAAGATCTTCTTGTGTAAATTTTCCACATTTGATTATAATTACTACCGTGATGAAGCTGTGATCTCTGTTCACATTTATAATTAACTGTTGCCAGGTAACAGCTGTTGTCAGGGTGGACGTTGCATTACAAGGACATTACAAGTCTGACAGATCCTATGCTGTACAGCGGAATACAGATTAAAGTGGATTAAACTAGTACAGTTTACTAGTAAACTAGTAAAAGAACTGGAGCTCCAATGTGGCCAATTTAAATTAGCTTAAAGGGTCATTTGTTTAGCACACACTTTCGTCTAAAGCATGTACAAGTCAGGCAAATAACTAAGAAATGAAATTGTCTAATGTGCACATATTACAAACCATGCGGTCAAATCATATCAGCCATGACTGACAGAGGCCCACAATCCCATGTTACCTCGCCATCATTCCCCAGAAGATGCTCATTCACATCAGCAAATGGAAATACCCGTCAGTGTTAAATCAATGGGACCTGCTGCCAGGGAACGTTACCAAGGATTCAAAGGACAGGGATAGATGTGGAATGACGATCTTGCCACAGGCTAATCATTTATTTACATTAAACACAACTGTACTTGCCTTAGGCCATAAAGAGAGATAAACTGAGTGGTCATACATTGAGCACCAGCTCCTGCCAGAGCCCATGGTACAGTCAAAGGCTCAAGTAATGAAATGACAGCTCAGAGTAATCTAGTGCTGCCCTCTTGTGTCTATTGTAGGAAAAATCCGCGTCTGCATGCTTCAGTAGCATCTTCCAGTATTGGCTGTGGGAACCCACAGTGGATAAGACTTTAATTGAAATGTATGTATTTAGGAGGCACTTTTGTCCAAAGCGGTGTACAAGCAAGGATCAACCAGTGTCCCTAAAAGAACTGGAGTTAAAGGCCTTCAGAATCACTTTTCCAGCTATGGGATTTGAACTACTGTAATAACCTTCTTATAGAGGCATAGAGTCATAACCTGCGGAACCACCCACCACTTACACCCACCGCTATGTTGAAACAGTGTGATTGAGCTCTTGATTAACGAGCCCAGTAGGGTTAGGACCTGACCCATCTGTACTGCACACCTGGAGACTGCAGCATCCATGCAGCTAGTGCAACTGAGGCTTTAAATGAATGTAGAGCAGGGTAATGTTAACCTGCCCAGCTCCTCAGGCTATGACTGTCCCTGACCTAAACTCTGTACCTGGATGGGTTTAAGCGGCATGCTACACTTTACTAACGGCCTGCATGAGATTTGTCAGCCAAATCATTTTTGAAAATTTTAATGTTTTGTGTTTATTATTATATCTGTATAACAGTTCACCTAGGCCAACACGGTAAGGAATTTGATGTCATGTTTGGGTAATTTTTATAATTTCATTGGGCTAGTTCTTGTGGTTTTTTGGAACAGGGTGGAATCTGTTTGGTACAGGCTGTTCTATGAGGCTAATTCTGGTGGGTGGAGTTTTGGAACAGGGCAGGATTTGTTTTGTACAGGGTGTTCTATCTGGCTATTTATGGAGGGTGGAGTTTTGGAAGTGGGAGGAGCCTGTTTGGTTCAAGCTGCTCTATCTTGCTAAATTTAGTGGGTGGAGTTTGGAACAGGGTGGAATCTGTTTGGTGCAGACTTTTTTCAGACTTCAATCTTCTATCTAGTTGAAGTGGAGCTCCATTTTTGAATCTAAGAATGGATTCTAATAGAAATCACTTGTGGTGCACGAAAAAAGGACAAAATATATGGATTTCCACCTGTATGGCTGCATGGCAATGCATCTGTACCACATGCCAAAATTAGAACCTATTCCACAGGGTCTGTTACATTTTATTTTGGTTGCATAAATGTGTGACACTTAGTGAGCCATGGAAAACCTCACACTACATACATAATGTGCTAAACCGATTCGCGAAGCCCTTAAGCCTACGGGTTTGTGGGGTATTTAATTTAAACGCTTCCGTGTTTTTCAGAAGAGGAATTCATTTTTCAAATTTAAAGTCTAGAACTTTCCCTGGAGCATAGGATTTCAACCAGAGACCCTAGTTATGGACCACCTACAACTAATGCAAGGGGGGGTTGATGTTTTTTCCTTGGGGGGGGGAGGTACTTGAACCAGTATCTGCCAGTCCATGTCCATAACCACTACACAACATGCTATACCAAGTTCCCAGCATGTCATGGGAACCTACTGTCATTTTAGAGTGTTACTGCGGAATCATTCGTACTGGGTTCAGCCTCATGTTGAACTGTTGACTCTGTGCTGTTATTTGAATAATGTGAATAATTATATCAATATGAATAATAATATGATTAATTAGCCACATGGGTTTATTTTGGCTGGAGGGGTATTGCCTGAGGAGCAGGGCTGACATAAATGATTAATAATAATAGTATTAATATTATTAGTAATCGACATCTCCACGGGCAGGCAGCCCCGATAGTCTGTTCTCTACAGGAGCAGCACACATTTTTGGTTAATTCTTCCACAGACACGTGCATACACACACATCTTAGTGAGGACCGTCCATTCGTTTCAGTGGGAAAAAACCCTAATTCTAATCACGACACCCTTAACCCCTACCCAGCCCTAACCTTAACCAAAAGTAACCAACCCAAATACAAAACTTGGTCCGGTATAGTATAATAAAACCTGGATGCACACACACACACACACACAAATCTACCTAGAAATACTTCAGAACTGATATTAAAGTGAGTGGAGACTGGTTATAATTCGACATGATACGGACCAAAGGCATATAGCAAAGGAAATATGTCATGCTGCTGTACAACACATACCTCTACTCTGCATGTAACTCCCTGTATGTACATCTATGTACAGTTGGATGATAAAATAGTAATGATATTGCTTCGATTTTCCTCAGTGTCAATATGGTGAATGCTCCAAAGCAACCCGTTCAATAAGGGCAAACTAGCGAAATCCTAGATGTATAGTCCACAGTAAAATGTAGTACATGAGAAATGCACACTGTAATAATGCACAGAGGATTAAGAAAGGATAGGAAGCATGCCAACGGCTGCGTTTTTCAATGATGACTACAATAATCTGTTCAACTCATATCTCAGACTTTTGAAATGCAAAATGCAGTTAGGTAGTGATGGCCAAGGCGATGCTTCATGAACCAATTGCGATATTTTTTGAGCCCACATGGTGCTTTTGGTTTCCTTTTCAGCATACTTTGAGCCCTTTTTTGAACAGAGAGCTCCATCTAGTGGGGCAAGAAAATAGAGCAAATGGTTCCAGAAGTGTCATTTTGGCCATCGCTGCTGTTTGGCAAGAATTTATCATGTTCTGACGATAAAGAGTTATAACTACAGTCAATATCTGAACTACCGGTTTCTTCAGCTTTAACTCAGGTGCAAAAATTCTCCTTTAAAATGGTAAGAAATAATGATCTAACATTTATCGGGATATGATCATTTTTATTGTGATAACATTGTTGGCCTTATCTCTACATTTATGACATTAATGATGTATCACGCCAACCCCTCTGCCTACAGACACCCAAGGGAGTGAAACCCTGCTGGCCCTGATTGGTTTGATTACCTTGTTACAGTGAAACAGGGCCAGCTGGTCAGATTTGGGAAGAATGACCTTTGCGATGTGTCTGTGTGGCCATAGGTCAGATGCAATAAGATCAGGGTTTAGGTTTGTTTTGCTGTTGTCTCATACCTGCAGAGTTGTGGGTTTGAATCCTTCCTACTCGTTCCATGTGTGTGTTTGCGTGTTCTCATCATGTCATGCCAATTTCCTCAGGATTCCTCCCATAGTACAAAAACATGCAGTGAGGCATGGGGTCTGTAAACTGTCCCTGGAATGTGACTGCATCTGACAGTATGTGCCCGACAATGTGTGGAATATGACTGCCTGTGACAGTATGTGCCCGGCAATGGCCTGGCACATACTGTGGCAGGGATTGGCTCCAGACTCCACCATGAGCCTAACCATTAAACCATTTATTTAATTTACTAAAAAGGTAAAACATTAAAAAAATATGCAATTAGTGCAACTAAAACTCTGGGCATGGGTGACACTAATTACGTGCTGACTTAGTAGTTTATTGGATTGTTACTTTTTTATATATACTTTTAAATGTGTGATTCATATGTTAATATACATACAACAGTTGGCCAAATACACAAACTACATATGCATCATCTATCCATTTTATACAGAGAAACAGCCCCCAGTATTTTGATCAGATAGAATGATTTTGACCCAATTTTACCTCAAAATCCTGACTTTATGTCAGGAAACCGCAGCCGATGCTTTTAAAACTGAAAGTATGACAGGAGCAGTGCCATTTTTTGCATGGGTAGGAAATTGTAAGAGTTTCGAAAAGCTCCTCTTAGTCGGACTGACCCTTTTTCTGTGCTTGATCGTCCCTTATCTGGGAGATGGCTACTAGCATCTGGTCACCCAGACCAACCAGTGTCTGCTGTAGTGCTGTAGATTCATGGTGCCATCCTGGTGTGGTGTAGTATGATGTGGTTATAGACATGATGCACTGCCCAGTCTGTGGTTTTTTCTATACGTTAGAACTTTCTGCCTATTTCAGCCATTTGGCTACAAAAACGGTCAACTTTAGACATTTTGTCACCACTACCTCACATTCCTTTCCTCATTTTTTTCTCTCGCAGCCCAGACCCACACAAACATGAGGAGAACAACCAAGATATACAGCCACCCAGGGCAGAAACTCAACCCGCAGTCCGCCAGGCATCAGACCACAGAGCTACAAGTCATATTAATGCATTACGCTTCTATAGCTGTACTCCTGTTTATATACAGTACTGTTCAAAAGTCTGTTTAAATGATCTTCATGGTATAAAAGTATGATTTTATGTCTGTCAAAGTAAGTTAGCTTAGCCATTTCGAATCCCCTGTGAAAGTGACCCTAGTATTTACAACAGCCATACAATACACCCATATATTTGGTGACTGAGCCACTTGTGTGCCATGCTTGGCTAATCAATATGCCATCGAATTATTTAACGAATGAAGTTAATTAACGGAAAGCGCTAGTGGTGAAATGTAATACTTGGTGAGGCTGAAAAGCCCCTGAGGTTGGATGGATAGATAGATAGATAAACAGACAGATAGATAGATAGATAGATAGATAGATAGATAGATAGATAGATAGATAGATAGATAGATAGTCTCACACAAATTCACAGAAGTAGGCAAAGGTCACCAAGCTGAAAAAAAAACATTATTACTCCAGCTGTACAAAATATTATCCCATGACATTTAGATCCAGATCACACCCATAATTCCATGGCTACACCAAGCCACTCCCCTCACTATCCCGTTATATTACGGCTAGGCACATGGCCATCATGCCCTCATATACACTGTTCACATGTGGGCAGAGGCCACACCCATTTCCTGCATGTGCATTCAGACACAGAACACACCTACATCCCAGCTACCACACCTTCCCATCCACACCCACTGTTCACACTGTGTTCCAGCAACATTTTCTAGAAACAGCGTTATTCAGCATACACTGTGTGCAGGTGGGTGTTCTCTCAGGAGTATCCGGTCAGAGTCAGAAAGCCCTCCACCTCCTATCACACAAAATCCCCCGGAGGCAGCTGGAATGTCAGCACAGAAAACAGTCTCGCACAAAGACTGATTCAGGCTCAAAGTGCATTGTATTAGGATGACTCATATTAGAAAAAAAGAATGAATATTGAAGTCCTCCTTCCATTTAATTAATTCTCATATCCACGGCAAAATAATTATCTTCTACCAAAACTCCAAACCAGTTTATGTATTATCTTTAATGTGTTTTTAGACATTGTTAATATTTACCCCCTGCCTGCTCCCTAATAGCACACCCACACATCTAAGCCAGCCCTGCCTGAATTGGGCGGTCCCACTGGCCACTGGGCTGGACCCACAGCCCAAAACAGACTCTGACATACACACATGCTGGAGGCAGGGGATGATCGTACCGTAACTGCCCTGTAACATCCACCCTGGGAGATGTCACAGGGCGATTTCGATTACACTGGTGACCACTCTTAATACCTTTAATGTTAAGTTGCACAGTTGTTGCCCAGCATGTAAGAAATGGGTCATCATGATACATACACTATCATCATGACAAGCTACTAGCACTGTTAATGCCGCCAGGTAAAATAAGTGTCCATGGTGACATGCCACCGGCAACCCATCAGCCACTGAGCGATTCCAGCGGGGTCCTAAGCACTATACCCGGGGGACTGGGGCTGGCCCCTGAACACTCTGGAAGATTCCAGCATGTTCTGCCCCACACCTAGATCAATGTCTCTGCAAAAGCCGTGACGTCGGTCTCGCAATACCGAGTCCAGGGAGCCGGGACGGTCTTCCCCTATCAGGTGGGGGAGTCTCGGCGATCGCACGGCCGAAACCCGCAAATTCGCTTCCCCGTACGTTAGATTGCTGGCTTCTTTTTTGCGTGACACTAATAGGAAGCGGCCGCCTCGGCCCGCATGATAGCCCCTGCTTACCTAACCGTAAGACCGCCGCAGCGTGCCGGCCGGTCGCCGCTTGTTACATTGTAACGCGCAGCGCGGATTCCCCGCGAGTGCGCGATCGGGATTGCGAGGCTGCGTCGCCGAGTCCATGCACTTCCTCGGGGTGGGGGGGCAGCCCGGCGTCGCCAGCGGAAGCTTCCGTCTCCGCGCCGACCGGACCGAGGGACGCTCCGCCGAGCCGCAAAACCCTCCCACCCCGCCGCCATCCGTCCTGGGGGTCTTGGGGAGCGCGGCTGTCAGCGAGGACGCCGCGGCTTCGCGGGGAGCGCTGCGATGCGGGGAGACGCGCACGGAGACGCGCGTCTGCCGGGACTTCGCCCGATTACCTGCGAGGATGGAGCGCCTTGTCCCTTTTCCCTTTCGGCCTCCTCTTTCGGGCCTGGATGGCCATCACTGCGAGGGAGATGATCATAATTCAGCAGAAAGATCCGCAACAGACACGGAGAGTGAGACTCACGCGTTACATTAGCTTGTCAGACATGCCGGTCCCAAGCATCATTCCCCCACAAAAACGCACAGACACAAACACGATTTGCCCCCTCCTCTCTGCGTTTTCAGGGAAGACACATTGAATGCAGAAAGGGAGATTTAAAGTATTTAAACCAGTCTTGGTACCTTTGCGGGAGCTCATGTTATCCTCCTTTCCCCTGATCGGCAGCAGCAGCTCGGCACCAGCCGGTCTATCTCTCTCTCCTCTCTGTCACACCGGAGCTGTGCGCCACCCCTTACGGCCACTAGGGGGCGCCTGGTGTCAAAAACACGGACCCCGACTGCAAGCGCTCGCCGGCATGTGAGGAGCGAAGCCCATGCACACAGCTGAGCGGGGCCCTTATCCACATAGCAAGACGACTTCTGACGTACAGGACTAAAGAATATGCAGCAAACGTCACTATTAAGTACAAAGTTACTTCAAGAACACTTTGCAATATAATCTGCTAAAGTAAAAGGCCAAGCATCGGGTAATTCCAGCAATGTATATCTCATAGTGGCTTATTTGGTTGCACAATGGCTCCCCAGACCAATCCAATTATGTGGGTGGGTAGGTTGGGGTTCAAATTCCCTCTACACTCTCTGTATTTGGATGTTTGCATGTTTATCCTGTGTGCGTTTCCTCTAGGTACTCCACCTCGCTGAACCTGCTTTCTGCGTTGAATGTCGCTTCTCCTAAAAAACGTCGCGTCTCCTAAAACTATTTAAATACGCTATATAAATAGATTATGACAGTGTGCGTGTATGTGCCTGCGATGATCTTGAGATGGGTGACAATTATCAAAAGTGCCCCTGTTGGCTTACATCACCTTAAATACAATAAATCAATAAATAAATAATCGCATCCCTCCACACACTTCGCCATGGGACTACAAAGATCACACCATCTCATTAATTCATTATTAATCCACCATTATTTCTGTAATGAGATTTTTTTCCCATTGCGAGTACAGTTGATTAAGCATTCACTGCTGCGGAGCACCCTAGACTACAATTATTTAATCCTTTGCTTATCTAGTGTTCATTTTTATTTATTTAAGTATTATAACAATCCCCCTAACGCAGTTAAATCTGCCGAGTTGTTTTTCATCCTGAAATTACTACAAATTATGACACCCCTTAAAATGATTTACGAGCCGGTGTGCGGTTAGGATGACTGACAGGTGAGGGAGCCATTGAGAGGGGGGCGTGGGCGGGGCTCTCGGCTCTTACTGCTTCCGGGAGGAGCGGCGCACGTGCTTCCTGGGGCACGTTTGCTTAGTTCGCACCGAGGAGCAGGTGAGATGGTACCGGAGCTATTAGCCTGACTGTCGTCAGTATGTCGCTTTTATACATTCACAACGTAGCTGAAGCAAGCCACGGGGAACAGGGAGCTGTCTTATGAGGGGTAGCGTGTGAGCCTAGGCAGCCTGGCAGGCGTTGCTAATGGTATTAGCCTAGTACTAATGGAAGTTACCTGCTGGCCGGCGCCGTAACACCGTGAGTCAGAAACGGCACCGGCTCCGGCTCATTAAAGAGCCGCTCCACATACGCTCTTGTGGGCTTTGTCTGCCGTTTCCCCGGAAGGCTGAATCCTAGGGAGACAGCCTGATATCCCGTCTTACAATGACGTGCTTCGGCATTGCGAAGCGCGTGTTTAGCTAAGTTTAGAGGATTATTGTGAGATTCCGGTTGATATAAAATTGGTTTGAGTTTTTCTGCTGGTAAAAGTGTGATGCGCTGCCTGCCAGTGTTTCGGACTGTGTAAGATTAATTTGGTGCACCTCAAAGGATCCTTACTGCAGCGCAGCACGCACTTTGCTACCAGACAGCAGTCGGTTACGCTTCCTTTAATCGCTCCCCTGTTCCTGTGTGGTACTCGCAAAGCATCAGAAGGACATTGCAGTTCACAGACTCCTCATCACTGCTCCGTTCCTTTCAGAGCTGTGTTCATGGAAACGTCAGAGCCCATTGTGCTCGGCCCCGGAGGGGAGAAGAGGGTCTGCCCAGAGGAGGAGCCTGCCCATCCCATCAAGAGGCCCCGTATCCAGGGAGAGGAGGGAAAGCGAGCAGGGGGTGGCTCGCAGCTTTCTTTGGACTTGGAGGAGAAGGATAGGGAGGAAGATGAGGAAGAGGAGCTGGGGGAGGGAGTGGAAGAGGAGGAGGGAGAAGGGGAGACGTTTGCTGATATGATGAAGCACGGCCTGACAGAACAGGATGTGGGAATCTTAAAATTTGTCAGTGACCACGAGGGCTTCTCCGGGATCCTGAAGGAGAGGTCGGTGATGTCACCTGTTTGCTGTCATCTTGGCGCATGCAAAGGAAGTTTTTAATTCCACCTCTTGATGATCGACGTATGCATGTGTGTATGTGCCTTTGGACACACAGGTACTCTGACTTCGTCGTGCATGAGATTAACAAAGAAGGGAAGGTTGTGCGGCTTGACGACCTGACGATTCCGGCGGAGGTGGAGGTGAGTGTGCCAGGGCTTCGTTTGATGCCCAGTGGCAGGTCATGGCGAAGGATTTGCTGATCTTTGACTAAATATAGTTGGCTAGAATGGCGGTGAAATCACCCTAATATGGCAGTTTGGAGGCACTGTGTGTGGTGTTGGTGCAGTGACAGGTCTTGCCCCCCCCCCCCAGGAAGTGCCAAAAACAGAACCAGAAGAGGTCCAGGTCCTTACAGAAGAACAGAAGAAACAGCTGGAGGAGCTTCAGCTCTTCAAGAACAAAGAGGCCAATGTGCCGATAGAGGTGAGTCTGGCCCTGCGCCGTGTCCCAGCCCGCAGCTGCGCAGCCTTGCTGTTCCCAGCCCGCAGCTGCGCAGCCTTGCTGTTCCCAGCCCGCAGCTGCGCAGCCTTGCTGTTCCCAGCTTAGCCCCCGGAGCCCTTAGCCGGTTGCTTATTTGTTTATGGTGCCACCTTAGCTTGTGGTGTTGGTGTCCTGGTGGAATCTGTTGCCGTGGTGACAGTAAGCCTCCCGCTCTGGCCGCACAGGTGATGGAGGACACCAAAGAGAGGCGTACCCAGCTCCACAAAGCGGTGAAAACTATGTTCCCAGGCCTGGAGACCAAGACAGAGGAGAGAGATGGCCGCAAGTTCATCATCGCTTACCACGCCGCGGGAAAGACAGCCCTCGCAGGTATCGCACCGCCGATCTCGGGGTGGGAGGGGCCACGAGTCGCGCATCACGCAACGGCGCCCTCTGCAGGCTACTGTTAGACTGACTTCTGCTTGGCACTGGGATGGCCATTAGCACGATGCCACATACAAGGCATTTGCTTTGGTGGAATCAGATTATTGTACCGTCCCTGACCTGAGGACTCCAGCAGATAAACGGCAAGGAAATCAGGGTTGGTGAAAATGTAAAATCCTGTTCGATTAAAGGGACAGTTCAGCCCAAAACTGGAACAAAGATCTGTTGTAGAAGGGCGTTAGTGTTACCTGTTCATCTAGGTTGTTATGCTGGGTGTTGCCTAGTTCTGGAGAGAACGGCCATTGAAATATCAAGGTTCTTTCAAATGTAATGGCATTCTTTCTGTGGTGAGTAAAGCACCAGAAAATCTTTTTGAAAAAAATTCAACAGCCATGTCTCTTACCTG
>JAODKN010000063.1:29903438-29913645 GCA_026774425.1 Petrocephalus zakoni
TGGATGGATGGGTGGATGGATGGATGGGTGGATAGATGGATGGATGGATGGGTGGATGGATGGATGGATGGATGGGTGGGTGGATGGATGGATGGGTGGATGGATGGGTGGGTGGATGGATAGGTGGGTGGATGGATAGATGGATGGATGGATGGGTGGATGGATGGATGGATGGATGGATGGATGGATGGATGGGTGGATGGATGGATGGGTGGATGAGGCAGCCACACCCCAACGTGTCTTTGGGGGATAAAAAGAAAAACTTAAAAAATAAAACACACACAGAGGCTCACGAGGTCCGGCCCTTTGCCAAACAACGCCTGTTCTCTGTGCTTTTTCGGCTAAAAGCTCCATCCACGACAGAGCTCACTGACACCATTTCCACCTATTACTTCCACTGCAGAGGCGAGGGGACAGCCAATTTAATCAAACGCCGAGCATGGCCAAAACTGATGCGGTTCACCATCGAAGGAAATGATTTTACAGGGCTGTTTGAGAAATTCTAGAAACTAATTGTTTTACAAATTTCAGTTCATTGTAAAGAGGTAAACTATTTGGGCAGCATCATAAACAACACATTTTAAAGCCATTTAGTAATCTGATTTTAGCAATCTGCTCTGTACGACGTAACACATGAATATGCTCGCTAAGTTTTTGAGCTGAGCTTGCATATCCACGTGTGGGTTCATTAAAAACGCTACTCCTGCGGTACTGTGGTAATTTATAAACAATACTTTGTGGCACTGAGCTCAGATGGCCAAAGACGGGCGGGCGGAGCTTAAATGTGCCATCACCGTGAGCTTCATCACTACCTCTGAAACCACCTTCCAGTGTGATGCTGAAATCTCCCCGGCAACATAACATGCCCAATCCACGCTGGGCATCTGCCACTGCGCTGCACCTAAATTACCGGCCTTCAGACCCAGGGCCTGATTTTCTCGGCCCAGTTCATCTGCAGGAAGCCATCCACGGGATGCCTGCCATCTCGTATCTGGCTCCTGAAGAACATATTAAAACCTTTAGGGAAGCAAACGCTATAATCGAAGCTACTGGGATATAAATCAGTGTGGGCAATGTAGGAAAAAAAGGGTGCAAACTATTATACTAGTCATCAGCCCCCCCCTGCCGTCTGGCCTACACAGGTGTCTCCTGATACGTCAGAACTCCATACATCTTGCTATTAAATAAATAAAGTCCCCGCTCAGGGTTATTTTATGTGCTCTGTGCCTTTGGGTATCTCCGTCGTCGTTCTGTTTATCCATTTGTAAATATGGAGAAATATACGGTCAGGTTTTACAGATATTGCGTTTTTGAGCCTTTAACGCTTAATAGCGCATTGCTGATGTTGCTGCCGCGAGCTGCTTTAACAACTGATTACCGTTTGCCTGCTGCTGGATGCACCTCCATATCCGTGCATTTGGGGTGATTTAGATCCAACTAAAAGAGAAAGTAATTTCTGTGTTCCACAGTCGGCAGACATGAGCGTGTGTCATTCCCGGCACGGGCCGATAAGCGAGGCGCCGTCAGGGAGCCTCCGTATAGCTATATACAGACAGCCCCAACCGCCTAACTGGCCTGCTAAAAGGGCCTGGGCAATTTATATGGTCCGAAGGAAGCATGGCGCGGTCCAAAGGCTGCCTCTCTTCCCATGTAGATGCAGCCGGTCACACCAAGACAGATCGGGCCTTCGAATCATCTGCAGGCCAGTGTTAGCCGTTAGTAGCACCTACATCCAGGTTACACCTCCACTTCTTCTTTAATGCCTCCTAATACATGGAAAACATCAACAACAGTAACAACGGTGCCCAACGGTGCCTTTTTGGAGGGTTTCAATCCAGACAAAAAGTATTAATGCATTAATGTTTGTATGAGCATGAGGTGGTCATTAAAATGTAAATGATCTCCATGTGTTAGAATAAAAGGCCACGGCTGCAAACCAAAGGCCGTGCCTTCTGTAAAACAGCTGCTATCACTTACAGCATAAACACGAGACCAAAATGACAACACGTCATGTCTCAGCCAATCAGAATCAGCCGTGCACCTGTCTGCCCCTCATCAAGCCAATGATGGCTCAGACCGCGACCAATGGGAGTAGAGTTCGGCTCCTTAGCCCCCGTTATGCCGGGATATGCGTTTGGGAATCTGCCATCATAGGTGCTGCCAAGAGAGCAAGGTAAACAACACGTTCCGGCTGACCTGAAGTCCTGTTTCATCTACACAGTGGAATCCTCCCATGCACCCCACCCCCCAGCACGCTCTTGGGAGGGGAAACACACTGCGTCTCTGCAGTTGTCTCTGCACGAACAGACCCGCCATCGCCAGTAAAGATTCACGTGCAGGGCGAGGTGCGACCTGCGCAGGTAACAAGTAACATGAGTTGGGCCGCCCCCCCCCCCCCCCCGGGGGCCCCCCCCTGGGTGGCCTAACAGACCGGGGAGACTCTCTTTTTGTGTAGCGACAGTAACCCTGTGAGTCTGCTGGCAGCACATGAAAGGCATGCGTAGCCACGCGCGCAGACGCGCGCGCACACACACACACAGACACGCACACACGTGTGCAGGAGCTCAGAGAGGCGCTCATACTGACACTGCCGTACACACAGCTACCATCCCCCCTCCCTCATTCACTCACACAGCCAGTATTGTTTCATCTCCCTTGCAGAGCTCCAGCCATTCAGATCCCGCTCAGTGGACTAAGGACTGACTCTTGCCTGCCTGTGACTCTCTGTCCTCCTTCCACTGTGGTTTTCCCTCAAGTATTTTGATTCCACTCTACAGAACGGGGATGTTTACGATGTCCCCAGCCTGGCTGCTGGGCTGTCACAGGAGTGCAGTGGGAGGGGACCGGTGGGGACACGAGTGACAGAAACGACGACTCCCTCTCCGGTGCTTGCAGAGGTAAGTTCACAAAGCTGCTTATAATTACTTTTGAATGAAGCTTTGCGACGTTTTGCTGCAGGACAGCCTGATCTTTAAGCTTCATTAGAAAGAAGTGGCAAGTGCAGACACGTGTCGTGTCCCTGACACGCCAGTGCCTAGTTCCTTCCCGTTCGGATCTCTCTTCTCTGGGAAGCTCTGAAGGGTCTTCGCAGATCCTTTATCTAACAGCTCTCCAAGTTTTGCGCTTTAGAAGCTGCAAAGCCCCTGCGGTGCAGCCTCATTGCCATTCTTCTGAAGCCTATAATTTGCTTTAATTTGAGTTGTAGCTCGGGTCTCTAAGGAGCAGAGTATGCTGCGTAGCAATTAGGGTGGACTGGCATCGGTAACCGGGAGACCGAAACTTGGGTATGGTAGATGGGGTTGTGCCGAAAAATCCCAAGCTTCTTTGCTCAATTGGGGAAAATATTCTTACTCACAAACATAAATAATCCAAGCCAATCAAATGTGCATGAGAGGATGTTTTGCTCCTTTCTTTAATGTTTAAGTCTGGGTGATGACTGTTATCAGCTGTGGCTAGATCCCACCTCCTTCTTGGGGTTTCTCTATAGTGAAAAACCCCTCCTCACCAAGTTAGATAAGACAGTGAAAGGACAGATAGTTCAGACAAAACTCCTAAGGCATCTTTAGAGACTGGAGCTGCTTAGAATGAGCTGATTACTCCCAACTTGCAAATAATCAGTTCCCTCGTGTTTTTGTTCTACCTAGGGATTGGCACAATGGCATTCGAAGTATTAAGGAAGCAAAAAATCCATCTTATTAAGTATTAGTTTACTTTAGATGAATAACCAAAAACCACAGCATTATATTTTATGTTCCTAAAAGTAAAAGCATTAATTAAGGATTGAGTAGGGAAAAAGACTGAAGGTGAAGACTATTGCTTCTGCGATGGGCACCAACAAAATATTGCATACTTCTTTTACCAGATTAACTAAAAATAAGGTTGGAATAAATAGGTCCAGTGATGAATTTGTGCATTGAATTTAGTTTTTCTGATAATTGGACAAAACCCATTTTCATGATGCTGATTTTCTGAATGGGGTTCAGCATCTATGTACTCATGCCGGACCCAATCAGGTGTGACAGTACATTCTGAATGCTGTTTCAGAAGGCCTGCTTTGACAAGCTAACTGCTCCAGCTATCGCTACTGAACCATTCCTGGGCAGTGGGTGCGAGTGGTCTGAACCTCACCATTTAGGGAAAAAGCAAGTAGCAAGGTGAGCCGTATTAAACAACAATTCAGAAGGAATAATTAAGCAAATATTACATTTCCCAGACATCAGGTCCAGGCTGCCACAGATTAGTGGCCTCACTTTCATTCTGGCTCATTTGCTGATTTGAGTTCCTGTCTGCCTGGTTAAAATGATTTCATCCAGAGATCCAGGAATACTGCTCTCCAACAGGTATTTATATTTTTAATAATAAGGTAGACGTCAAAAAAATGTATGAAAAGGAATTGAAGAAACAAAATGAATTGTACAGGCACTGAACTGATGAAAGTACCAATGGCATTTAATTTAACGGATAGAGGATCTAATAGGCCAGCTTAGGGGCAGTGCCTAATCTTTGGAAGCTGAAAGTTCCACAGTGTCCTCCAGAGGGGGATGATTTACTGTGTTTGGCTTGTTAAATGTAAGAGGTGCTGAAAAGCACTGTACTGTAACCAGGCTTCTAAATGTTTTATTTGTTTTTACTCATGCCCAAGTCTGGATGTGCCCAACCACCTCAGTAAAACTGAGACAACTGGAAGCTAAATTTATTCAGTGAAAATCCCAACTGTCATCAGCATCAGGTGAGAAACAGCCCTTGGAGCCAAACGAAATGGCAGATTTCGTATCAAGGCAGACCACACTGCCCTATGCAGATGGGGGTGGGCTGAAGATGTCTGGGGTGGGGGGTGATAATTAGAGGAACAGTGCATTCGGTTCTCAAAAGGGACAGGAGAATGACATGTCGGCGACTGGTGATTGTTCATGTAAAAGAAGATGCATGCTAGAGGAGCTTCATTAGAGCACAGCTGTAATGTGATTTAACAGGCCAGTCTAAAAAGGACTCCTGCATTGCTAATAGTAATAAAAATATACTGTTCTTCGACATGTGGTCCTTCCCGTGTTGTTCATCTAGTTAAATTAAGAAATTATCCGTATTTATGTAATAAATGTGCCAACAGAATCCTGAAATTGTTTTTTTTCCTCACATTAATTGAAGGGAGTTAAAATGTGCTGATTGCTTGAGTGTTTAGCACCTCTTTTGTAAGATCTCATGATAGACATGATTTCTTGATAGATTTTTTCCATAACATTTAAGAAAAGAACATTTTCTGAATATTTCAAAGGTAATGAAATCAGAATTCAAGTAAACTCTTTAAATCTCAACCTGGCTGGTTTTGTAGCTGTCTAGGTGGTCCAGTTCTACTCACATTTCTTTATTTTTGCTCATCACCATACTTGTAAAAAAAAAATCTAAAAAGTCCAGGCTTTGAAAGCTCTTTAAAATGAGGAACTGGATCACTGGGAGGACTTTGACCAAAGTGCTTCAAGCATCAGTAAGAAATGATTCCCAAAAAAATCCAATTCTACAAATGTTCAAAAGGGACTGACTGGTAGCGCCCAGCCAACAGCGTTTCTTATTTCACTTTTTACGGTCACTCCCTTTTCTGAGCCTCCACACCGTGACACTTAGCAGAAACATAAGCTGAGTTCTAGCTTCATAGCCTTTCGTGGCCTGCTGGTTGTCTTCGGCAGGGTAACGTACCTTCAGTGTGATTAACCCTTTTCAGCATTCTCTATTTGTAATAGTTAGAAAGAATTAGTTGTCCAGTTGTGACTGTCCAGTGCAAGACGTTGGTCAGTTTTGTGAAACATGGCAGAAGTATCAGGTCGATTTTGTGGGAAAAAAAGGCCAACATGCTGTGTGACGTGCAAAGACCGGGTTCTGCTTTTTAGGACACTGACTTCAGGATTCCAGGAGCAGGGGGCTTACTTCTGCCACTGAAAGGCATTTTGTGTCGAAGGAAGATGTGCAAGTAGGCCAAGCAGAAATATAAATAAACCGATAAGAACAACAGAAGAAAAACAAGTGTTTTGCAAGTTCGGGGACGGGGAAGTGTCAGCTGTGAGAGGAGCCTGACAAGGAGTGACAATCTGTGGTGAGAATGACGTAAAGGGGCAAACTGCGGGGCAAAGTAACTGAGAGGCGCCACCTGGTGGACAACAGAGCCTAAAGGTCCCAGGAAAGGGCTAATTATGTCAAAGGACTCATGGCTGGCAGAGTGCTTTCACCAATGGGCCCGCAAGTAATGCCATTAACTCCAATTTCTCCAGAGACTTGCTGACCAAGCTTTCTCAATTGATTATTACTTTGAATGAAAGCATTTGGCAAATAAATAAATGTAGTATAATGTGAAATAACAAAAGGAAGCTCCAACTTCACATATGAATGCATGTGGTTAAGATAAAAAGGAGATTAGCTCCATTCAGAATTAACTACAGTATAACTCCTAAACTACACCAATGCAGCTTATTAACTGATGTTTCACGTTATTTGTAAATAAACATTTAATGATCAACTCACACTCAGAGAGTCGCCGATTTCTTCCCCGTTTGAAGTTACACGTGGCACCTTCTGTCTGCTTTTGCCAAACACTTGGTGACCAGTGCGCAGGTTAAATGCGGAGACCTGCTGGGGGCTCAGGCCTAATTAACACTGAGTGCCTATTGAGTGCTCACATGCTGGTTAGATTTACAGATCTGCTTCTAGCTAAACGCTCTTAATTATAAGATTTACAGCAGTGCACTGTAGGAGTTTATCACCAGTGACAAAATTTCCAAGAATACAGATGGAAAGTCCTAAAAATGAGTATCACACAGAATGCCACTAAGGTGAACTGTTGGAAAATATCAGAAGACCCCCTATAAAATGAAGAGTTAACAGACTGTGTCCCTACATATTTAGACTGATCATCCTGCAGTCAATCAATACCAGTCAAAACTTTATGTTATATAGATGTTATTTTATAGTTTTGATACTCTAAATTATTCTAAAATGTAGAGTTTAGTAGAAATAAACCTTTCCATTGGGTAAGCTTCGACTGATCGATCAGAATTGGCCGATTTTCAGCCTGATTGGCCTAATTGGTGATCAGCTGATCGGTAACACATTTCCGATTTCAAACCAATGTTATGCATGCACAATACGTCATACGCACAGCTGCACGCACACCCACATCCCAGCCGCGCGCACACTTACAGACGCGCTAAAATGTCTGTAATTTGGAAATTCTTCAGTGTGAGCAAAGCAGATGCAAAATGCGCTACCTGCAATATGAGTAACCAATGCAAAGACATTTAACACAACAAATTTAATCAGACCTTTAAAAACGGATCACCCCAGTGAACATGTGTAACAGAGTGAATGTGCACCTGCTTTTATCCTATAGAATTACCCAAAGATCTATTGGAAACTTCTATTTTGATACCTGGCTGTAAGGCTGATTGTTTTCCCATTATACTTCCCCCCCCTCCCGCTAGTGATGCCTTCTTCTTGCCGGAGGCAGGGAAGGAGAGGTGTCCATTTACCCCCAGCCTAAATCAGCGGTGAATGTGACTTTCTTTAATTTCCAGGAATAAAACTGGATGTTTTGAGCTGACGATTGGGTCACTCCTTTATGTAACTGGCGGGCCAACCAACATCAGCACAATGGGGCATCCCACTCGCTCCAGTTACAAACGCTCGGTTTGAAGAAGCTAGCAGAGTGAAAGCTGCTAAAACTGAAAACTGAATGTTCGGAGAGATCTACAAGCCAGGGGTCTCTCCTGTCTTTCTTTGCTATAAGCAGTGAAAAGAGCAAAGGAATTCATGGCACTGGATCCATAGTTGAGGAAAAAGGCTTCAGAAATATGATAAATTACCTCAACCCAAAATACAGAATACTGAGTATGCGTTTGGGGTTTTGGATGTCGAGCTATTGGAGTTGTTTAATCTAGTCTCATGTCACACACGTGGCCTGCTACAAGCAGATCCCAAAGCGGTATTCAGTTTTACAACCGATTCCAGTTCTGTTTATTAAGAGAAACTTGCTATTAATAAGTAGTGGCATTTTAGTTATAATATGTTGCCAAGACAAAATATGTGCATTGTTATATATTTTTTTACTTACTGCACCTATTATTATTTGAAAGAATATAATAAACTTTAGTTGTATTTGGGGTTGTATTCATTTACATAGTTCTATTTGAATGTGTAAAGTTTAATAAGATTTTGTTATTAAAATAAAGTTTCGCATTAAAGAAAATTTGATGTTTTTGGGAAAAAATCGGTGTCGGCCGATTGCACTTACAAAAAAATTTGGATCGGCCAAGAAAATTGCGATCTGCACTTTCTATGGGTAGGTGTGTCTAAACTCTTGACTGGTTACCCTTAACACGTCCCTCATAGGTTAATCTGTTTTAACTGGAACAGAAATTATTCTGATGTTGTAGCTTGGGTATGGAAATACATAAATTTTTTTATAATCCTAGTCCTCCATGGGAGTATTTGGAGAATTTACTGCAACATGGTACTTAAGTAGGTCATAATTCGACTGGCTGTAATAAACATTTACAGCACCCTTAATGTGTCCCTTTTCATTTTGCCTCAGTGCTCTTCGGTTTAAAGGTTTGTTAGTATTCACACGCAGTGTGTTAGTTGCTCTGTTAGTCATGGGGGAAGTCTAGAGAAATGGTTTAAGTCCTCTGTCTGTGACATACGATTTCATGCCAAGGGGCTTTTCAGCAGCCAAGATTCCTGCTCTTTTTGGAGAGAATGTGGGTTAATTTTTCATGAAAAACCCACAATATGCTAACAACCCGTACCTGGTGTTACATAGTTATGCTCTGTCTTCTCTGGTCTTATGTTCACAACAGATGCTCTGTTTTTTTTCATGTAAAGCCTGGTTTTTTGGCTATACACTGTACCCTTTCAGAGAGTTTGGGTCTTACATTTCTTGGAGGAAGCTGGACTATCCAGAGAAAAAAAACTATGCAAAACAGTGAGACTGTGCAAAGGTAACTATTACTGAGCAATTAACTGGTTCAACTGTTCCACAATAGCTACATGTTACACAATGTAGATGTATATTAACCAATAATCCCCAAATCGCCATGACACCTCTTGAGATTGATTGTTAGGAAACAATGAACGATTTGAATTGAGATAAAATGTGTGGAGCCAGGGAACGTGATGGAGACAGATTGTGAGGAATCAGTAAAGGTGATAGAGTGAGATGGATTGTGAGGAACCAGTACAGGTGATGGATTGAGATGGATTCTGAGGAGCTAGTGAAGGTGATGGATTGAGATGGATTCTGAGGAACCAGTACAGGTGATAGACTGGCCATATTATGGGGAGCCAGTGAAGGTGATGGATTTTGCAGATTATGGGGAGCCAGTGAAGGTGATGGATTGTTCAGATTATGGGGAGCCAGTGAAGGTGATGGATTGTTCAGATTATGGGGAGCCAGTGAAGGTGATGGATTGTGCGGATTATGGGGAGCCAGTGAAGGTGATGGATTGTGCGGATTATGGGGAGCCAGTGAAGGTGATGGATTGTTCAGATTATGGTGAGCCAGTGAAGGTGATGGATTGGTCAGATTATGGGGAGCCAGTGAAGGTGATGGATTGGTCAGATTATGGGGAGCCAGTGAAGGTGATGGATTGTGACAGTGAAACCAGTAAAGTAGCCCAGCAAAAATGTCAGAACGTACTGTCACACCTTTTTGTTCCATCCAGATTTCTGATGTCAGGTTGTCACAAACAGAGGTTTGAGCTTTACCATTCCAGACATTAGGAATGAACTGAAAATTTCCATGCTAAACGCACTCAAAAATTTACATCGACTCACCTCGCCTTTGCTGTACGCTTTGTACAGGCAGGACATATATCGTGTATTCCTTACAACTTTGCCAGTTCTGCTGATGAGCATAAATAATTCACTCAGAGCTGTCAAGATCTCCCAGAAGTGGTGTAAGTTATGCTGTCTAAGAAGATCTTCATAAATGAAATAAACACTTTGGTGTAGCAAGTGAAAGTGTGACTGTTTCAAATCATAATCAAGTCATTTGCATAAATATCAGGCATGCAAAATTCTTTTTGGAATTTTTTTGCCCTATTGAGTATTTCTCATATACAAAAAGGAAAGTGTCATTCAGGGACTAGTCAGGGCTCAGCAGCCCTAGTCAGTCACATCTAGGTACGGTCTCCTAACAACCAGATCAGAGCTTACAATATACAGA